>OZ038384.1:5590408-6024211 GCA_964036045.1 Eutreptiella sp. 'Long Island Sound 2002' | reverse complement strand
CATATATACGCCTGCCTGGCTTTGATCTAACAACCTCTGCGAGGTGATTTCCATTTTTGAGCTGTTGAGGCGGCAAAAGTGCATAAGCAGGTGGCGCCCTGGACCCCTTGGGAGCCCCCCCCCCCCCCCCCACACCCAAATAGGGTGAAAAACACATAAAAGGGGGCTAAAACATGCTTTACATAGCATATTTCATCATTGTAAGTGGTCACAATATCAAAAAAATGTTTTGCAAAATTTTCCATTTTTGACTTGTAAAGGGTTGCTCACACCAAATGCCATTGAACCACCTACAAACAGCAATTCTATTGCCTTCGGCAAGTCCACCTCGCAGAGAATCTACCGCGAGCAACACACACCCAAAATAGGGTGGAAACTACATAAATACCGGCTAAAACATGCTTTACATACCTTGGATGATCATTTTAGGTGATCACGGTATCAAAAAAACAAGTTTCGAAAACTTCGACTTTTGAGGTGCGCAGGGTGACAAACTGCATCAGCAGGTTGTGCACCCGTCCCTTGGGAGACCCCCCCCCCCCCCCGACCTGATACCCAAATAGGGCGAAAAACACGTAAATACGGCCTAAAACATGCTTTACATACCTTGGATGGTCATTTTGGGTGGTCACAATATCAAAAAAATATGTTTCGAAAACTTCCATTTTTGAGCTGTCCGGGGTGAAAAACTGCATAAGCAGGTTGTGCACCCGTCCCTTTGGAGACCCCCCCCCCCCCGACCTAACACCCAAAAAGGGTGAAAAACACGCAAATACGGCCTAAAACATGCTTTGCATAGCTTGGATGGTCATTTTAGGTGGTCGGAATATCAAAAAAATATGTTTCGAAAACTTCCATTTTTGAGCTGTCCGGGTTGAAAAACTGCATAAGCAGGTTGTGCACCCGTCCCTTGGGAGACACCCCCCCCCCGGACCCAACACCCAAATAGGGTGAAAAACACGTAAATACGGCCTAAAATATGCTTTGCATAGCTTGAAATGTCATTTTGGGTGGTCACAATATCAAAAAAAAAAAAGTTTCAAAAACTTCGATTTTTGAGCTGTCCGGGTTGAAAAACTGCATAAGCAGGTTGTGCACCCGTCCCTTGGGAGACCCCCCCCCCCGGACCTAACACCAAAATAGGGTGAAAAACACGCAAATACGGCCTAAAACATGCTTTGCATAGCTTGGATGGTCATATCATGTGGTCACAACATCAAAAAAACAAGTTTCGAAAACTTCGATTTTTGAGCTGCCCATAGTGAAAAAGTGCATAAGCAGGTTGTGTACCAATCCCTTGGAAACCCCCCCCCCCCCGGACCTAATACCCAAATCGGGTGAAAAACACGTAAATACGGCCTAAAACATGCTTTACATACCTTGGATGGTCATTTTAGGTGATCACGATGTCAAAAAAGTAAGTTTCGGAAACTTCGATTTTTGAGCTGTCCGGGGTGAAAAACTGCATAAGCAGGTTGTGTACCTCCCCATTCACTAAGCCATTATTGTTGGAAACAGTCATTTCGCGTCTTTGGCACGGGTTGTGAACGGCCCTAAGCAAAGCTAGAGACTGCAAAAAACGTCCTTCCATATCCTAGTAGGCATATACTGTCACAACATCCCCACTCACATCCCTCGGAGTGGGTACCACGGGGTCACCGAGGTCGCCAAAACCGCCAACATAGCAAAAATGGCTGAAAAAGTGCATAAACTGCATGAGCGCTCGTCCCACTCCGCCCCATACAAACCCTATGGAGTCGGGACCCGGAAACACTTTTTCGGCTCAAAATCGAAAAAAACCAAAAGATTCATGATTTGCGACCCAAAAAAAGGGGGGTCGTTTTTTGACCCCCCCCCCCACCCCCCCCACCCCCACCCCCCACCCCCCCCCCCCCCCCCCTCCTTGAAAACCTCAAAAAAGTGGGTTTCAAGTGGGGGGGGTCTAGGGGGGTCCGGACCAAAAACTCATTGGGGGATGCGTTTATTGGACAAAATAATGATTTTACAAGGGGTTAAACTAACAATTCAACCCCTTGGGGTAGGGTACGCGAATAGGCCCAAAAAGGCCAAAATGGGGGGGTATGTGGCATTTTCCCCTATATACGCCTGCCTGGCTTTGATCTAACAACCTCTGCGAGGTGATTTTGAAGCTTTTGGGGGGCCCGTGGCACGGGCTACATAGGCCCAGCGGCCACAACGTGGGTCCCCCTGGGTGCTCAAGTACCCGTATTGTCACTAAATCATCACCCAAACCCATCCCAGGGGCAACAGAAGGGTTTCGGAAAAGGCGAATTTCGGAAATCTTGCAGGTGTCACTAACCAGCCTACACAACGGCAATTTCGGGGCTTTTGGAGGGGCCATGGCTCGGGCTATATGGGCTTGGCAGCCACTACGTGGGTCCCCATGGGTGCTCAAGTACCTGTATTGTCACTAAATCATCACCCAAACCCATCCTAGGGGCGACAGCAGGGTTTCCGAAAAAGTCGAATTTTTGGAAATCTTGCAGGTGTCACTAAACAGCCTTATCCAGTGTGAAAACGGCTAAGTCCTCACTAGCAAGGGCCCATAGGGGGGGGCGACCGGGGGTACCTGGAGTTCGGACCCGGGACCCCCGCCATGGGTTAGGGGGTCCATGTACAAGAAAAAAGTTGCCCGGGACCTGGGTCCAAATCCACACACAGCACCCAGAATACGCAAAGAAGTTTTGACCCCCCCCCCCGACACCCCCCCCCACCCCCCCCCACCCCCCCAAAAAGGGGTACCCGGGTACGGGGGGCTAAAGGGGTCAAAAGCGAAAAATTCATTGGGGGATCATTTTCTCTCCTAAAATGATGATTTTACAAGGGGTTGGACATCCGGTACCATACCTTGGGCTATGGTACGCGAATGACCCCAAAAAAGGGGGGTATATGGCGTACGCACCTGCGCTTGATCTAACAACCCTCTTTGAGGTGACTTCAATTTTTGAGCTGCCCAGGGTGAAAAACTGCAGGGTGTGGGGGCCGTTTCGCACGGTGCAGGCACAACGCCAATTATTATGCTGTTGATCTCGGGAACACCCCAAAAACCACCTAGCTAAAGAAGGATGCATGATCAATTCAAAACAGCATGGGGTGCAGAATTTAGCATCCTGGGACCCGTGGCAACCATGTGACTGGTAAAAAAAATCCTTGTTGTACCAGCAGGGGGTGTAGGGTGCAGAATACCTAAAACATGCTTTACATACCTTGGATGGTCATTTGTGTGGTCACGATATAACAACAATAATTTTTGAACACTTCGAATTTTCAGCTACCCAGGGTGAAAAATTGCATAACTAGGTTGTGTACCAATCCCTTGGGAGACCCCCTCCACCCCGGTCCCAATACCCAAATAAGGTGAAAAAGACATAAATACTGCCTCAAAAATGCACATAGGTTGGATGGTCATTTTGTATGGTCACTATATCAAAAAAAAAAAAAAGGTCTCAGAAACTTCGATTTATAAGCCGCCCGGGGTGAAGAACTGCATAAGCAGGTTGTGTACCAGCCCATTCACTCATGTAAGCCATTATTGGTGGAAGCAGTCATTTCGCGTCTTTGGCACAGGTTTTGACTGGCCCTCGGCAAGGCTAGAGACTGCAAAAAAACAGTCCTTTCGTATCCTAGTACGCATCTACTGTCACAACATCCCCACTTGCATCCCTTAGAGTGGGTACCGCAGGATCAATAAGGTTGCCAAAACCGCCAACATAGCAAAAGTGGCGAAAGAGGGCATAAATTGCATAAGCGCTCGCCCCACTCCGCCCCATAGAAACCCCATGGAGTCGGGACACGGAAACACTTTTTTGGCTGAAAAGGGAAAAAAACCAAAAGATTCATGATTTCAGACACAAACAAAGGCGGGGGTCATTTTTTTAGACATTTTTTACTCCTTCCCCCCTCCCCCCCCTCACAAAAGTGGGTTTCAAGTGGGGGTGTATGGGGGGGGGGGGGTCTGGACCGAAAACTCATTCGGGGATGCATTTTTTGGATAGAATATTGATTTTACAAAGGTTTAAACTGTGAAATCAACCCCTTGGTCTAGGGTACGCAAATAGGCCCAAAAAGGCTTGAAATGGGCGGGTATGCGGCGTTTTCTCATATGTACCGGCCTGCCTGGCTTTGATCTAACAGCCTCTGCAAGGTGATTCTATTGCCTTTGGCAAGACACCTCAAAGAGAGGCTGACAGTCAGCCAATCGGTCAGCTAGTCACGGAAGCAGTCGGTCAGGTAGTCAGTCGGGCAAGCAAGTAAGCAGACGAGTAGGCAGAAACACACAGTTTGACTTTTTTCAGCGGCGCACCACAGCTACAAACAGTGGGGAGTCAAAAGTATATAGGAATAATCAACAGTTGAGTGTTACAACAACGACCTACAACCAAGGTTGCGTCGATTCGAATCCCGGCCGGCTGTCGCCGGCGAGAGGCGATTGACTTGTCAGATTTTTTCACCCAACCCTGGTTCGAATCCTTTTTCTGAGCACAAACTTTTGAGCCCCCACCCCACCCCACCCCCCAGTCCCCTAAAATGTGATATCCAGTTCCATGGGGATAGAGGCCTCCAAATCCAAAACTCCTTGGGGGATCGTTTTGTCGAGCAAAATAATGATTTTACAAGGGGTCAGACATCCAATATCATGCCTTGGGGTATGCTACGCGAACGACCCCCAAAATAGGGGGGTGTATGGCGTCCGCGCCTTCGCTTGATCTAACAACCTCTCTTTGAGGTAATTTAGGGCTGTGTGCACAACATTTCAATAAATGATGGGCAAATGCAGGCAAAATTATGCAAGATTGTGAGAATTCACAGCAATGCCCCAAAATCATTGTCCAGCATTTCATTGCTCCTCGGTTTAGGGCTCCTTGTGCAAGCAACGTGTTGAGGGCTGTTGAATGGTGGCTGTTTGGGCTGTCATGGACTGAATCTCAGTAGTTGATGCCGTTGTTTGCATGTTGCATGGGATGCAATGGTCAAAATGCGCTTCCCATGTGGCTACAAGTAGAATTTGAACTTTGGCAGCACCCCATGCGGTTGTAGATGGAAGCAAATTTGGTGATACTATCCATACAGTCCCACCAAAGATCCACAGACATCAGCGCAGCACTTGCGCCACGCCACATGCGCACCGCACCCAGAATGTCCTCATTTTTAGATCATCCCAAAATGGCCTAAAGAGAGCAAACATTTTGGCCACAAAAATTGTACAAACATCCCTCCTTTCCACAAACATAGGCCCCCATCACGACAAAAAAATAATTAAAAGCATGAAATATTACCACCGACGTTTGCTACCTTTATTGGAAAATTTTTTCAGGCACAATGCTTGTGAAGAAGAACAAAAAGAGCATAGGACATTGCCACCAATATTTGCTGTGTTCTTGTGGTTTTGGAGCACAAAAAAAAATTGTACACATTGCCTAAACCCAAAATACATACCGACCTCCGATCAAAACTGCGAACCAGCCTGCATACCAACCTACATAGCACCTGGGGTTCAAACCTACTGACCAACTCACATACCAACCCACCGACTATTGCACATGCCAACCTACAAAGCAATCGACATAATGACACAGAGGCCTACGTGCTTAGGAACCTACACACCAACACACATGCCAATAGCAACCTACATTCTACCATTCTTAACAACCTACACACCAACCTACATGCATACCAACATACATACTAACATACACACTAACGTACTACACACCAACCTACATATGAACATTTTTTCTCATACGGCACATATATCTACTGCAGTGCAAGGGCACCAGGTTTTCTTTGGGAGGCAAATAAGGACCCCCCCCCACGTATTTTGAGGGTGGAGAACTAAAAGAAAAACATGTTTTAAAAGGTATTTAGAGGGGTAGAGTTGGATATTGCAGTCCAGCAAGGGGTATGAAAGGTTAAAGAAATGGTATGACATGACTGCTGACAGGATCCCATCATAACTGCTACAAATAGCCATTTTTTCTCAAACGCCACCAAACCCAGCTCTATATACACCCATTTGACAAAATGGCAATACATAGTGCTTTTTTTTCCCTTCACTATCATGGTGAAAAATGCACTGTTTGGGATGCAATGACCTCTGGGGTATTGTTGGACCTAACATTGAGCTACTTTTCATAGTCCGTTTACAATCCAGTCAGCAGGGATGTCATACTCTATTTTTGGCCCTTCGTACCACTTGCTGGGCCGCAACATCCAACCATAACCGTTTCAATAGAACATTTCATTAAAAACACCAACAATGCAATTGCAGATGTAATGTAGATGTAAGCCATAGCATGCATGGCAAAAGCCACAAAAAGACTGCACAACACTAGTTCCCTTTGCATACTCAATGAATGCAAAATCATTCCACGTGGCCATGCATTGGAGCAGGTACGTAGTGCCTCCAATTCTTTCCTTAGGTTTCGGGGATGAGGTGCAATGAGGTGCCGAATGGGGACGGATCGTAACCCTGAGGAAGCTCGAACGCCTTGATGCCCCATGGGCCCAAAAGCCTAACTAATGATCTCGAAGGGGTCGCCACCAATGTCCGTGCTCCTGCCCATATCCCCCCTGGATTGACCAAGCCAAGTCACAATAGAATCAGATCCGTCACCGTTGTGTCGTTTCTGGACCCCTACAGCGGGTTACTTCACTTCATTTGACCCAGCCTGACATACGTGACGTATGTTCTCAGAGGGGGAGTGTAATGGCGTAGAAGCAGCCCAAAACGACTACATCAATTTCAAATTTCGGTGATTTTCACATCATGTGATTTTCGTCAATTTCCAGCTCAGTTTGCTATGTTTTCAGTCGCCGGCAAATGCCACCCGTGAGCGCGCGTTCTGTCGCATTTGCGCCGCAATGCTTCAATAATTGAATTATTTAAAATGTTTCATGATAATTTATAACGCGCTTCATACCTCATGCGATAACCCTTGAAATTCTACACCTGTCATAATTTTGTAGACCGGGGGTTCGTCATACACTCAACCTTCAATGGAGTCCAATCTGAGATTCCTACTTTACAACGCCTCACAAATCATAAAATGTTTCATGTTGCAGTGAAACGCTGGACTGAGTGTCAGCAAGGCACTGTCAAGCATCTCCATAATTTGTTCATGTCCAAGCAGGGTGCCATTAGGCGTCCTCACGGCTTACGCCACATTCTTGATTGTGACCCACATACCAACCTACGTTCCCCACCTACACACCTCTACATACAAAATTATGCCTTTGCCCACCATACTCACCCGACCCACCCGTGCTCACACCCAGACGCTTGCACAAGAAACATAAACAACAAAAAAGATTACTCTACCACCAAAGTTTTTCAAAATTCGTCAAACTGACAAATGCACCCCTTTGCTGTCTTTGCTCTGGAAATGGCACAGTGCACGGCCCTAACAGGGCCTCAGAAAATTCAGATGTCAGGGGAGCTTTCCTTTGCGTGGAAGGCGTGCCTACCGGGGAAAAAAAAAGGAGACACCACGGGGGGGGCGACTACAACCAGTCCTGATGCAACCCAGCACCCAACTATCTTTCAAAACCTTCGGGGGGGGGGCAGTGGGGGGGGGTCCAGCCGGGGGTCGGGGGGGGGCTGTTCCTGCCGGGGGTCGGGGGGGGGGTCTGGCTGGTGGTCAGGGGGGCGTCCAGCCAGGGGTGAGGGGGGGGGGTTAGGGTTAGGGTTAAGGTCACCGAGCTGGTGGAACCAGTCTTGGTTTTATAACCCTTTTTAGTGTCTAGGGTGGACCTACCAGGTTTAGCAGCAGCAGCAGCAAGCAGCAGCAAGCAGCAGCAAGCAGCAAGCAGCAGCACGCGCGAAATGGGTAAAAATCAGAACTCCGTTGTGGGGCTTCATATTCGGGTGAAATTTTGGTGCATGATACCTATGGGTGTGAAGTACAATCACACAAAGTTTGAGCAAGAAACTCAACGGTGGTGGCAGGGAACGGGATTCGCAAGTGGCGGACCTCAGTTTCAAAAATTGCAGCTTAGGGCCAAAAACAGCCATTTTTGGGCCAAAAAAGCCCGGGAACACATTCAAAACGGCCAAACGAAGGGAAACGGTGGGTACACTTCACGTGCGGCTTGACTTCCCCGTGTCAACGAGCTCTTTGCGGCCCTCTAACTCCATGATATGTCCCGGAAACGGCCCAAAAAGGCCCCCAGAAGCTTCAAATGCCGAGAGCCACAAACCAAGAATAGGCCATATCTTGGGCTACATGGCTCAAAATGCGATTCCGAGGGCACCTACTCCACCCGCAACCCCCCACTTTTTGTGGTTTCCACCCCTCAGAATTGCCCAAACGGACGCCTAGACCCCCATACGTAGCCCCAGTAGGCTGCGGCAAGCTGCAAGCTCAAGCCCAAACAGGTGGGTGCCCAAATGGGTCAACAGGGTCCAGTAGGGGCAAAAAGATGACTTTTCTCAAAAATGATCCTAGACCATGTGCGACGCTAAAACAAGTGTTTTTGGACCGTTTTGAGCTTGTGGTGGCCCATTTTGGTCCTCCGAAAATTCCAAAATGCCTTGAAAATGGGTTGTTTTGGGACCAAAAATGGGTCAAAAATGCATTTTTCCAAACCTCATCCTAGACCATTTGGGGTGCACAAACGGGTGAAATGAGCCCATTTTGAGCCCATTTTGGGGCATTTTGGCCCCTCACAAGTCCAAAAAGCCTTGAAAGTGGGCCTTGTGGTGATGGGGTTCACTTGCAAGCTGATTCCACTTTGTCAAGAACCATCAATGCGTGAATCATTCTTGATGTCCCTCACCAGTCATAGCTGATGTTCCCTCCCCCACCAGCTCGGTCCCAATATTCAGTCTTGATTAGGGTTACCGAGCTGGTGGAACCAGTCTTGGTTTTATAACCCTTTTTAGTGTCTAGGGTGGACCTACCAGGTTTAGCAGCAGCAGCAGCAGCAGCAGCAGCAAGCAGCAAGCAGCAAGCAGCACGCGCGAAATGGGGAAAAATCAGAACTCCGTCGTGGTGCTTTGGATTTGGTTGAAATTTTGGTGGATGATACCTATGGGTGTGAAGTACAATCACACAAAGTTTGAGCAAGAAACTCAACGGTGGCGGCCGGGAACGGGATTCGCAAGTGGCGGACCTAGAACAAATTTAAAGCGGCCAAACAAATGGAAACGGTGGGTACACTCCACGTGCGGCTTGACTTGCCCATGTCAACGAGCTCTTTGCGGCCCTCTAACTCCATGATATGTCCCGGAAACGGCCCAAAAAGGCCCCCAGAAGCTCCAAATGCCGACGGCCACAAACCAAGAATAGGCCATATCTGTGGCTACATGGCTCAAAATGTGATTCCGAGGGCACCTACTCCACCCACAACCCCCCATTTTTTGTGGTTTCCCGCCCTCAAAATTGCTCAAACGGGCGCCTAGACCCCCATACCTAGGCCCACTAGGCTGCGGCAAGCTGCAAGCTCAAGCCCAAACAGGTGGATGCCCAAATGGGTCAACAGGGTCCAGTAGGGGCAAAAAGATGACTTTTCTCAAAAATGATCCTAGACCATGTGCGACGCTAAAACAAGTGTTTTTGGGCCGTTTTGAGCTTGTGGTGGCCCATTTTGGTCCTCCGAAAATCCCAAAATGCCTTGAAAATGGGCTGTTTTGGGACCGAAAATGGGTCAAAAATGGGTCAAAAACACATTTTTCCAAAACTCATCCTAGACCATTTGGGGTGCACAAACGGGTGAAATGAGCCCATCTTGAGCCTATTTGGGGGCATTTTGGCCCCTCAGAAGTCCAAAAAGCCTTGAAAGTGGGCCTTGTGGTGAAGGGGATCACTTGCAAGCTGATTCCACTCTGTCAAGAGCCATCAATGTGTGACTCATTTGTGTCCCTCACCATTCATAGCTGATGTTCCCTCCCCCACCAGCTCGGTCCCAATATTCGGTCTTGATTAGGGTTAGCCATAGGGTTAGGGTTAAGGTCACCGAGCTGGTGGAACCAGTCTTGGTTTTATAACCCTTTTTAGTGTCTAGGGTGGACCTACCAAGTTTAGCAGCAGCAAGCAAGCAGCAAGCAGCACGCGCGAAATGGGTAAAAATCAGAACTCCGTCGTGGTGCTTCAGATTCAGGTGAAATTTTGGTGCATGATACCTATGGGTGTGAAGTACAATCACACAAAGTTTGAGCAAGAAACTCAACGGTGGTGGCAGGGAACGGGATTCGCAAGTGGCGGACCTCAGTTTCAAAAACTGCAGTTTAGGGCCAAAAACAGCCATTTTTGGGCCAAAAAAGCCCGGGAACACATTCAAAACGGCCAAACGAAGGGAAACGGTGGGTACACTTCACGTGCCGCTTGACTTCCCCGTGTCAACGAGCTCTTTGCGGCCCTCTGACTCCATGATATGTCCCGGAAACGGCCCAAAAAGGCCCCCAGAAGCTTCAAATGCCGACAGCCACAAACCAAGAATAGGCCATATCTTTGGCTACATGGCTCGAAATGCGATTCCGAGGGCACCTACTCCACCCGCAACCCCCCACTTTTTGTGGTTTCCAAGCCTCAGAATTGCCCAAACGGACGCCTAGACCCCCGTACCTAGGCCCGGTAGGCCGCGGCAAGCTGCAAGCTCAAGCCCAAACAGGTGGGTGCCCAAATGGGTCAACAGGGTCCAGTAGGGGCAAAAAGATGACTTTTCTCACAAATGATCCTAGACCATGTGCGCAGCTAAAACAAGTGTTTTTGGACCGTTTTGAGCTTGTGGTGGCCCAATTTGGTCCTCCGAAAATTCCAAAATGCCTTGAAAATGGGCTGTTTTGGGACCGAAAATTGGTCCAAAATGGGTCAAAAACGCATTTTTCCAAACCTCATCCTAGACCATTTGGGGTGCACCAACGGGTGAAATGAGCCCATTTGGAGCCCATTTTGGGGCATTTTGGCCCCTCACAAGTCCAAAAAGCCTTGAAAGTGGGCCTCGTGGCGATGAGGTTCACTTGCAAACTGATTTCACTTTGTCAAGAGCCATCAATGTGTGAATCATTCTTGATGTCCCTCACCAGGCATAGATGTTCCCTCCCCCACCAGCTCGGTCCCAATATTCAGCCTTGATTAGGGTTAGGGTCACCGAGCTGGTGGAACCAGTCTTGGTTTTATAACCCTTTTTAGTGTCTAGGGTGGACCTACCAGGTTTAGCAGCAGCAGCAGCAGCAGCAGCAGCAAGCAGCAAGCAGCAAGCAGCACGCGCGAAATGGGTAAAAATCAGAACTCTGTCGTGGTGCTTCACATTCGGGTGAAATTTTGGTGGATGATACCTATGGGTGTGAAGTACAATCACACAAAGTTTGAGCAAGAAACTGAACGGTGGCGGCCGGGAACGGGATTCGCAAGTGGCGGACCTCAGTTTCAAAAACTGCAGTTTAGGGCCAAAAACAACCATTTTTGGGCCAAAAAAGCCTTGGAACACATTCAAAACGGCCAAACGAAGGGAAACGGTGGGTACACTCCACGTGCGGCTTCACTTCCCTGTGTCAACGAGCTCTTTGCGGCCCTTTAACTCCATGATATGTCCCGGAAACGGCCCAAAAAGGCCCCCGGAAACTCCAAATGCCGACAGCCACAAACCAAGAATAGGCCATATCTTTGGCTACATGGCTCAAAATGCGATTCCGAGGGCACCAACTCCACCCACAACCCCCCACTTTTTGTGGTTTCCACCCTTATGAATTGCCCCAACGGACGCCTAGACCCCAATACCTAGGCCCACTAGGCTGCGGCAAGCAGCAAGCTCCAAACAGGTGGGTGCCCAAATGGGTCAACAGGGTCCATCCAGTAGGGGCAAAAAGATGATTTTTCTCAAAAATGATCCTAGACCACGTGCGACGCTAAAACAAGTGTTTTTGGACCGTTTTAAGCTTGTGGTGGCTCATTTTGGTCCTCCGAAAATCCCAAAATGCCTTGAAAATGGGCTGTTTTGGGACCAAAAATGGGTCAAAAATGGGTCAAAAACGCATTTTTCCAAACCTCATCCTAGACCATTTGGGGTGCACAAAAGGGTGAAATGAGCCCATTTGGAGCCCATTTTGGGGCATTTTGGCCCCTGAGAAGTCCAAAAAGCCTTGAAAGTGGGCCTCGTGGTGATGGGGTTCACTTGCAAGGTGATTTCACTTTGTCAAGAGCCATCAATGGGGGAGCCTTAAGCGCAGTGCGCGCGCAGTGCAACTATTTGGGCGTCTGGCCGTACTAGAGACCCATACTTTGTGATACTAGGGGCCCCTAGGGGCATCATGGTGACCCCTAGCGTAGGTTTTGACTTCTGATTTTGTTCCCCTTCTTTTGGGGACCCCCGAGAATGCAGGGATGACGTAGCATATGGAGGGGATCCGGTACGGAGTTGCATGAGTACGTGCGTGTACTCTTGCATTTGCAGCAATTTTTGATTCGAAGACAGGTACGGTACCCTCCATATGGTCCGTGGGAACACGTACCTGCACATGTATGGACCGCACCTACACAGGAGGACAATGATGATGAGGATGTTGTGGGTGATGATGGGGATGTTTGTGCCCTTTGTTGCACCAAGTTTGACCCTGAAAAGATGTCCATGTGTGACAAGTGTGAATTGCAATATTGTACGGATTGCATAGACACGCACACATGTGACAGTGTGACATTTCTTTGATTCTGCAACTGTGTCATGTTGTGCACACAAGTTGCGTATTCTCAATGTGTACTTAGTTGACAATGGACCAGAAAGACAGTTGTGTGTTCTTGAGGGTGGCGACCAATGCGCTGTTCATGGCCTTTCCAGATGTGCATGATGTGTGTTATGTTCAGGGAAGGTGGTTTGCATCTTTCTTGAGCTGGGGCAGTTTGGGTCACCTAATTCTAAGGGCGTTTCCAAGGGGTGTGCTTGGGGGCTCTTCCGGGGGAACATAGTCTAAAAGTAGCGCGCAGTGCGCGCGCAGTGCAAAGATTCCCCCAATGTGCGAATCATTCTCGATGTCCCTCACCAGTCATAGCTGATGTTCCCTCCCCCACCAGCTCGGTCCCAATATTCAGTCTTGATTAGGGTCACCGAGCTGGTGGAACTAGTCTTGGTTTTATAACCCTTTTTAGTGTCTAGGGTGGACCTACCAGGTTTAGCAGCAGCAGCAGCAAGCAGCAGCAAGCAGCAGCAAGCAGCAAGCAGCAGCACGCGCGAAATGGGCAAAAATCAGATTTCCGTCGTGGTGCTTCAGATTCGGGTGAAATTTTGGTGGATGATACCTATGGGTGTGAAGTACAATCACACAAAGTTTGAGCAAGAAACTCAACGGTGGCGGCCGGGAACGGGATTCGCAAGTGGCAGACCTCAGTTTCAAAAACTGCAGTTTAGGGCCAAAAACAGCCATTTTCGGGCCAAAAATGCCCTGGAACACCTTCAAAACGGCCAAACGAAGGGAAACGGTGGGTACACTCCACGTGCCGCTTGACTTCCCCGTGTCAACGAGCTCTTTGCGGCCCTCTAACTCCATGATATGCCGCGGAAGCGGCCCAAAAAGGCCCCCAGAAGCTCCAACTACCGACAGCCACAAACCAAGAATAGGCCATATCTTGGGCTACATGGCTCAAAATGCGATTCCGAGGGCACCTACTCCACCCGCAACCCCCCACTTTTTGTGGTTTCCACCCCTCAGAATGGCCCAAACGGACGCCTAGACCCCCATACCTAGGCCCACTAGGCTGTGGCAAGCTGCAAGCTCAAGCCCAAACAGGTGGGTACCCAAATGGGTCAACAGGGTCCGAAAGGGGTAAAAATATGACTTTCCGCAAAAATGATCCTAGACCATGTGCGACGCTAAAACAAGTGTTTTTGGACTGTTTTGAGCTTGTGGTGGCCCATTTGGGTCCTCCGAAAATCCCAAAATGCCTTGAAAATGGGCTGTTTTGGGACCAAAAATGGGTCAAAAATGGGTCAAAAACACATTTTTCCAAAACTCATCGTAGACCATTTGGGGTGCACAAAAGGGTGAAATGAGCCCATTTTGAGCCCATTTTGGGGCATTTTGGCCCCTGAGAAGTCCAAAAAGCCTTGAAAGTGGGCCTCGTGGTGATGGGGTTCAGGTGCATTTCACTTTGTCAAGAGCCATCAATGTGTGAATCATTCTTGATGTCCCTCACCATTCATATCTAATGTTCCCTCCCCCACCAGCTCGGTCCCAATATTCAGTCTTGATTAGGGTTAGGCCTAGGGCTAGGGCTAGGGTTGCTGTTAGGGCCTGCAGCCCTCCTGTAGCCCTCCTTCAGGTCAAGATTTTTTCTTGTTGTGTTAACACAAATATGAATTCTCTACAAAATTTTGAGTATTTTGAGTATAAACACATACTATGAAAGAAAAAAAAAGGCGCCTTCGGCGCCGGACAGTTTTCTCTCGGGACACTTGTTGGTGGCCGACCCGGCACCACTATCTTTCAAAACCCGGGGGGGGGGGGGGGGCTGGGGGGGGGTCGCATACAAGGACCGGGCCCGGCCGCCCCCCCCCCCCCCCCCGGGGGGAGACACGCAAAAAGTGTAAACCACCTAAATTTGTAGCATTTGCAATTGGGGTGACCAAATTGAGCACAGTGCCGGTTGCTCTGCGCATGTCTACACCCACTTTGCATGACCAACCCTGCCTGCAGTCCCGTCTTTCCCACCCCACTAGTGTCTTAACCCTCCATATCCTCACAGGATCACCCCAAAGGGATGCATGCTCCCCTGCAGAATGCATGGTGCACCTCCTCAACGATTTCGTCATTTCATCATTTCGTCATCTGAGGCTCAGCACCCCACCCCCTCCCTGAGATTTACGTCAATCTTATATCCTACCCTGCCGCCGGCCTGCCCTTCCCTCCAGATTGAACCCAACAATGACATTATATTCATGATTTTCAAGCGCAATTTCGGGGTGAGCGCGTCGTTTGCCGTAGGATGGGTAGGAGGGCTCGTTACTGAGGCGTCAGGGGTTACTTATGTTGAACCTGATTTCGGCAACATGACAGTGCCTGTAAATCTTGCAGCACGTGATGCCTTTCCTGGTACTGTGATGAGAAATTGATCTGCCTGACTTAACACTCCTGATCGTGGAAGGGGGGAGGGGGCCCACATGGGCTGGGGGCAGGCTGGTATATTGCACCTGGTACAACCACAACCACATTTTCAATGCAGTTTAAACATTGCCGGGCAGGCAGACAACAGTGTGGACGGAACCTCCCAAAGAATTATTACAAAGCCATCCACCACAAGAAGGATAAGATCAAGATCAGAGCCCAACAGCAAAAATCAGCGAGGTTCATGATCCACAATAAGGTGGTAGATTATTCAGGAAACAGTGCAACCTGCATGGAATCGGTAGCCCAATGCGGCCGGATGTTTTTTGGGCCGAGCCATTTGATGCCCGCTCCCCGTGCTTCCGTCTGCCCCTTGCTGGAGGTATGGCTCTGAAACCTCCACCCCACACTTCAAATGCAAAGTCATCCCCCAACCCTCCCGTCTGGAGAATGGCAAAACCGGGTGGGATCGGTCCAGCACCCCCGGAGGAGGGGGCTAGCAGTCTTGCCAAAGGGCTACTTGACAGAGGCCCCATCAAAGGGCAGTTTGAGGATATGATTCTGCAGGCTTGACAATGATTAGTGCGTCGTGGGCTGTTACTTTGAGGCCTACATCATGGGGTACACTGGACCCACGCCCCCCAAGCCCTCCCACGCCTGTTTTATGTTTATGATCATGAATCCATGCGGGAGGGGGGGATCAAACGACCTACACACACATGTCCCCAAGTCCTCGGATGCCAGACTCCCGCACATGCCACACAGCCCATTGGCAGAAACCACGCTACTTTGAAGGCACTGAAGGCACTCTTCGGTTGATACTGGGGGCTGCCCATTGTAGATGGCGGAATGGGCATACGCCTCGGGGTGCATAAAGAACAATGTATGTTTCAGGTGCACTTTGCCCTCTGGGCATGGGGGCAGCAGTGACAATGACTGGGCCGTCGCATGTCTTACTGTGGTGGTGTACCCGAAACACCGAAGCACGGCATATTGTGGGACATCAAAGTGGACCAAAGAGGACCAAAACCCATGTACAACCGCACCGATACCCAATGGCAGCAGATGTCAGAAATGGTGTGCGGGTCAGGGTCAGGGGGTCAGAAATCAAGAATTCGGGGGAAATCAGGACAAGGTCCATAGAAGGCCGTCCGGTGAGAGACATGTGTGGTGAGGCTTTGCCACCGAGTGGCTTTAGGGTCTTTTAGGGTCAGCCTTTGGAACTGGATAGAAAGGACCTGCATCCACAACCCAAGAGCGTAGATCAGGAGGGAATGAATGCTTCTGGACGTGGTACCCTGTCCGTTCCCGGTTCATGCGAACCACTGTGCTGTTGACCCTCGTCCTCCAAACTGCCGAATAGCTGAATCCACTTTGACTGATGATGGCTGTCTGTCAGGAGATGCATGGTCGAAATGCACGGGGCACTGTGCATAACAAGCACAAAATTCAACGTACGGAGCAACAGGACATGTGGTGCACAATGCGTGGAACACAAAGGAAGAAAGAGCGTTGTGTAAAGGGATGGGTAGATGGACAGGGGATCAAGCACATAGCCATTTGCATGGTGCATGTAAATGCATGTAAACCCGTTGCGTGCTGCGTGCTGCGTGCTGCACGAATTAAGGGGATGTGCATCATGATACCCCCCGCCCCCCTTGCAAACTCCCGGGTTAGCGCGCGACGGTCTCCCAGGTGGGGGGGGGGGGAGACGGTTGCCAAGTGACGGTCTCCCGGGGGGGGGGGGGAGATTGCAAGGGGTATTTCAAGGCGTACCCTCCACTAATGCAAGCAAAGAGAACACGTGTGAAGCGACTTTCGCGTTGATGCCAATGTGCTTTATCCAACACAAATGTTATTAGGGATCCAAAGGAACGGTAAAGAACTGCTGGGTACGAGAATAACACACTTTGAACTGTTGCACATGCTCAGTTTGCATGACAGGCACGTGGAGTGTTGCTAAGCAGGTGTAAAGCAGATGGGCAACACAAACCAGGACAATACATGTTAACTAGAAAAACATGGAAGTGACGGTCTCCCGGGTGGGGGGGGGGATTGCAAGGGGGGGGAGTTTGCAAAGGGGGGGGGGTACATGCACCATCCACTGCGCACCATACTAGTGCGTGAAGCACGTGCCTTGTATTTAGCCTGGGCCCTGCAGATACTGACCACAAAATTCCCACTGGAATTCCCGAAGCATTGCGTGTGTCGCACAATGAATGAATGAATGGCGTGTGGGTCATGTCTATTGGCTCCACCTGTTGCTGTCTACTCCACGGTGATACATTCGGCGTTTTGCACCTCATGCACATGAGACAAAATCACTTGATCCATAAAGTGCAATGCACACAAAACTGCACCAACGCATACACACGAAGACATACATGCACCCCCCACATACGTACACAGATGTACCCATGGACACACAAATGCACACATTCAGATGCAGAGGAGGAGGAGAAATCACCAATAACAGGAAAAAATGAACAGACAAGTAACCCTGTACCACATTGAACACGAGGCGCACAGGCAATCACACAAACACAAACACACACCAGCATGCAGCTGTGTGCACAAAATTGCAAAACGCTGCTTACCTCGGCCTCTCCAATGAGCCAATTATCAAGAATCACTTTGCTGAATCCTGTTCGTGCATCTGCTGCACTAGATCGGTCACTGTGCGTAATCGGCCCAGGCGTCTGTACCAAACGCTCTCCGTACCGGCGTTCACCATCTGCCTTGACCTTCGGGCTGTCAGTGGTGAGATACACAGAACAGTCAGAGAACTCTGGTTTCTGAAGGGTTGCGTCAACGACCTCCCACAACCGACCAACCACATATAAAGACATCCGCATGGGGTCCTGAACAGACAGCGGGTGCGGAGGGGGGAGGGGACTCCTCGGGTTGGGCCGCCAAATCCCCCCCCCCCCACTAACCTTTGACCAAAGGCCCCTAGGGGGGGGGGGGCTGGGAGGGGGGGCTCTGGGACAGGCAATGGGGGGGGGGGCTGTGGAGGGGCTTTTGGGGGAGGGGGGTTCAGGAGGGTTGGGGGGGGGGGGTGGGAGGTGGAGCGATTTTGGTGGGGGGTGCTTTTTACGACATTATTGCTCTCTCCAGTTTGGAGCCCAACACCAACAGTGGAGGAGTGTTTGCCTCGCGCGCGCCTTGCGCACTACTTTTTTGATGACTTTTCTAGATTGAGTCCCCAAGTTTACCATTGCCGTATGAAGCCCCCGAGTAGACCAATAGCTGCCTCTTGCCTACCAAACGACGCAACAAACCATCCGTGCACAACATTGAACAAGAAAAGCATATGTGAATCACCTTCACAACTGTGTTCCACCAAATTTGTTCACTCAAATCAAACAAGCAAGATTGTTCAATAAACAGTGTTGTCCCCACAGGTGTGCGGGTCAATACATTCCGCACAATAATTCAAATGACATTCACCACATTCTGTCGTAGTGTGCTTTTGACAGCACAATGCACATATATCAACCTCCTCCCCAACAACCTTAAAATCAAAGAAATATCCTCGCGTGCGGGAAGGTCCATAACCATCCCATATCAATACATCGGCGGAGGTGATAGGAGCCAAAGGACAAATCCATACAATATTCCCCAACATATCAACGGCCACGCTGACCTTGAAAATGTGAGCCATGTACTTTGGGTTCCAAAGGTCCACAAACCACATCCCACCAATGGAGCTAATCGGCAAGGAATCCGCAAAGTGTGTCATAAAATATGGGAGGTGGGGACAATGGTTGAAACGATTCAACTTGTCCGACCACCTAATTTCCTGAACAACATAATTCAAAAAATCCCATACACGGGTCACACTCAAGGGGCCACACCAAAGCGTGGGAGTCCATCACCCCAACCCGAGGGGCCCCCAACATGGAGGAGCGAATTGCAAACCGGTTATCCTCAATAGCATCCGAAGCTTAACGATAATTGGCCCGGTTTCCTCAATAGCACCGGAAGGTTGAAGGCCCACAATTGGGCAAATTGGCGACATCACCCCTCATAACCGCTGCCTTGCTAGGGATCCCATCCCAGGGGTAAGGATCGGAAATGGCCCAAAAAGTTGCGCGCTAACACTCTCTAACCCTAGCCTAGGCCTGGAGTTAGAGCTAGGGTTCGGGCTAGGCTTGGGGCACGGGCAGGGGCAGGGTTAGGACTAGGCTTAGGGTTGGGGTGGGCGGTAGGGTTAGAGTTGGGTTTAAGGATAGTGTTGGGGTGCAAAGTGGACAAAATTTTCCTTCGGGCGCCTTTGGTGCCCATGGATTCGTGAGGCCGGCACCTTTCACAACTAACTGTTGGCCGGAGGCCCCTTGGGGGTGGCGGGGGTGGTAGGGGGTAGTTGGCGTCCTAGGACCCGTGGAGTCGCCCCCCGGGGTGCGGCAGCATTGAGTTCAGGTGGAAACGGTGATCACAAGATGATGCACTACACCCACCGTACATGAGGTCAGAGAAAAATAGGCACCACCACTTCTGGAGTGATCTGCCGATGATTGTTGTACTCCGCAACATTGTAAATTTGACCACTGTAGATATTTTTCAACGCATAGGACATGCAAATAAAATTGTCGATTAGGGCACCCCTTTGTTCCTCAGCCGACCTTGCTCCTCACACCAAAGTGGGGCAGAAATTTGTGTTAGTTTGTGATGTGTGCATATTACATTGTCACAACGACGTGTATCACAACATTCATGCATGGTGGCTTTGAGGGGGCAGGGAGCTTGGGGGCTTATGGGCTTATAACTTTGGCTGGATGTTACTCACCTGCGATCACCAACCGTCATTAACCCCTTTCCATGGCTGTATTGTGATGTAAGAGTGACCGGCATCAAGAGTACCGCTGGCCTCAGAGGCACTAATTCTATCAGTTGCCTGAATTCCCTGCTTCCCTTGAGGTTTCTTGCGCCATCTTTGATTTTCTACTAATGTTTGAGCTATTGGGATTCACTCTTCCCCTCGCACCTGTGTGCAGCTGGTCATGCTCAGCCCTGAGTGGTATCCACTGTGCCTTCATGGAAGCACCCACCTTCCCCAATGTCCGTGGTCACCAGTGTGCAAGCTTTGCACAGCTTGGGGCGCATAGGAGTACTGCAAACTCCAGGGGTACCAATCCAGTCCAACCACAGATCTGCAAGTCCCTTTGTGTGTAGCAAACACCATCCAAACCCACTAGGCTCTCTGATTCAAGGGGCGGCCACCCCTAAAAAGTCTCTGCGGCATGGCTGAGCACAATTGTGACCTGGGTCAACAATAGCATCCCCAATTTCCGTTTTTTTTTAAATTTCTTTGCACGCTTCCTTTGGGCATGGAGGGAGGTTTCTGGGTACCTTCTGTGCCTGTGGAGCCCTGCAGCGCGATGTAAACACCCTCTGAGCTCAGCCTTCCTATTTGGCACAAATTGCATCTCACCCCACGTTGATCTATTGATACCATCGCACACTCAAGGGGGAATGTTTGCCCGGCGTGCGCCCGGTGCGCTACTTTTCTATTAACTATCCCGACTTCAGCCCCAGATTTACCCTCTCATGGAGAAGCCCAAGACCACGTTGCACTGCACACCTTCCCTACAAAGCACGTTGCATAATAAAGCAACAGCTGTGAATTCAACAACTCCAAATGTCATTTGTATTGTACTTAACAACCAACATTGGTCCCACAAGTGTGGGTGACAATACATTCAGTACAACAGTGCTCCTTACACTCATCACAAACTACGACGGTGGAGCGCTTCTGGCAACACAACACACACACTTATGCCTCATCCTCTGCCTCATCTTGCGTGGCGGCTGAGTTGCTTTGGTTACTCCAAACATGAGGCGGGACATGCTCCCATGGTCTGTAGGGGGGGATACGGACTTACCTCCGGATGCAAAATTGTGTAAAATGCAACAAAATATGGAGTGACTGGTGCAACTCATTGGAGCCGCCACACCGGATGTTCCTAACCAAACCCCAATGCCACAACCGAGCAAACGGCTGCTCAATGCGTGCCCTACACCACCCGTGCACGTCATTGTAACATTGTTGGCGGGCTGTCAAAGTGCCATTCTTTCTTCCAATGAATGGCACAATGACGTGAATCTGGCCTTTATAAGCACCATCATGGCCCCCAACTTTGAAATCAAAGAAATCACCTCGGGTACGAGAAGGTCCATACCCTCCCAAATCAAAACATCTGCTGATATCCCGGGGGGCAAGGGGCAAATCCATATAATGTTGCCCAACATATCCACGGCAACAGTCACCTTGTAAACATGCGATGCATACTTAGGATTCCACGGGTCGGCACTCCACATCCTGCCAATGGAACTGATGGGCATGGAGTCTGTGAAATGCATCATAAAGAATGGAAAATGGGGACAATGGTTGAAAGGATTTAACTTGTCGGCCCATCGAATCTCTTGAACAACATGGTTCAGGTATTCGCGAACAAGGGGCCACGCAACAAAGCGTGGATTGCGAGTCCCTAACCCCAACTCAAGGGGCCACATAAGAAAGCGTGGATTGAGAGTCCCTAACCCCAACTCAAGGGGCCACGCAACACAGCGTGGATTCAGAGATTGTCCCGGTTTCCTCAATGGCACCGGAAGGTTGGTGCCCAAAAGAGGGCAGAAATGCTACGTCACCCCAGCATTCTCAGGGGTCCCCAACAAAGGGGACAAAATTAGAAGTCAAAACCTACGCCAAGGGTCACCAGGATGCCCCTAGTATCTCAAAGTATGGGTCTCTAGTACAGCCAGACGCCCAAATAGCTGCATTGCGCTGAGTGCGCCCCCTTAGTGCACCCCCTAAAAGGCCACCGGTGGGGCACGGGTCAAAAAAGATGCCCGGCACGCTAACGCTCCCCCCAAGAGGAGGGTGCTTTGGCCGCCTTCTGTCCCCTCTTCTGCTTTGCAGCCCTCCAGGGTCGCTATCAACGATCAAAGATGCATCCAAGAAAAATACACCATCAAAACAGAGGCATGAAAAAAAGCTGTAGGACACAAAGCAACAAACGGTTGATCATTTACAAAAATCAAAAGCAGAAGAAAAGCCGCCCCTAGAATTCCCAATCAGCCCCCTACCCCAAGGCACATACAGGTGCTTCTTCATCACATAGTAATGCATGGGATTTTTCAGCTGATTGGCGACCTTCATGATGCTTCAATGTCAAGGGGGGTGTGTGGGCACCATTTCCAGCGGACAGGAACCGCGAAGGAACAGTGGACAGGACAACGTGGCCATCCCATCACCATGGCAATGGGGGTTGGGGTGCCAATATGGGGCGGGAAAATATCAGGGAGCCACGGACTAAAGCCTCACACTCAAATCAATTGCAGTGGCCTACAACGACATCGCAGACAGGTATTGCATGGGCGAATGGGCACACAGAAACGAGCCATCAGATTTTTCCCAAGGTATCAAAAGGATTACCCCCCGGAGGCGTTACAGCAGAATGTCAGCTTTCGTTGCCCAACCTTCATCTTCTTGTTCTCATCCTCTGATCTACAACGCTATGCACCAAAGAGGAGGCAAAGGGATACTTCACGTCCACAGACGTGCTCGCCTTTGCACCAACACAACTATTGGGCCAGTGGGGCTAGAATTCGTTTGATCGTCGATTCAGCTTGGAATGGTCACAGTCCTGCTCCGCAACCGAGTGCTTGTTTGGACCGGGGAGTCATGGCTCAAGGGGAAGACGCAGCTCTCATAACCGGTCTGGACCTGCCCTTGCCCAGGGCCTCTGCATGTCCCTCTTCCCTCTGTTGTCAAAACAACGCACCTGCCACGTGGTAACCCCTTGGCCACCAGTGCGGATTTGTACTGCAATGTATCTAGGGTGCAACTTCTTGAAGTGTGAAGCCTGCGCTTCCATCTGCGGGTGCAGACGGAACAGCAGTGGATGTAGACAGGCCCACAGGCACCCCAGATCCTCACAGCTGGGCCCCACACCCCAGGCTTCCAACTGTGGACGGTATTTAGGCAGCGCCTTGAAATGCGCAACGAGGTCCTGGTTGGTCTCCTGAAAAGGCGAATGGGTGACTCAAGAGAACGGCTCAAATTTCTGTCCATGAGATCCCCCATTATCAGAGCGAGGCCAGCACTTGCAGTGCCCCAGTGGTGCTCCCTGATACCCCTCCAAGCCAGTTCCCAAGACGCATTGCCAGCCCATTGCTTAGTGACCCCGGGGGGGAGGGGGTTAGTTTGGGCCTTGGCCAGGGCTCAGCCACCCACCCAGCCACCCATCGACCCACCCACCCACCCAACCCTACCCCCCCCCTGGTCTATGCCCTCCACCCACAGTCAGAGCAGAACTGACCAGCAAAAATTTACCACCAATGGGGTTGGAACCCAGGACCTTGAAAACAGAGTCCAGCGCTACAACCAAATCAGCTACTAGCCATTTCTGACATTCTTGTGCAACGAAGGGTTGAGATGTTTGACGCAATATGAAAAAAATGTGAAAAATGTGTGAAAAATGCAGACAGGTCTCAGAGCCCTGCACAAACCCAAATCCCCCAAAAAGCGCACCCGCACCCCCCCCGGGGGGGGGGGGTGCCTGGTGGCCCAAAATGCTGAAATTTGGGGCCAACCCACCCACCCATCTCTGCACCCCCCCCCAGGGGGGGGGGGTATTTTGCCCACTAAGCTATAGCCTGCGCATCGCGCTTTGCAGTTGTGGGCACCGGGGCATTTGGCAGCCTGTTTGGGCAAAAAAAAAGCACGGCAGTACATATCCGGAGTGGAAGGACCCACTGAGGGTCGTCCACACCCGGAACCCCTCAGTTTGTAGCCAAACAGGCTAGCAATCATCTGTGGCAGGGATTGCACACCAACAAGCATGCCTACATGCACCAGAATCCATGCATACACAAACAGGCATATCAATGAGCAGCAAACCAGCACGAATGACTCTGGTAGATTCACCAAAATGTTGCTCTGCGCGTTCGGAGGCCGGTCCATAACTTTCACCACTCGAACCTTGGGACTGATACTGCTGTTGCGCCAGTCCACAAATGCGGAGGGAACGAGGAACTCAGAGAGCCAAGAAGGCCTGGGGTGATGGATATAGAACGCACGGCCTGTCAGCAGGGCCAATAAAAAGGCGCTAAGGATTCCCTGCAAAAATGAAAATGAAAAGACGTTGGCAGACAAGAAGTGCACCATGATTCCTCCCTCGCTTCCACACTTTGCCACAGGCACACCAAATGTCCAGATGCCCTCTCGAGGGTCTTCAACCCGGCACAAACCCCCCTGCAGACCATGGCCCCAGACAGATCCCACACCAAACACCAGCGTCCACACTCCCACACTCCACAACCCCATCTACAGACCCTACGCAGAACACCCCCAGAACACCCCGCAGCAAGCTTCTCACATTTCACCAGGTATGTGCCTTGGATGTGCCTCGCATGTGCCATTTTGGGCCTTTTGGGGGCCTTTGGGGGTGGTTCGCGGACATATTGTGGAGTTAGAGGGCCCTGGGGGGCCCTTCAGCACGGGGAAGTCTAGCTGCATGTGTAGAGTAGCCAATGTTTCCCTTCATTTGGCCGTTTTCAGCAGGTTCTAGGGCGGTTTTGGGCAAAAAAAGGCTGATTTTGGCCCTAAATTGCAGATTTTGAAATAGAGGGCCGGCACTTGCGACGCGTGTTCCCGGCCACCACCGTTGAGTTTCTGGCTCATACTTTGTGTGGTTGTCCCTCACACCCATAGGTAGCATCCACCAAAATTTTAGCCGAATCCGGAATACCACGACGGAGCTGTGATTTTTGCCCATTTCGCGCTTGGTTGCTGCTTGCTTGCTTGCTGCTTGCTTGCCAAACCTGTTAGGTCCACCCTAGACACTAAAGAGGATTGTAAAACCAAGACTCGGTCCACCAGCTCGGTGACCCTAACTAGGACTGAATATTGGGACCGAGCTGGTGGGGAAAGGAACATCACCTTCAAGGCATTTTGTGACTTTAGACGGGCCAAAATCGCTTACAATGGGCTCAAAACGGGCTCATTTCACTTGTTTATGCACCCCAAACGGTCTAGTTATCATTCTGGAAAAATGCGTTTTTGACCCATTTTGGACCCTTTTTGGTCCCCAAAAAGCCCATTTTCAAGGCTTTTTGGAATTGTGGAGCGTCATAACGGGCCACCATGGACTCAAAACGGGCCAGAAACACTTGTTTGAGCACCCCAAGTGGTCTAGGAACAAATTTGGAAAAAATGATTTTGGACCATTTTTGGACCCACAGATGACCCATGTAACCCTACCCTAGCACGTGCACCGTGCGCGCTCAACACCACTCTGTTGTGCCAAAATGGGGCATCGAAGGGTGATGACAATATGGAAAAAGGCTTCAAAATGATCCCATTCATCGTTATTCAGCACCACAAGGGTGCCCAATGCAATTCATGGCTAAAAAACACGTTACAAGAACGTGCAACTTGAAAAATTATGCAAAAAGGGTGCTTTTCAAGGCCGATTTTGCGGTATCATCGTCGTTTAGTGTGTTATGTACCCGATTAGGGGCCTCAACGACCTCTTTTTGGGCCCAAAATACCGCAAAATCAGCCTGAAAAGCACCCTTTTTGCATACCTTTTCAAATCACACCTTCTCGTGCCGTGTTTTATAGCCATGGATTGCATTGGGCACCCTTGTGGTGATTAATAACGATGAATGGGGTCATTTTGAAGCCTTTTCCGCATTGTCATCACCCTTTAATGCCCCATTTTGGCACCGCAGAGTGGTGTTGAGCGCGCACGGTGCACGTGTTAGGGTAGGGTCACGGGGGTCATATGTGGGTCCAAAAATGGTCCAAAATCATTTTTTCCAAATTTGTTCCTAGACCACTTGGGGTGCTCAAACAAGTGTTTCTGGCCCGTTTTGAGCCCATGGTGGCCCGTTTTGACCCTCCAAAATTCCCAAAAAGCGTTGAAAATGGTCTTTAGGTTTAGCAGCAGCAAGCAACAGCAGCACGCGCGAAATGGGGAAAAATCAGAACTCTGTCGTGGTGCTTCGGATTCGGCTGCAATTTTGGTGGATGATACCTATGGGTGTGAAGTACAATCACACAGAGTTTGAGCAAGAAACTCAACAGTGGCGGCCGGGAACGGGATTCGCAAGTGGCGGACCCAGGTTTCAAAATCTGTCAAAAATGGCCAAAAAATGCCTTTTTTTTGGCATTTACGGGTGCCTATCAGGTCCTTGGAGAGGGGCATTGGCAAGGAAACTGATATACACATGATGAACAATCACCTTTGGTGACTATCTGGGTTTTGCACCCAAGTAGTGCGTCCAATGACCTCTTTATGGGTTCAAAATACCGCAAGATCGGCCTTGAAAAGCACCCTTTTTGCATAATTTTTCAAGTTGCACGTTCTTGTAACGTGTTTTTTAGCCATGAATTGCATTGGGCACCCTTGTGGTGCTGAATAACGATGAATGGGATCATTTTGAAGCCTTTTTCCATATTGTCATCACCCTTCGATGCCCCATTTTGGCACAACAGAGTGGTGTTGAGCGCGCACGGTGCACGTGCTAGGGTAGGGTTACATGGGTCATCTGTGGGTCCAAAAATGGTCCAAAATCATTTTTTCCAAATTTGTTCCTAGACCACTTGGGGTGCTCAAACAAGTGTTTCTGGCCCGTTTTGAGTCCATGGTGGCCCGTTATGACGCTCCACAATTCCAAAAAGCCTTGAAAATGGGCTTTTTGGGGACCAAAAAGGGTCCAAAATGGGTCAAAAACGCATTTTTCCAGAATGATAACTAGACCGTTTGGGGTGCATAAACAAGTGAAATGAGCCCGTTTTGAGCCCATTGTAAGCGATTTTGGCCCGTCTAAAGTCACAAAATGCCTTGAAGGTGATGTTCCTTTCCCCACCAGCTCGGTCCCAATATTCAGACCTGGTTAGGGTTAGGGGTAGGGTTAGGTGTAGGGTTAGGAGCAAGCTGAGGGTTGGGGTGGGTGTTAGAGTCAAGGTTGGGTTCAAGTATATTGTTAGGGTGCTCCACCGCCTGAGCAGGGAGGGGTGCTTCGTGGGATAGGGGAATGAAAAAATTTTTCGGACGCCTTCGGTGCCACCATATATATGGCCGGCAGCTATTGACCCTTGTGGGGAGGGGTGGGGGGGGGGGCGGGGGGTCGCGCACCCGAACTGAGGAGACGGCTCCCCCGTGAAGGATGGGTTTGAAATTTTGTGGTGACATGGGTGATGAAATATGGTGTGAAGTATGTGGTGTTTGCGGTGTGCAGTGAAGCATGCAATGAAGTGCTAAAGACGATGCCAAGCAGTCAGCAAACAAAAAAGGAAGAAAAGCAATTTATCATGTGACACACGGAAAAAGCAAACAAACAACATGCTCGCTCGCACCCACGGATACTCCAGTCTTACTGCATCACATGCACCAGCACAGATACCCTCGCTTCGTGGCCTGAGGCTGTTATGACCACAGCCCCTGCAACACACAAACACACACACACGAGCACGAGCAACGGTGTGCTTGTTGATGATCTGGAGACAGGCCAGATATGTAGGCCCTGCTGCAAACGACAGAAGTCAGAGTAACAGACACAGCGTGGGCGGGGCCTCCAGCAGGCTGACGCTGTTCAGCAGAGCCGTCCATGAGGTGCTGACTGGAATCCACACACGCGCGCACGCAAGCACACAAGCACATAGACAAACCGCAAAGTGAGTTTCAACATTGCAGGGCCACAACAGAAAACGTGCTGTGCCTTCTGTCACCTCCAACTTATGCACAGACATGCCGATGCGCGCGCAAACACAGAGTGCGTGTGTATCATGGCTTCCTGACTTAAAACAAAGGAAAAAAAAGGCAGGTTTGTCCCTTCAAACGTGGTACTCCGCTGAGAATCCTGATGTTGATGACGGGGTCCTGCTCTGACCCCCGATGCGTCCCCAGCCCTCACTGGCCCTCGCTACAGAGCGTGCACAACTGAGAAAGGCAGACGCCCTTGAAGTCTGTCTGGTGTCCTTCTTCCGGGCACCAACTGCCATGTTGGTGGCTCCAAGCAGACTCGTGTACTTGATGTCCCAGACTGGGTCGAGGTGGCCCGCGTGGACGCTGGGGGCAGGGCACGGGGAGGGGGGTGAGGTGGGTGAAAAGGGCAAGAAAATGTCAAATCAGGTTTACAGTGCTACACTTTGGATTATGACAGTGTGTAGGCAACATCTACACATAAAACAGGGTGGGTGCTCAGCAGTGGCCATTGGCAGCCCCCCCCCTTTTTGTGCAACAACCAGCACAGTTTGGCTGTCTGACCGCGGGGTGTTCGTTGGAGAGGACCCTGGTCGACTGTTGAGACCCCGAAGAAGGCACCGGACATGTGACACCAAACACGCTGCCTGATGGCAACTCACTGGGCGGACCAATAGACAGCACCACAATTGAGAGCATGCACGTTGGAAGGCCGCAACCTTGGAGGCCGCCATTCCACAAATCGACCGGGACTACCGCAAGGCAAGCGTTCTCGACCTGTAGGTGCTCAGTTCCGTTTGAGGCCACGACCCCGATGATTGAATCATACTATCCACACGGGTCAGTAAGGGGGAACGTTTGCCCGGCGTGCACCCGGCGCGCTACCTTTCTATTAATTATCCCGACTTCAGCCCGAGATTTACCCTCTGATGGAGAAGGCCCCCCAAATGGACCATGATGGACTGCGCACCTTCCCTACAAAGCATGTTGCATATGCTGTGAATTGACAACTCCAAATGTCATTTGTATTGTACTTAACAAACGGTACTTTGCCTTTGCGTTTCCCATAGATTTCGCTATGATAATGAGTCCCCAAGCCGCAAGCGGTTTGGACAGCGTTTCTGCCTCACGTCACAAGAACGAAATGCAAACTCAGCATTGGCTACATCACCCCTGCCGTCTCGGGGGCCCAAAGTTGGGCGGAATGGCTACATCACCCCTGCCTTCTCGGGGTCCCCATGGTCGGGAGAAATCAATATGGCTACATTACCCCTGCTTTCTTGGGGTCCCCATGGTGGGGAGAAATCAACCTAGTAAGGAGTGGATGTGGTGGAAACGAGCAAAAAATGGATGAAAATGGGTGAAACTGGGTGAGAATCCAAATATACCATATCCTGAATGTGAAAGAAGCATCAGAATACCGGTTGTCAAACAACAATAATGCCCATAGTATCACAAAGCATGGGGTTCTAGGACGGCTAGACGTGCCAATAGTTGCACTGCGCACACAGTGCGCTTAGTGGACCCCCTAAAAGGTCACCGGTGGGGCACGGGTCAAAAAAGATGCCCGGCGCGTGCCCGGCGCGCTAACCGTCCCCCTAAAACCCAGCCCCACCCTTGACCCTACCCCCACCACCTATGACCCCCCTCTCCTTGGGCAAAATAAGTGTCAATTTGCAAAGAGGCACAATGGGGACAAAGCGCCCGAAAGAAATTTTTTTGTACAATCCTACAACCCCCGGGGGGCTGTAGGTGGGGGGCGGGGTTTGCCTGTCATCCTGTCCTGCCTACGCTGCTCTATTGCTTCACTGTTCAGAGGCGGGTTAAGGTGATCAACTTGATGGGGTAAGCGCATTCACGATGTCAACCACCGTCAGTTCACCATGAACCGCTGGCGGTTGAACACTGACCGCCAGCGATCAACCGTTTCCCTGGTGTACACACGTGCACATACCTTGTATCGGTCACCAAGCCCTCCGCACCAGTTGGTGCACGAAAACGTTACAGCACCGGACTTGCTTGCGGTCACGTATCTGCTAATGGGATTCCACAAAGTGGCATGGGCCTTGCAGTGTAGAGGCAAGTGCTGCTTTGCCGTAGTTTGCGTTTGGAGCAGAGGTAGTGAACCGATCGGTGTTCCTTTTTTGTCATCAGCAACAAGTGATGTTTGAATTGGGTGCGGTGAGACTGGGGCTGCAGCTGCGGATGAGGCCGGGGATGGGGATGGAGGCAGTGCAGCCAAGCCAAGGTTTTGTGTCGGAGAGGGCAATGGAGTCAACGCAAGGGGTGGCGCAGCAGGACTCAGGGACAGAACAGCATCACTATCCTCCTCTGACAAACCATCCACAGGTGGCACAGAAAAAGCCTGGAACCGCTCGATGGTATCATGATACCATGAAAGGTCTATGGGGCTGACAGGATAAGACGGAGCACGCTGGAGTTGCAGAACAACCACAGGGCCATGCCCTTCTGGGTGTGCAAGGGCAGAGGACAGGGCGCTGATGTGGTGCAGTATGAAGGTGATGCAGAAGATGAGGCCCAGGACGATAAGACCCCGCTGGCTGGTTGCAAAACGCAACCATCTCATGGCATTGGTACAATGAAGAAAAGAGTGTGTCAGTGTCGGCTGCAAAACACACCACAAAATGCCTCTCCACGTCTTAGTCCAAAGGCCACAGCAATCACGTTTCCAACCTTATGGAACCCCCCCCCCCTCCTTTGTCATCGCCCTACCTGCTCGTGACAATCCATGAATACCCCCGAGGGACGATATCGCCCCCAGTGGACTGTCCTGTGTCCACTGCAGGACCCTGGGGTACCGTCACCATACACGACAATCGGTGTGCATGGAAATGAGGCACACATATCATGAAAGCACAACACATACACACAGCCAAGAACCCGCTTTGCCCTGGGTCTCATGGCCAGTGAACATGAAAATTGTTCAGTAGTTCAGGGACTCAGTATACAACTTGTTGGACCCAGACCTGGACCTGGACCTCGACCAAAACCTGGTTGCATGGCAAACTTTCACCTGGTAGTAGGTGGTTGAGGAATTTTGGGGGGCTCATAGCATATCAGGGACTATGCGCTAAACAAGAAAAGCCTTTGGGAAAGCGCTGGTTAGGAGCATTTGGTGGGCCTCAACCAGGCCTTCGCCCAAAATGGTATTACTGATAATGGGGGGTTGAAGCATCCCAATGTGCTCGTTCCTCTCCTCCCTGGTTGCAGACATCTATAACAGGTTGCCTTATAGGTCCAACTTGAGGTTTGTCCACAGTCGATTTTTGGTGGCCACTAGGGAGATGGTTCCAGGGAGAACTTTTGTTTGGGGGGGAGATGATAGTGGGGTGGGGGGGGGGGGGCGTGGTTCAGAAAAAAAAGGATCTCAGTGACAACATACCCACTGGGGAACAAGGCATGCTGTGACACAGAAAGGAAAAGCAGGGAGCACAGGTGGTTGAAGGTGATGATGACGCACGCATAGGTGGTTGGCTCGGCGGTTCTGGTGTTCTTTGTGAAATTCACGGGATGCGGTGCGGTGCGTGGTGACAGGCTCTGGTTGTTAGTTGTGACGATGGGGTGCTGTTCGAGTTGCAGGGTGTAGATGTAGTCAAATGGCATGCATAAAAGATGAATGGCCGTGCACTGAGGCTTTTATGTGTAGCAAGACTCCCTCCACACAGACCTCGCAACATGTCCCAGGGCCTCCACAGGCTGGCAAGGGCAGGGGGAGGCTCAGCAAGCCCTGCAGCTCGAAGGGACATGCACTCTTTGGTCCATCGTACGGGGAACCAATGAGCTGCCAAGCGACCCAGAATGGCAAACCAGGACACAGGAGGGCATACATACAGTTAGCACATTCAGCACATTCATCAGGCACAGTTTGCTCCGAATATTATAATCCTCATTGTTGCACAGCATCACTAGGATTACCCAAAGATGATGCAAAATTACCACGTGACTTAAGAGCCATCGAAGATCCTGTTGCATTGATGCAGCTTGTCCTCCATCACAACAGTCCTCAGAAAAGGACCCAGCGCTGAACGAAAAGACACTTGAAACTTGCAAATGGGCCACCTAGTGAATGAGAGTCCTGCCCCCCCCCCCCCCCCCCCCCCCCGCCCCCTGGGGAATCCATTTGCGACGAAGTAGTTGCATTTTTGCTGTATGTCCGCACCTTGGGGTCTTCATAGTGATTGTGTTGTATGGGTGTGAGATAATGAACTTTGGAAACCCTGATACAGTACGAGTTCTGTTGCCACGTCACTCCTCTTCCCTTTGGACAGTGATGTAGGAAAAGGTATGTAGCCGCCACATCACTCCTCTGTGCTTTGGAGACTCTGATATGGCAGGAGGGGGCACTCTTGACTGCAAGAATTTTTCTTTCACCAATGGGGGCATTTCTGCAGAGCGCGCAGGGCGAAATAGTAATTCAACTTTCCCATGACCAGCCTGAAATCCACCCACCTTTGGGGAAGCACACGTGCACATGGCAAAAATAACGATAGTATGCACGAAGTCGCCCCCCCCCTACCTCCCCCCCTACACCCCCCCCCCCCCCCTACACCCCCCCCCCTACACCCCCCCCATACACCCCCCCCTACCTCCCCCCCCTACCTTCGGCTCGCTTCGCCCGACAGACGGCTCGCTTCGCTCGACGCGGGGGCCAGCCCCCGCACCCCCCTTACATAACATGACTCCTGCGGTGGCCACAGACCGCCTTTTGTGTGTGCACCGCCTTGTGTGTGCACCGCCTTTTGTGTGCACCGCCTTGCCTGTGGCCCCTTAAATAACATGACTCCTGCGGTGGCCACAGACCGCCTTTTGTGTGTTCCGCCTTGTGTGTGCACCGTCTTCTTTGTGTACCGCCTTGCCTGTGGCCCCTTAAATAACAAGACTCCTGCGGTGGCCACTGGCCGCCTTTTGTGTGTTCCGCCTTGTGTGTGCACCGCCTTCTGTGTGCACCGCCTTGCCTGTGGCCCCTTAAATAACATGACTCGTGCGGTGGCCACAGACCGCCTTTTGTGTGTTCCGCCTTGTGTGTGCACCGCCTTCTATGTGCACCGCCTTGCCTGTGGCCCCTTAAATAACATGACTCGTGCGGTGGCCACAGACCGCCTTGTGTGTGCACCGCCTTGTGTGTGCACCGCCTTCTGTGTGTCCTGCCTTGCCTGTGGCCCCTTAAATAACATGACTCCTGCGGTGGCCACAGACCGCCTTGTGTGTGCACCGCCTTGTGTGTGCACCACCTTCTGTGTGTACCGCCTTGCCTGTGGCCCCTTAAATAACATGACTCCTGCGGTGGCCACAGACCGCCTTGTGCGTGCACCGCTTTGTGTATGCCCCGCCTTGTGTGTGCACCACCTTCTGTGTGTATGACCCTACCCCCCCCCCTCCCCCCCAACCCACCCCATCCCCCCCCCTACCTCCCCCTACCTCCCCCCCCCTACCTACCCCCTACCTCCCTCCCCTACACCCCCCCCCCTACCCCCCCCTACCTCCAAGGTAGGGGGGGGCGACTTCGTGCGATATATGAAAATAACATTGAATCATTGCATATTCTCAAACTGAGTTGTGGTCCCAAGTGGATGTCCTCTATGGTCACAATACATTATATACTTGCCACATGAGACAGCTGTGTGGCATACTGAAATAAACAAGTGGCTACTCAAGGACATCAATATCAGAAGTATGCTCGCGCAAGCAGTTTGCGCGAAATAAAGGGTACATGTGGCATTCCGATGTCTCCTTTTTTTGACAAACTTGGTGAAGATATGTATCGCCATCTTCCCCATCAACCTCAGGGGCTTCATACTCTCCCCAACTGGAGTGCGGAGTGTGCTCCCATGGGCCGTGAGGTTGATACCATATTTGCCTCCTCACCAAGAATTGCGTGAAATGCAAGAGGATGCGCATATTGACATGCAAATCCTCCCCGGACCCTAGCCAAATGTCATGCACAACCATCTAAGACCAAAGGCAAGCGAACAAATGTTCCACCTATGCTCTATAATACCCATGAATATTATTATTATAGCTCTTTTGTCGGAATGTCAAAATGAAAATCTTAGAAATGAGGAGCGAAAAATGATGTCCAGTAGCAGACCCCTTGAATTGTATTGCCGTATACTGAGCTCAGGGTGCATGTGTCATAAAGTATGTGCAAGCTAGGGGGGGGGGGGGGCAAATGATGGTGCAATGGTGCACTATGCACTACCTCATCCCCCCTTTCGGCTACACAACAACAATGCTTGAAGAACCAAGGCAATATCTGGACAGCTGGCCCAAAATGGCCTACTTTCCGCACTTAGCATGCAGCACACGGTGCGACCCCAATGTGCAAACCCATGTGTAGCCAAAAAAGCCAGGAACAAAAAGTCTTCACTACATTTTGGAAATCTATTGCCTTCGGCAGCGCACCTCGGAGAGAGGCTGACAGCCAGCCAATCAGTAAGTCAGCCACGCCAGCAGTCAGTCAGACAGAAACACATAGTTTGGGTTTTTTGTCAGTGGTAGACCCGGCTCCAAGCACTTGGGGGGGGGCGCTGTTTCAGGGCAAGCATTGGCCGAAAGGTAATGCAGCCGACCGCAGACTTTTTGGTCGGCAGTTTGAACCCCGGTCGGGCGAGTATGGCGGCGGCGCCGCCGCCGACGTTCGACCGACCATGATTCCAACCGCCGACCTAAAGCTTCGCAGTCGGAGCCTTCTGAGCGAAAACTTTTGACCCCCCCCCACCCACCCACCCCCACCCCTCAAAAAAGTGATACCGGGTTTTAGGGGATAGAGACCTCAGAATAAAAAAATCCATTGGGGGATTGTCTTATTGGGCAAAATAATGATTTTACAAGGGGTTGGACATCAAATATCATGCCTTGGGGTATGCTACGCGAATGACCCCCAAAAAGAGGGGGTCATTACGACGCCCGTGCCTGCGCTTGATCTAACATCCTCTCTTCGAGGTGATTTGTGGACATGTTGCCATTCCTATAGGCACGTGATCGCTCCCCTTTGTGTCAATATTAGTAACTAATCATGGCTCTCTCCGATCACACGCCCCCCATACCCAGAATAAGCAATCATGGCCCAGCCAATGACAAGGGGGGGGTGTGTTGGTTGTGGGTAGGGTTGGTGGGTCAGTCCATGGACCATAGTCACACAGCACACACAGCACCCAAGCCGCAGCGGTTTGTTGCATGCATGCTTTTCCTAGAGGGGATAGCTGGTGCTTGCTTGTTTTGCATGCATGCCACCTCTGAAGACATTTTCTGGGTGGTGGTCGGTGATTTCCAAGGTAGTTTGATTATTTTCTCATTTGCCTTTCCGTGCACACTAGATTGGCATAATGCATCAATGCCACCTTTAGTATGAAGTGATCAGTCGGAAGGAAATGTATGGACAAAAAAGCAAAGAAACACGGAATGACTACTCCCAGAGAGTGAACTGATGTGGTAGTGTGCATAGAACAACCTAGTCAACCAACCCCACAAGATATGCTACCCGAGCAGGTACTAGCACAGAGGTGTGGTGTGTTGCTTGTGCCCATCCAATGCATAAGTCCCCAATCCCCTGCAATGCACAAGGGGTACCGTGCGTGGCTAGTTTGATGTCTTTGGTTTTTGCTTTATTTGCTCTGGTTTGTTTTTATTGCACCATTTTTGTGCTAGTTTTGTTTGTTGTTTACCAAGCGGTTTTCAACTGGTATGCAAAGATTGGAGGCAAGGGGGCCTCAAAGGTTGCATGCCTACTTGCACACGGCCTTCACGGAGGGAGGGGGGGGGGGGTGATGATTGCCTGTTCTCGCAAAGGGGGGGGCAACTGCATGGGGTAGGGGGGGCAGGCATGGTGGTGGGGAGGAAAACCCCAATGTATTATTTCGCAATATCGCCTACATCTAACCCCAACCCAGCATCAAGTCAGGGTGCGGGATGCTAGGCAAGGCTAAAGACCAAAGATTGGGCTGAGACACAGGCACGGGCAGGAGGGGGGAGGGTCCACAATTCACAAAGCCTATGTGAAAGCAAGATTGAAGCCAAAGCCATCAGCCTGTTGTTTGAAAAACCAAAAGATGTTCCGAGACGGTCACACAACCACTTGCAAGCGAGCAAGCCCACACATGTAGGATGGTGCAAGGCATGAGATGTTGGTCAACTATACAGAATGGCACCATCCTTCCTTGCTTCCTCACTAGCTCAACGTCGCTCCTTCGCGTCGTTGTTGATCAACCATAGAATGTTTGAAATGCAGCCCAACTCCGGAATGCTACAAGGAAGGAAGCCAAAATATCAGATTGTTCCACTCAGCTTGATCCGTCACAGCCCGCCGCTTCCTTCTTCGGCTCCCGATTTTGGTCTGAGTCTCACCCTCATCCCCAAATTGATGTCCCCAGGTTATGGTACGCGAGGTGTGGAATGAACATAAAGCAAAGATAGAGAAACGGTTGAACGGCCCGAAAGCTACCTTCTGGTCAAAGACATTGTATCAGACACAGAGTGTTTGGGTGTCCGGTGCAAATCCTTCTGGCTGATCCACTGGCCAAGTAGCAAGCATATCCACCCTCAAGCATGTGCCCAGCCAGTCAGACCTTTTGGTGGATCACCATCTACCCTGCTTGTTGAGTTGCTGCAATCCCTGTGGTCAGGCTGTTTCAAAACGCCCCCAGCCACAAGATTTTCAGTCGGCATATATGAAGCGAAAAGTCAATGCTCAACAAGTGGTTTCTACCAGTTGGAAACTGTGTCCTCACATTTGATGGCGGATCTTTTTGCGACTAACAGCGTGGATGGACACAATTGGTACCCGAAACAAAGCTGCAATGGGATAATCAACACCAGTAGTCCGCACAAACTATGTAGGACAAAAAAGTGCTCGGCGAAAGATGAGTCTCAGCACTATGAGGCACTGAGGCAAACATAGGACAACCATGGCACCATGGGGAAATGGTGTGTAAAAAGTGGGGCGTTCAGTGGGAGGACAATGGGTGGATGGGTGGGCCGAAAAAATGGTGGATGCAGTGTGGGAAAGTGGACCGATAAGTCGTTGGGTGTACGTGCCTGACAAAGGCAGAGCGCTTCCATGCTCATATCCATGTGGATGGTTGCCTTCCATGTGAAGGCCACCAGAATTGGGGGGCATTTCCCTGCATTGAAATTGTTGGGTGTATGACAACAGGAGTCATGAGACTGTCGATGCTTAATAGACCTTTTAAAACCCTGTGTATTGGAAAGCAAGAGGAGCGTGTGCACAAGCGGTTAGCAAACTGACTGCCGCAGGCAGCAAGCAAGGGTAGTGGGCAATGATGCGACGGCACAATGGCCAGTGCCTCAAATCGATAAGAGCCCAGGAGGTGCAACGCAATGGCGATTCCGTGGCAACGGTGAGCCATGCGTCCAAAAAAATAAACCCTGTCATTGGAAAATGTCCTGGTTCCCGAATAAAAAGTGGGACTTTGCTCCCACGCCCCGGCATGAACAGATACCACCCCCCTTCCGCAAACACGGGCAACGTCAGGAAATAGCTCAGACAGGATAGCAGGCTTCGACAAGTCTGTGCTTATGTACCAAAAGTTTCTGGACACGAAACCGACCGCAAAAAAACAAGGTCGCCGAAAAGCGGTTAGATGAGGATACCGTACTTTGACTCGCACAAAGAAGGCAGGTTAATGATTGTCGATTATGCCAAGGGCTTTCAGGAGGGGGCTCATCTCCTCCTTGCACTCTGTTCAAAGATGCCCATGAATCACTTGCAAGAGAGCAGTAAGGGCAAACCACAAGCCGCCACATGCAGCCTGCTTCCCCACATTTGTACTGCAGCACGCGGGCATGGCATACAGCAATGACCCCCCCACAAAAGGAGGGTCCGATCTGCCTAATGACAGGAGCTGCGGGGGCCTTTAGATGCAAGGGTCCCATGCTTCATACGACTCCTCCTTTCTTGCTGTAGTGTTCTTGGGTTTCATAGGCTTTGAGAACACTTCCAGTGGCGGCTGGTATGCCATGTGACCAGGTGGGACGGAGTTGGTAACACAGAGAGAACCTAATGACACAAAAGGGTATGCAGTCAAGGTTGGGAAAGGGGGGCTGTGAATGGTGGGCGATGATTGGGTTGGCTTGTCGGTATGCATGGGCTAGCATGTTTCCAGGAGCTCTTCAACAACCTTCGGGCATCCTCCAGCCAACTTGGCGCAACACCCAGCAACCTCCAGGCAAACCTCCAGCAACCTCTTCAGAAATCTTCAGTCATCTCCAGGCACTCTTCAGTATTCTTCAGGCAATCTTCAGGCAATCAGCAGGCGATCTTCATGCAGGCTCAGGCACGCACACCTATGTACCTCGCGGCAGAAAAAATTACACAACCCCACAGGGCAGGTGGCATGGGCACCGCCAAACAAGCATGGAAGCACCACCGCGGCCTAGCGGCCTAGCGGCCTGTATGCCCTCTGGCTACCGAGTCCAGGGCAACAGACACCACCAAACGCCATCTGGGTTGCACGCTTGTAGGTTGAGTAGGGAATGGCAACAACACTGGTGCCCCTGCTGAGTCATTTAGCACAACAGCCACCAGCCAGCCCCAACTGAGACAAGCGTAGGTTGCTTGCGGAAATAAGCGTAAGTTGCGATTTTTGTGTCGCATAAGTCGCTTTTTTGCGTGACTTGGGTAATTTTTTTTGCGTAAGTCGCGTTTTTTTCCCGACCAAAACTAGTTGTTTACACATAGGTCGCGTAAACTTCTTTTGTTTTAGAGCGTATGGATTTTTTTTCAGAAAAAAGGAGATTGCCTAGAAAAAACACAAGAACCACCCAACAACCGCCATTGCTACAGGAGGAGGTGAAGCATATAGACCCCTAGGACATTTTAGGTACCTCCGGTAGAGGTACAGCAATGGAGCTGTGGCGTGAAGGGTTGTTTTTAAACTCATTGTGTGCAGATGGCGGAGAGAAAGAAGTAATGTTGGAGCACACCCATATGAGGTGCTCATCATGATTGCAAACGAAAAATGATATTTGCCCTCCGCCTTTGGCAAGCGGTATCAAAACGACTAGTTTGCTGCCAGCGCCCGCGACTGCAAAGCTCAAGCTAGCGATACCAACTTAGTCTAGTCACCTTGGGCCAACTACATTCTTCACATGCGACCATAATGGCATGGAGCGAACTACAAGAAGTCGGCAAACACACGCTTGTGAATCAAATCAGACTTCGCGGCTGATAACTTCGGCTTTGCACGCGAATTGCTGTTCCGCACACAAGCGTCACAAATATCCTTTACAAGGTACCTGTTCAGGTCATCAATAGATTATTGGTTGTTCACCAACCGACCCCCTGCGCCGTTTGGACACGCCCTGGGGACCTCGAATTGCTTCCCACGGATGAGCACGTATGGACGGGTGTCATCACCTTTGGGGGGGTTAGAAGAGATAGAGGATTGCGGGGTTGGGGGTGGCGTCAACATGGCCCTGACTGCCCATCCGGGGGCACATCCTCACAGTCGGAGGCTAGGGAGGCACGAGATCCTCCAACTTTCGGATCCGAGGAGGAGGTAGCAATATTGCCCTCAGCTTGGGAAAGAGGATCATCAAGAAGGAGGAAGGAAGTAGGGGGCGGGGACATTTGGAGGCTCGAGCAGGAGGAGATTCTCCGGGCTTCCAGCAACTCACTTCCTCCGCCCATCGATTCTCCAAGGTGGTGCCGGGGACTTCCTTGATGAATCCTTTCGGCAAAGGCATCAAGATAACATCAATGTCCCTAGGCTTCCGTGATGGCCAACCACATCGTCACAAAGATGCAACGATTCATAGCCACATGACCAACCATCCCTTTTGAAACCCCAAAGCTCGAGCATGTGTGGAAACACCCTTTTGAAGGAGGCGTTTCAACATTGGCCGGACTAAGGAAGTACCAGGGAAGTGGCTCCCAAATCCAAACTTTGAAAGCCCATACTAGCACTCTACAGTCCATGGCACAGACCAACCAATGGAGCCCTTCACAATCATCGCTTTTAACAATAAATATGTGGCGGCGCCTCCAAGACAAACCAACGATTGTGTGACTGATTCCATAACCGCTTATGTACTTCTTCAAGATGTTCGGGCGGGACACAATGTATGTCACCGCTAGAGTTCATGCCTGTGGCTCACCGATTTCGTTGTGGTACAATTTGTGGTTAAACCACACAATAATGTCCTTGTCGCTAAACCAATCTCCCACGACAAGAGGCTTGGTTTCATTGACAGGAGTATGTCGGCTAGGCAGTTAGCTTTTGACATGCCAATGGGCTGACAATTGTGGACTCATCACCATGAGTGTGCTTCCCATGGATTTGTCACTGTTTTTGAGGCTACATATGGCTCTGTTGGGTTTATAGCACAATCCAAGGTCAACATCACCAAAATCCAGAGGGGTATAGATCCATCGCAAGGTAGCGGAGCGAGCCCATTTCCATCCTTGATGCAGTCATTTTGGACACACACACACACACACATGTATGCACACCCAAGAATATGCAAAGCACACTAATTGTTCAACCGACATTACATTGTGCAGGAGTTGTCGGAAGATGCTTTTGGTAAGTTTGAGTACCATGCATTGTGACAGCATGTTCAGTCAATTGTTGCACACCGTCACGTGTCTTAGGCAACCATGGGTTGAGGGGTGTTCCGCATGACACCCTGACACAATCCCCGATACCAAAATATCCTTTCGGCTTTTTTATTTGCCGTTTGTCTAACACAATAACTATTGCTAAGCATCTATTGCATTTGCGGTCTGTCAAACATAACACCGTTGTGTATGACACTGTGTTCATCACGCTTTGTCGTTTCACTGGGTATGTCAGTCCTAGCGGACCTATGACGCGGAGCATCACCCCTGAAGCGGGGGGGATACCCCACGGTGCTCAACCCGGGCCAATGGACCCACCACTGTCACTGCCCTCACATGATGTGCACCCTACAGATGGTCGTGGACCAAGTGGGGATACCCATGTGGCTCCCGGGCCACTGTGGCAGCACTCCACCCATCCTCGTTCTGGGGCCTCACCCGCGGAGGGTGCAGGTGCAGCGGGACATCCCTCTGGTGACAAGGACGTACCACATTCTGTACGGCATGGTCACTAGCGTCCAGATGCCCCCGGAGGCCTATGCGGCGGCCCTGGCCATGGGCTACCACCAACTTGGGGCGCAAAGTCAACGCCATCCGGGACTAGTTGCACCGGCATCGGGATGCCCTGCACTCTGTGCTGCAAATGCCGGCTCCCCGCTGGCAGCAAGCTCCCAGACACTGGATGCAGGGTCCGATAAGCCCCTGCCAGTCCATGGCGGTTATCGGAGGCAGCGAACCCAAGACCACACAGGAGCGGGCTATCTACCAGCACGGCTGCGCGGTGCAGCTCACCACGGCCCTTGAGGATGTCATCCTCCCAGTGTGCGAACAACCAGTGGGCGACTCCCCCATTGACACCCGCCTGCTGGTGAGCTTGCTGGGCATCAACGTGCAAGTGGAGCCCCCCCTGCAAGCGTGCCTGTAAGAAGACCTGCGAGTGACAACGCTCCGGAAGCTCCAGGCTAGTGGCACAGAGGGCCGCACAATGGTATGGCACCACGCGCCGCTGGAGGACCAGTACTGGAATTGGGCCTCCGAGGCGCAGCCATGGATAGAGCTCCAGGAGGGGGTGGTGGCACTCTTCAGGTACCCAGCCCAGTGCCTGGCCCATAAGTGCCCGGGGCACCCCAACAAAGGGCCCTTATACATGGCCCTCCACGCCCCGACTGCGGTGCCCTTGGGGCTGGACCGGGCCCTGAGGACGCACCTGAAAGAGCACCTTGGGGGCAACCTGATGCTACACTGACACAAGGCCCCCACAGTGGCACCCGACGTGCAGTGCCAAGGCAGGTGGGGGTAGTCTATGCAGGGACAAAAACTGAGGGGCACCGTGTCTGTTTGAGTACTTTGTAATATTTTGTCATGGTCAAAGTCTTAGGTTCTGGTTGCAGACACACCTCCAACAGTTGCGCCAGCTCCAATGACGGTGTCCCCCCCCAAAATGACAGCACCGGCGTAAATCGTGACGTCGTCTTCGATGGTGGGATGCCGCTTAACCCCTGCCATTGCTTGCCCATCCTGATAAGACAAAGCTCCAAGTGTGACTCCATGGAACAGCTTCACATTCTTGCCGATCTCTGTGGTTTCCCCTGCAGCACAATTTCATCGACATGGGAGGCAGCAAGCAAAGAAAAAGGCATTAGGATGCTCGGAGGGGGATATGCTGCAGAGAATGCACCAAGCTCTCCGTTATGAAGTGAAATGAGGATTAGAGATGACTGCTGGGTGGCATGAACAAGAAAACCACCTCAAAAAAAAAACCACCTCACCTACAGTGCACCTCAAACCTGACACACACCACCCATTGGAAATTCGATAATGACGGAAGAGATTCCCCGAACCTCCATGAGGACCACACCCTCCTGCGCCTCCCCATCCTCCAAAGGTCAGGAGAAACCTGTTCCCAATAAACTACAGATAGATCGTTTCTGAGCCAAAACCTTGCGCCGCAGGAGCCTCACATGATTGGGAGACCATATGACACCACCAAGATTCCTCGCAAAGTACAGTTCAGGACTGGCTATGGCCTGAGCCCCAGGAGAACCATAATTCAGGCACACTAAGCAACACCGCCACCTTTTGGGCACGGGTTTGTTGGATTTAGTAAACACTCCCGATGAGGGGGGGCAATGGATATTGAAGATTATCTGGATTGATACTGCCGCCTGCCAACTTGAACCAATTTTTCAGCCACACTTGTTGAAGTACGATGAGAGAATATTCAGACCCAAGCAAATCTGAGATCAAGAAGGAAGCAAAGAAACTGAGAAGAACTTTTGTGAGGCAGACAAACCTATCACAAGCCCGCTGCCATGATCCATGAATATGGCTTTACCGATCTTGGCCCCTGGATGAATGTCAATTGCTGTCCGATATTGTCCGTAGGAGCTCATCATGCGGGGCAGCAATGGAACCCCCAGTCGGTGTAGCTCATGGGCGACACGATGAATGAAGATCGCTTCAACACCTACGAGGACAAGAGAGAGCAGAGATCGTGTCCAAAAGGTGCCTGTGCAGTGTAGTATTTCCATCCATTTGGCGTTATTGAGATGGGTTTCCTACCTTCCCCCCCCTCGAATGTCACCAATGCTCTGGCACTCTGGTTTGGACCTCTACCCCAAACAGGACAAGAATTTCTAATGTAAAGGGTACATTCTTTCAATGCAAATAAACACCGCCTCACTCCCTATGCGGACATAGCAACACTCAGGGCAGTGATGAGCTCTTGATGATAGAGTGCCGTACATACGGCTCAGCTTGGTTGTTCCCATTCCCAACAAATTGGTCACAGAGGGATCCTCGTCCCAACACTGCTTGCACACGAGGACAAGGGTGGAAGGTAAAGACCACATCTTGCGACCATGTACACCATGTACACCATGTACACATTGTCAAATTAGGCACGTAGGCACATAACAGCCATCTGAACCCTGTATTTCTTTTCATGCCCCTTAGCCCATGGTTTCCTGGCATGTTCTTCTGGGCTTGCTTTGCCTGACCTACGTAGAATGTTTCGCCCTCGAAGCGCCCTGCATCAGGGGCTGCATGGGCATTGGGCGGGCGGCATGGGGCACAGGGAAGTGAATGCATGAGAAAGTTTATATTGCACACGCACACCAAAGATCCTAGTCGGCGCTTCAAAAAAGAGAGGTGCATACCCGGGTAGCACAATATAATCTCCTCCGCACTCTTGGCCGCGGGATCCCCACGAAGGGAGGCATCGACATCATCTGCCAAAATACTTCGCAAAAGTGGTAACGATTCAAGAAATTCGGCGCTTATTTTTTGGGCCCTTCTTGCGCATTCTTCTGTTGCCTTCGGGGAGGTATCCTTCCAACTGTATAATGTTGCACGTGTAACTTGATCCTCGATAACTTGCTTCAATTCACTTGTCAACATCCCTATGATACAAACAACAACAATCAAATGAACTTTCACTTTGTGTTGGTCCACAAATGGGCAAGTGCTACTTCGCCCTTCTAAGGAGCTTATGCCCACCATGGTGTGATCCCCACAAGTTGTAAGAGTCAAACCCAACAAAAAGCAAGCAAACTCCTCCGACAAACATGGTCATGAACAATAGGTGAACAAAAAATGTACACTCCGAAAGGCGGTCATGCAGGTGCTTTGCACCGCCGGAAAGGGTGTTTGCACCGCCGGTAGGTTTGGCAAGAGTACCGTGCTCGGGATGCCGGATCTCCAGGGATCTCTTGTGTTTTCGATGGGCGATGCAAAGCCGGCTTTTTGTGATGCTTCGCATTCAAGATGTTGGATGGGGGAGCATTTTTGGCACTCGAGGAGGTTCCCCGAGCAACTCCAGTGCGATGAATTTAAAAGGTTAGACGCAATGGGCCGGGACTTGGAGAACTTTTGGAGAAGCCGAGATGATCAAGGTAGGTTGCCATCCATTGCAGCTCGCGACATTGGTCGAGTCCATTGTTTGGCTTGACCTTAACCATTTCAGCACCCCCCCCCCCCCCGGTGGAGCCTACATGCATGCCCAATGACCACACTTCACAGTTGCATGTATTTGCATTACGCAAAGACCGGCTCCGTGTTCACAATCCATCCTGAAGAAACACCCCAGCCAGCGACAGCTTGCCAGAAGAAAGCATGCCCGAAGCAAATGGATGGTTGCCCCGGGAAAAGGGGCCAATAGGAGCAAGGTGAAAAGCGGGGCATTGGCAAATGAATGATTGAAAAGCCGCAACAGTATGGGATTTTGAACTTAACACAATTCTCATCATGCTGACATGAAGACATCACTCGCCCCAAGAGCCAACCACCAAAACACCCCCCCGACCTACAAGCAAAAAGCGTTCTAAGAGACCCACCCCAATTTCGGACCTGTCCCCGACAACAATGATAAGAGACCCACTTGGAAAAGTAGCCTTTAGGAGACCCACCGGCAAAAGGAGACAGACAGTGACCTGAACCAAAGCCCAAGCCCTAATATGACAGGACAAAAAGTGAGTATTATTATTTCCCAACGTTTCATCATAGATACGCATCTCTTTTTTGACCTGGAGCCTAAGCCCTTGGTCTCTTAAAGTGTACTTTGCCAAGTGGGTCTCTTACATTGTCGTCCTAGAAACTATTGTGACCTGTTTTCGAACTCACACGCAAGCCGCATCCAATGAGCACTTAAATTGATTTTCATTTTTCAACCAAAAAAACCATTTTGTTGGCGACAATGTCATCAGTTGGTGACATCAGGACATCATTGCATTCCCACATGGATACGGGGAGGGGGGGAGGTACGCTTGCGATAGCAAACTTTCGAATCAATCCTATTAGCCACGCCGTTCCACTGCGTTCCACGTGAAATCCTGGATCCTACCCCCCCCCCCCCATCGGAACGATTACCATGGAATAGCTGTGGGCTAATTTAATACCCCAAATGCTCCCTGTTACTTTCCTGTCGGTTCTGAATAATTCATGCATCCTTGTGGTTGATTCCTGGTGCAGCATGCATTCCGTGGTACAACGCCTAAGGCCTCGACCCCCCACCCCCCTTGGCACAACACGGCCAGCACAGCGCAATGCCCCCCCCACCATTCCAACCCATGGAAACCCCAATGAACCTCCAACATAGTATGGCACGTATGGAAGTGCCGTGGTGCAAATTATGCAAATACCTACACCTAGGCTTGTCCATGACACTTGTTGCAAAAAAAATTTTGTGCAAGCAAAGGTGGACCGGCTGGGGAAGGGACCCTGCAAGTGGACATCCCAAGGCCAAAAAGCCGCGATTGGAGAGGGTCCCCCTACCGCTGGTATGGGGTGTTCGATTGGGGGCACCTGGCCGTTGCCCTCCTCTGTATAGACCCAACACAAAGCGTTGAAACAGGGGCAGGCTGGGGCTCCATTGGCACAACCAATCAAGGGAAAGGAAGGGAGTGTAGGGAGATGAGGATAGGCCAAGCAGGGACTTTCTACCCCATGGAGGCTTCTTAAAAGAACTTTTTTTTTGGAGGCACAAGTGTGTGACATGCAACCAAAAGTAGATCGCCTTGAGGTGCCCTTTCCCCCCTTTCTTGAAGGATCTTTATCCCCCCCCTCCTCAATTGGTAGACCATTGGGTAAACTGCCGTCGTTCTCCTTGGGAACTAGGACAAATTGAAGCTCACAAAGGCATTCGACACCCCTCCCGTGCAACCACAACCCCACATTCTTCAGACAACGCAAAACCTATGTGGTATTTGAGATTCGCATTGTTCACACGGTACTCATCAAATATGCCAGGGAAAACGATCTTTCTTGCAAGCGCCAAGATGTTTTCCACAATTTGCCTTCTCGGCAACGAAAAAACGTCCATAAACGGACGATTGGCCGGTGAGATTGATCCTTGATTGATCAATCGGTCAACTAGATCGCTAGTGGCCGGTCGCTTGACCCTCGGGATGTACGTTGTTGGTACTCGAGAAGTCAATTGGCGACCAAGTTGGGCAATTGGAGGCCCTACTCCATGGCTTCTCACGAACTTGGGCTTTGATTCGCATCCACTTCGAGGAGATTGCATGGCACTTGGCTTGGCAAGAAATCTTGATGCTGACACGTGGCTCGTTCCGAGAGGTGACATTTTAGCAAGGCTCGTGTGCCTTGCCATTCCTGTGAAAATATTCCTTCGAAAAATGTGGGTTTGAGGATGATGACATGGGTACCCAACATATCCATACAACCGCAACCACTCAAATGCTCCTCCGATGTTCAAAGGAGGTCTCGGGACGCTGTGGATTCCACGGATCTTCCCCCCCCCCCGAAACTGCATATTCTACGGATTTTGCGGATTTTATGGATTTTGCAATAAAAACCGACCAAAATGAGCATAAACCTAGGGTTGTGGGGTCCCATGGATTGTTCAAGGCATGTGTGACACACACAAAAAACGACATATACAAGCAAACACAAACAAGGTGAGCAGGAATAAACCAAAACGATGGAATTTTTGGATGACCTGCATAAAAAACCTGCCACTAACATGGGGAAAAAGTCTCCACTGTACATACACTGTACATTTTAGTTTTGAGTACTCATCTTTGATAGGTGTTTTAGTTTTGATTGTTTATTCCTTCAATTCCGATGATGTAGGGGAGTGGGGGAATGGGGATAGGGTTAAAGCGAGGCATTCGCCGAATCCGAAGATGTTCTTTTTTGGAACTTAGCGAAACAAAAATGATCCAAAAATGCAAGTTCCAAAAAAGAAATGATCCACCAATTTGTGTCTTTTCTTTTTTGGAACTTACATTTTTTGATCTTTTTTTAAAACAAATTGGTGGATCAATATGGTGCTTTGTACTTGCACTATGTGTTACTGTTACTACCCGTTGGATCATCACGTGTCTGCATGGATGGTTCGGGAAATCGTGGATCATTTTGCTAGGCAATGGGGGGGGCAGATTTATGGGGTAGGTGATCCGTGATCCGCGGATCATTTTGGGGGGGGTTGGACCCCCGCGGACCACTGATCCGCGGACTACCTATTGCACTGAGATGCGTCAGCCCCAGGAGGTGCTGCAGCTGCCACTATGCAACACATGCGTGTGACAACATCTCTTCACACCATTGTTGGTGATGGATAGAAGCAAACCGATTCTCAATGCGGTAACACAACAATCAAACCAAGCAAGGAATAACACAACACAACACAAAAGGAAAACAACAGAACACAACACAACATAGCACAAAAGGAAAGCAACACGAACAACAAATCACAACCCAACACAAAACAACAAAACACAACACAACACAACACAAAAGGAAAACAACACAACACAACACAACACAACATAACATAAAAGGAAAGCAACACAAACAACACAACACAACACAACACAACACAACACAACACAACATTATTACAAAAAATGTGTTCATGCACGGGTTTTCTCTAGGAAAACCGTGTACGTGCACGGTTTTTTGGCTCTCCTCTCTCTCTCTCTCTCTCTCTCTCTCTCTCTCTCTCTCTCTCTTTGTTTGTCTATCTCTCTCTCTCTCTCTGTCTCTATTTCTCTCTTTGTTCGTATGTCTCTCTCTCTCTCTCTCTCTCTCTCTCTCTCTCTCTCTCTCTCTCTTTGTTTGTCTATCTCTCTCTCTGTCTCTATTTCTCTCTTTGTTTGTATGTCTCTCTCTAGCTCTCTCTTTGTTTCTCTCTCTCTCTCTCTCTCTCTCTCTCTCTCTCTCTCTCTATTCGTATGCCTCTCTATCACGCTCTCTCTCCCTCTTTCCCTCCCTCCATCCCTCCCTCCCTCCCTCCCTCTCTCTCCCTCCCTCCCTCCCTCTCTCTCTCTCTCTCTCTCTCTCTCTCTCTCTCTCTCTCTCTCTCTCTCTCTCTCTCTCTCTCTCTCTTTCCACGGATGTGCACAGTACTTAAGGATAATATACCTCCCAAGTTCCGCCCAAAAAAAATTCCATTATGTCGAAAACCATGTACGTACACGGTTTTCTCAGAAAAAACCCGAGTACGTACACGGTTTTTTGGGTCCAAAAAACCGGTGCACGTTTCTATAAAAATTTCCCTCCTGACACGGTTTTAACACAAAAGGAAAGCAACACAAACAACAAAAACACAACACAACACAAAACAACAAAACAACACACAACACAACACAACACAACACAACACAACACAACACAACACAACACAAATCCTATGGGCAATGTTAACACAGGCCCAACACAGGACGTGAAAAATACCCCCCCCCCCTGCCTAGTCTCCATGGGGGGAAGAGCAAGAAGGTCATGCAAAGGACAGGTTATGTGAAGGTTAGTATTCAGAATCGTACTTCATCCCACCCTTAACGGCACCCTAATCCAAATCAACTGGCAACTCATCAGCCATCACTTGTTGAAACAATTCCTCGGAAATAATACAGTAACCGTACGCCATCTCATGCTCTAACATGGTACGAAGCTGGTGTGGGTGGTGATGTGTTGCGGAGCAGGAAAGCTGGGCGAGACACAAAAAAACAACGTTCTCAAATGGCCATTACCGAAAAAAAATAGACACTCAGAAAGTACGGCAAGTGCAATGCAAATACAACTATATTCAATGATAGTGGCCTGCGCAGCACTCCAAAACAACTTTGCCCGCGCATTTTTGGTGCTCTAGGGTGCGTGGCCTCAAGGGGCTTCCCCGATTTTTTCCGATCCTCCTCCCCACCTCCAAAGATCGGCACCGGCTGTTTCTTCGCAACTACCTGTGACTCCAGCACAGCCATATGTGCTATGGTCCGAATTCCCACGAGCAAACATCGCATCACATCCCGATGCGTAATGCAACTAATTGAACTAATTACCAAATTACCTGGTTAACCTAATTACAGAAACCTGACAAACATAGGTGCATGGTGAGGGAATTGCACCAATACCCGCATTAGACACATCATCATCATCATGTGATCTTGAGAGCGAAGGCAAAGTGGCACAATCCACGGCCCAACACAATATGCTATGGTGTGGGGAGAATTAAAAGAGAAAAAAATTCAAAAAAATCTTTCAACGTGAGAAAGTTCTTTGGTAACAATGGGTGGTATGGCGGGCGAGCCTTGAAAAACCCAAGTCCCTCCCCCCCCCCCCCCCGAAATGTCCGCGAAACCTCCAAATCCACCAGCATAGATTTCATGTATCCACTGTATGTGAACCCACTTGCTTGTGAATTGATACAAAGATGTTTTATTTCCCCAACTAAATGTTCTCTGCGTCGACGGGTGAATTGGTCACTCTATTGGGAATTGCAGCAACACTGGTGCACAGCAGGCAGCAACAAATCCAAAAGAGAAAACACTAGGCCCGTGGCCTTGCTGCAGAGAACATAGGCAATGTACTGCGCGTCTGTCACTCATCAAAGCTTCCCGGTGGCTGTTGCCCTTTCCCTGATCACCCTACTGCTAATCACAGGCGGGGCCCAGTGCACGCTGGGAGTGGGTCACAGTAAATCCACGCGGGCTGTGTGCTGTGTGGGAGACTGGATCGTCTGCTCAGTTGTCACCTGTGATGGGGACCTGTAACAAGTCAAAGATAGCGTCACTGAAATCTGTACTCGCTGCCCCAGGTTCCTGGTCACAGTTAACATCTGTTCGGGCTCAGGCTGAAGACACTGCATCTCCCGGGAATTCTGCACCCACAGAAAAAACTGCATCCCTCCCCTGCACGTTCTGCCCTGACCACTACCCTTGTTAGTCTGTCTGTGCTGCGCTGATTCCCCTGCGTGCGTGTGTTCCCAGTCCATACCTGTCACTGATGCTAATTAGCTGTGGCTTCCACCATTCACCTGGGTAGTGTTTGTGTAAGCAGACTAACGTGAAACTGTATACATTATCACTAAAAGCGGCGTTGCAGAAACCCATGGATTGGCACTTCAGCACCACTGATGGTACGTAGGACCGCAGCATCCCTTTCGCAGAGGGGGAGTGCGCGTCCACCATACGCACAGGCGAGGGTGGGCTGGACATACCAAATGTGAATTCAAAAGTGGGCGTACGCAACCGCAGATCAGGCAGACCTATGCTATCAAAACTCAACGTTGCTTCAAGGAAAGGTATGACAGGTCCCAGGTTTTCGATTTTCAGGGTCATTCCTATCACTGATGAGAGTGTGGACATGGCAGCCCGCAGTTTTTCCTCCATTGGACCATACTCGCCCTGAACCCGCAGGAGGAGGAGGAGGTAGTTGTCCCTGTACCTCACCATGGGGGGCAGTGTATGCTTAGGCAGTGCGCGTTCGCGGTGCAGCACTGCCAGTGACGCGCCTTGGGCGGACATACATCCTCCTATGGCAAGTCCCAGCAGCTGGCGGAAAATGGAAGTGCAGTGCACAAACTCATCATTCACGAGCAACTCTATCGCTAACATACAATATATATCAGTGATGGAATAGCAGATGTAGGCGTCACGTGTGCGGGGCCGCCGCAGGCAATCTAGCTGCTTCAGGCCCCCAGGGTGCAACGCAAAAACAAGGTCCCCTGCTTTGGCGTTGGCCCGCGTACATGCGTCAGCGTAAAACTGCCTGACTGCTGTGGGCACTTCTGAGCGCTGGACGTTCGGGAACATCTCCTCTATGTCCAGCTCCCCGAACGCTCCCTCCACGGTGGACCCCGACACACAGTATTTGGCTCGCCACTGCTGTATCACACGTCTCAACTGTGGCATTGCTACGAACTCTATGCTACTCGGCTGTGACGCAGTCAGTTTCCAGAGTACAGAAAGGCACCTCCCCAGGTGGCGCTGCGCTGGCTTAAAAGGGTGCAGCGCCTGGCGCAGCACCTCCCTGCACTTCACGACTGGTGGCGTTTTCAGTTCGCACGACTTATACTTTACAGGTACAGTTACATCAGGCACTCCCGAACACAGCTCCGGCTTGCGCAGTGCGAATGTGGGGGGCTGGGGCGCCACAGGGAAGGTCACAGGTCCGACCCCTTGCAACAGGTGCAGGCATCTGGCTTCAAACTCCAGTGCTGGGTCCTGCGCCTGTACCCGCGTGTCGCATGTCCCGGTCTCCTCGGCGTTGTGGGCGGGGAGTTCGGGCTGGCCTGTGGTTTTCTTGCGTCCCCGTGGCTTCGCACGCTCTGTCCGTCGCGGTGCTCGCTGCGCGTCCCTGCCCCTCGCCTGCGGCTGGGGTCCCACCTTGGGCACGCCCGCGTTTCTGCCTTTACCGATGGGCACCAGGGGGTGGAGCAAACCGGACTGCTGTACGCACGGCGCCAGGGCGTCCCGATGGCAGCGGAGAAGCTTCGCAACGGCTGCGGTCAGGTGCTTCCGCACTCGTGCCGCGGTCCCTCTCCCTGGCCTGTGCTCTCTGTAATTCAGGAGCAGCTCCGTGACTCGCGTCTCGGGGAGGGGGGAGCGCTGCATAATGGCAGAGAAACGGCAGTACTCTCCCAGTGCTCCCAGGGCAAACCCGTCAGCGAGGCGCCAGAAAAGCAGAAACGTGGCGTCGCTGGTGGTGCGTAACCTGGCCACTTCTGTAAACCGGGGCGTGTGCAGGAACGTGTGTGCTTGCATTGTTTTACGTAAGTGTACGCACGCAAAATTTACCACTTCGGTTCCTTTATCATAGTGTTCGACAGAGAGAAAAGGTGGCAGCAATTTGCGTTGTGTGATCACGTGCGGCGCGTAGACTTGCTTAGGGAAGGAGCGCCGCAGGGCCTCATAGAACACTTCGCACTCACTCAGCAGGGTGTTCTTTAGAGAGGCTTTCACGTGTCCCCTGTGGTCGGGCACGGCCCTGGCAAGCTCGTCCAGTGCCGTGTGTATACTGTCACGGAAAGATCGCCAGGAGGGCACAGTGGAGTTTCGCTGGTTTTGCGCAAACACTGACGTGTCACATTCCTGGCACAGGGTCAGCAGGATCGCTGGATCACGGAAGAAGGCGTGGCCATGGGGCCACGCCACTCCGGGCGTATCGCGCAGGGCCTGGCACGGGCACGGTCCAGCCAGGTTTGACTCAAGCCACGCCGTGGGAAAGCGTGAGGTTAGTGTTGTGGCCAGCAGTTGCCCCACTTTCCTGGAGCGCTTAGACACTATCACGAGCGCGTCCTTTATATATTCCCTGAGATGTTCTGGCCAGTAGTCACACGCATCGATCACTGTGTGTAGTACTTTACGCAGTGTGGGTTTCATTGCAGGCTAGAGCAGGGGAATTTTCAGCGGCACGCGGTAGGGAATGTGGGCACGGAAGTGGCGCATGAAGCAGTCTGCCACTTTCTGGAACAGTGCGCGGTGTTGTGCCGGCTCCATCAGGCTGCGTGTTGCGGAGAGCAGCGTCAGCATGAGTGGGGGGGGCAGTTGCTGCGGTGACAGTGGCGCAGATTGGCTGGCTACTATCATGGCAGTTTTCAGGAGCCCCCCTCCCTGCGCCTTTATTTCCGCTTTCCACACTTTGCGTTGCTGTAGGAACCCCCACTTTCCCGGGTGTAGCGCTGGCAGGGCCCGATTGCGCAGGCCCCCGAGGCCCCACTTGCGCATCCAGTGCGCTTCTTTCCTGTCCGCCTCAGTTGGCCTGACGGCCTCGAGGGGGGTTAGCACAAAGTTTTCGACTCCGCGCGCCCCTACCCAGCGGTAGATATCCGAGGGGAGGCGGAGCGTAGTCCCGTCCCAGAGCCTTAGGAAATATGCACCTGCCCTCACGTGCTCCGCACCCCGCTGTCCCACCGTGCGCCGTGAGCCCCGTCCCCCCGTTTGCCCTATGTATACCCTGCCGTCTGTTTTACACCAAAGCACATACACCCATGTGCCTGTTTTTTGTACTGATGCACGTACACTTCTTATACCGTGTATCTTTTTGATGTGTTTGTCTCCAGCCAGGTGCAGTCTATCATTAATATAATCCCACGACTCCCATATGGCGGCCCAGTCCCGACGGCTGGTTATTGTCCTGGTCTTGGCATTCCAGCGGGGCGCCAGCGCGTCTCGTCGGCGGTCCCGCTGGGCCTGCCAGATCTGGTCAAAGCTCACGTTGAGGTCTGCTGGCCGCAGCGTCTCCGTCTGGTCGTCCTCTGGCATCGTGTCCCCCGCGCGCCACAGTGGCATCAGGGGCTTGCCGAACCCTGAGCGCAGCACCGGGCCCAGTCCGTTGAGGCGGGCCGGCCACTCTTCTCCGAACGGGCGGTGTCGCGCCAGGACCCACGGCACTGCCAGGGCCTTGGACGGGTAGGCTTCGATGATGGAGGCGAGTGGGAGGGGAGTGGAGATGGGGGCACACTGCAGGTGGGGGTACCGCTGCGCGGGGTTGGAGCGGTGATCCAGGACGGCGATCACCGTTCCTCCGTCGGCGGTTACCCGCTCGATGCACTCGTGGACGTAGTCGTCGCTGGGCTCGAGGGTCCCGGGCTGCAGTAGGCTGGTTGGCATGGGCACGGCTAATATCGAGCTGTGCGGTGTAGCCCAGATCGCTGTCGTCGCGCTGCCCGCAGTTGCGGCTCCTTCGGCCGGCTGGCGCGCTCCTGGTAGGGGCAGCAGTGGTGACTCCGGTGCCCAGATGCCCACGCAGTTCAGGAAGCTCCGGCACGCATTTGCCCACGCCCCGGTGGGGATGAGGGGAGGCCGTACTTTCGCGTCCTCCATCAGCGCTTCTCGAGAGTCAACCATGGTCTGCAGGTAGGCGTACAGCACCTCCGGTGTCACGTAGTGCCATGAGTACATACCCCTGCGTGTCATCCACCGCGCAAAGCACGTTCCCAGCGTCGCATCTTGTTGCAGCGCCACCGCCAGCATCTGGGTAAATGGACATAGTTTCAAGTGTGAGGGAAGGGAGGCGGTTATAGAGAACTCGTGAGCCATGTGTGGGTCGACGTTCTCGTGTATGTGGACACAGTGTGCATATTCGGCCCGCCGCTCTTGGGCTGCGGACTTCGCTGCGTGAGCCAGTGACTTGGCGAGGTTGAGGCGCTCTTCCCAGGTGTGGGCCACTGTGGGCTGCAGTCCTCGGGGTAGCGGGGCTTGGAGGCATAGCCGGGAGAGGCGCGCTGTGATCGTTGCCATCCGCCTACAGTAGTGTGCGTCGCTGGGCAGTGCCTGTGACAGGCGAAGTGCGCGGGCGCAGAGATGTGCCCACTCAGAGAGCGCTTCTGGCGGCAATGCGGGGAAGCCCAGCCAGTGTTCGAGGGACTTGATTACCTCCTCCGTCGCCGCGTCTGCTGCTTCCCGCCGGCGGCGCCCTCAGAAGAGCGCATCATCATCATCTTTCGCATTGACTTCGTTGAGGGCGGTCAGCGCACGGATTGCCGTGGGCTCTTTCCGGAAGACCCAGCGCAGGCCTGTGGCGTACAGTGGCAGGCTGGGGTGTGATGTCCACGCCACTGTGATGTGTTCCTTGTCCACTGTCGCAACTGTCGCTTCTTGGTACTGGTACGCTCCGTTTGCGGCCGTGTGGATGACATATACTTTGTCTCCCACTTTCACGGACCGCACACTTCCCGAGAGCGCCTGTTGGATGGACGAGTCGACGGTCTCCTTGCCTTCCTGCTGGCGGGCTGGCTGTTTTTCCGCGGGTTCGGAGGCCTTTTTCGGTTCCGCACGGCGTCGCTGACGATGCTGTCGCTGCTGCGGTGACCGGTCTATGTCGATGCTCTGGATATCGTTGAGCCGCTGGTTTACCTTCGCCAGCTGGCGGTCTTTTTCCTCCATGGCCATGCGCATTGTTTTAAGCTCATCGTGCGAGGACGGTGGTGGCCTTTGTGCTTCTCTGCCACCATCGCTCGCCCCGGCTTCATGCGGTGTCTCGGGGACCCTCGGGTTGTCGTCCTGCGGGTGTTGCTCGCCTTGCTCTCGTCGCCTCTCCCGCTCGTGGTGACGCAGGGACTGCAGGAACTCGTCGTCGTCATCGTGGCTCGGGGCCGCTTCAACTGAGTCGGAGCTGGGTGCATCGCTGTCGTCGAAGAGGTTGGCCGTGACGTCTTCGAGTCGGATCGGTGACCCCGGCGAGTGGCGCTTCCTCGGGAGTGGCGTCAGGGTATCCTGGATCCCGGGGGTGCGCTGGGTGCGTTCCCGCTTGTGTTTTCGCACTGGGGTAGCGGGCGCTGCCTTGGGGTCTCCACGGGGTACTGAGGTTTTCGACGCAGGGGCCGAGGGTTGCGCTGGTGGGCGCGCGCGGGGCGGTTGCATGTCGTCACCACTGTCGCTGGCGCTCTCCAATGGCGGTGGATCATCGTCGTCATCGACACCCATCTGTGTTTCGGGTACGGAGTCCGGGTTCCCTCCTGGGGCAGCCCGTACTGGTCCTCCTGGGGCACGCTTCGGTCCAGGCGCTGTCTTGGTCACCTTCTTGGTTTGCTTCGCTGGCGCCTTGGTGGGCTTCGGGGCGGTCGCGGCCGTGCTGGGTGCGTCTGACCCCTTTGCTCTGTCCGCTGGGCTCTCTGCCATTTCGATGGCACGTAGGCGCTCGGCCAGCTCTGAGACCGCTTTAGACAGTGCTGTCAGGTGCGCGTTCACGTCGGCGGCTGCCTGGGGCTGGGCTGGTGAAGGTGCTGCAGTTTGGGCCGTCCGCGCTCCGGGGGTGTGTACGGTGGCGTGCGCAGTACTCCCAGGTGCGTTGGCGGTCACCGTCGTTGTGGTCGTCGCTGCCGCAAGGGTTGTGCCCCAGACCCGGTTGTATCCCATTTTTTCTGGATCCAGGCCTCGTTCCTTCATCATGGCGTTCATCTGTTCGATGCGTTTATCTTTGGCAGTGCGCCTATTTTCCTTTATTGCCAGGCTTGTTGCACATCTCAGCTTATTTTGCTCGTACTGGTCGCACACTTTCCAGCTGTGGCCCACCGTTCTGCACGCGTCGCATACCAGTCGGGATGGGTCGAAATCCCCCGAGAACTTGCGTTCCTTTGCCGCCACAGCGATCTGGTGATTTTCTGTGATGTGGTTTCCCCATCCGCATTCGTTGCACCAGGACTTCACTGACCCGACGGCATCCCGGTTCGTATTCACGACATCTGGACGCGGTGGCGCTGTGGTTGGCGGTGGCATGGGCGATGTGGTCGGGCTTTGCGCGCACGTCCCCAGCTGTGTCGGCGTTGTTGTCGGTGTGGGCGTGGTAGATGTGGGGCTGAGGCTGGGCGGCTGCTGTCCCGGGCTGTGTGCTGCTGCCAGCGCGAGGAGCTGCTTTTGGATGTTGGCGAGGTCCTTCTTTAGTTCGTCCATTGTGGCGTTGGCGTTGGTATTTGTATTAGCGGCTTGTACTACAGGTGTCCTTCTTGACAGCAGGATCTTTCGATACAAAGATGTTTTATTTCCCCAACTAAATGTTCTCTGCGTCGACGGGTGAATTGGTCACTCTATTGGGAATTGCAGCAACACTGGTGCACAGCAGGCAGCAACAAATCCAAAAGAGAAAACACTAGGCCCGTGGCCTTGCTGCAGAGAACATAGGCAATGTACTGCGCGTCCGAGACTGTCACTCATCAAAGCTTCCCGGTGGCTGTTGCCCTTTCCCTGATCACCCTACTGCTAATCACAGGCGGGGCCCAGTGCACGCTGGGAGTGGGTCACAGTAAATCCACGCGGGCTGTGTGCTGTGTGGGAGACTGGATCGTCTGCTCAGTTGTCACCTGTGATGGGGACCTGTAACAAGTCAAAGATAGCGTCACTGAAATTTGTACTCGCTGCCCCAGGTTCCTGGTCACAGTTAACATCTGTTCGGGCTCAGGCTGAAGACACTGCATCTCCCGGGAATTCTGCACCCACAGAAAAAACTGCATCCCTCCCCTGCACGTTCTGCCCTGACCACTACCCTTGTTAGTCTGTCTGTGCTGCGCTGATTCCCCTGCGTGCGTGTGTTCCCAGTCCATACCTGTCACTGATGCTAATTAGCTGTGGCTTCCACCATTCACCTGGGTAGTGTTTGTGTAAGCAGACTAACGTGAAACTGTATACATTATCACTAAAAGCGGCGTTGCAGAAACCCATGGATTGGCACTTCAGCACCACTGATGGTACGTAGGACCGCAGCATCCCTTTCGCAGAGGGGGAGTGCGCGTCCACCATACGCACAGGCGAGGGTGGGCTGGACATACCAAATGTGAATTCAAAAGTGGGCGTACGCAACCGCAGATCAGGCAGACCTATGCTATCAAAACTCAACGTTGCTTCAAGGAAAGGTATGACAGGTCCCAGGTTTTCGATTTTCAGGGTCATTCCTATCACTGATGAGAGTGTGGACATGGCAGCCCGCAGTTTTTCCTCCATTGGACCATACTCGCCCTGAACCCGCAGGACGAGGAGGAGGTAGTTGTCCCTGTACCTCACCATGGGGGGCAGTGTATGCTTAGGCAGTGCGCGTTCGCGGTGCAGCACTGCCAGTGACGCGCCTTGGGCGGACATACATCCTCCTATGGCAAGTCCCAGCAGCTGGCGGAAAATGGAAGTGCAGTGCACAAACTCATCATTCACGAGCAACTCTATCGCTAACATACAATATATATCAGTGATGGAATAGCAGATGTAGGCGTCACGTGTGCGGGGCCGCCGCAGGCAATCTAGCTGCTTCAGGCCCCCAGGGTGCAACGCAAAAACAAGGTCCCCTGCTTTGGCGTTGGCCCGCGTACATGCGTCAGCGTAAAACTGCCTGACTGCTGTGGGCACTTCTGAGCGCTGGACGTTCGGGAACATCTCCTCTATGTCCAGCTCCCCGAACGCTCCCTCCACGGTGGACCCCGACACACAGTATTTGGCTCGCCACTGCTGTATCACACGTCTCAACTCTGGCATTGCTACGAACTCTATGCTACTCGGCTGTGACGCAGTCAGTTTCCAGAGTACAGAAAGGCACCTCCCCAGGTGGCGCTGCGCTGGCTTAAAAGGGTGCAGCGCCTGGCGCAGCACCTCCCTGCACTTCACGAGTGGTGGCGTTTTCAGTTCGCACGACTTATACTTTACAGGTACAGTTACATCAGGCACTCCCGAACACAGCTCCGGCTTGCGCAGTGCGAATGTGGGGGGCTGGGGCGCCACAGGGAAGGTCACAGGTCCGACCCCTTGCAACAGGTGCAGGCATCTGGCTTCAAACTCCAGTGCTGGGTCCTGCGCCTGTACCCGCGTGTCGCATGTCCCGGTCTCCTCGGCGTTGTGGGCGGGGAGTTCGGGCTGGCCTGTGGTTTTCTTGCGTCCCCGTGGCTTCGCACGCTCTGTCCGTCGCGGTGCTCGCTGCGCGTCCCTGCCCCTCGCCTGCGGCTGGGGTCCCACCTTGGGCACGCCCGCGTTTCTGCCTTTACCGATGGGCACCAGGGGGTGGAGCAAACCGGACTGCTGTACGCACGGCGCCAGGGCGTCCCGATGGCAGCGGAGAAGCTTCGCAACGGCTGCGGTCAGGTGCTTCCGCACTCGTGCCGCGGTCCCTCTCCCTGGCCTGTGCTCTCTGTAATTCAGGAGCAGCTCCGTGACTCGCGTCTCGGGGAGGGGGGAGCGCTGCATAATGGCAGAGAAACGGCAGTACTCTCCCAGACGGCAGACCCTCTCCTACTGTCTTGTACGCCGCTCTCAAGGTTCCCGTCAACGGAGGCACGGAATTGCAAAGCAAAAGACAAAAAGCATGGTATTAGGCCTTAGCCCGGCCGGGGCTTTCTGGGACACAAGAGTGCAATGTTGCAGGCGAAGTATAACATCGTGTTCAAGTTCCTAAGGAACCGGGTGGGTTTCGAACAAGGGCTCACAACGGCTTCGTCATCCTTCTGCTTTCCCAACATGTGACAATGGGGTGACGCTCAATCACAAAGTGGGGGTGCCCACGGTCACACGCAGTCGCGGGCGCTTGAGATGCCCCCCCCCCCTTTTTTTGCCCAAAACCCCCTTTAGAGGGCTCTAAAGAAGTGCCATGCGAAAGGTAGATGTTCCTTGGGATGTCCTCTCTTTTGTTTTTAATGACCAGTGCAACGAAACCGACGAGGGCGTCCGATTTATACGACCCTTGGAATCATTGCATTGCTTTTCCCCATATGGTCACTTACATGTTTGATTCCTTCCCAATTGCATGCTTCCAAGGTTACCAGTGACCATGGTGATGCATGCTACCAGTCCAAGTAAGAAGCGGCTGTTTGGAAGATGATTGTTGGTCTTACTTTTCATGGTCCCATCCCATTTTGGTGTGGTCCAGACTTCGGTGTGGAAGGAGACAACACTTTGTTCACCAACTTTGTACCTTGGCGTAAAATGAAGCCATGGGAATTTGGGTTGGCGGATGTGTACACAATGCACAGCAAAACGAGCAAGGCTCAGCAGTGTCAAAACAACATCATAATCTGTGTGACAGTGAAGCATCAGAGTGCAAGGGTGCAACGGTAGTCATTCAATTTTCGCCATCAACTCTTAACAATGCCTATAGTGCCTATAGTGCCTACAGTGACACATGTTGTTGCACCTGTTTAAAAACCTCCAAATGAAGAGTTTGGTCGCACAGCATCCACATACAACGACACACATGCATTCTTCCGTTCTCGTGTGCAACAATTGTATCCAACTTACAAGAGCACGCTCAGCACCAACACAAACTCATCGGATGATCATGAAGTTGCATGCAAGGCCGAACCAGTGTGAACGAGAGTGCAGGGTCGGGTTAGGACTGGTCACCTCTCGTGTCCCTTGTCGGAGTATGACGTTGCCAACATCAGGTACAAAAGAAACATGCATGGATGTAGTTTGAAACCAAGAACCTTTAAAAGCTTCCTCCAGTCCACCACACACAATTATGGTCGCGTTGCACACAAAAGACTCTATCACGGCTGCTTGACAAAAATCAGGTTATACTCCAAAAAACAACCAGTGAGACCAAAAAATCACGACAGCCCACCCTGACCCTCGTTCCTGGTACAGTAGCTATTGCACCCCCCGCTTTTCATAGGCTGGCTCCTGTACTCAAATAACCATCAACTGTAGCACACAATCATAGCAATGTATTATACAATTCATACATGAACACTCACTAGGCAGCGACAAAGTGCTCTGCCTGTTCAATCCACACTAGGACATCTGTTTTAGTGAAAAAGGTGTCCAGTTCGAAGCGTGCATATACTCTGAAAAATCGCCCTTTCCACCATCGGGACGGGTAACCACGCACAGTCAAACCCCAGGCAATCGATCTCACATTACAAACCAGATGTGCTTTATCCGAGGCGTACCAGAGTAATTTACACACTAAAGCACTAACAAGGGAACGCCAAACCAGCCGAGCATTAGGGGCTTGCGGGTGAATCCAGCCGATGCCATTCAGCCTCAGACGAATTCAACAGATCAATGCAGACACCCTTTCTGCGTAATCGAAGCTTCAACAGGGAGGGACAGGAGGAAATCACGGCTTCGCCCGAAGTTGGGGTGATAAACCTACTTCAGAGCCGTGCGGTTCCCATTTCAGAGTGAGGAGCAATTGGGAATTCCACAACTGTGTCATATTCGCGCACACCAGATGTTGTCGCGGTGGAATGGCTAAGGACTTATGCATGACCTCTCCCGAGGCGCAAGCGACCGTGACTGGTACTGAACAGTCATCACGCACCGATGGGGGGAGAATGAGCGACAATCTAAGAACTTTGGGGGGGGGGGGGGTCCCGGCGATTCCCATTCTCAAGTCCGTCATCGGGACTGCCGCAACCCAAAAACGACCCTCTGTGGCTGGAACCCTGCTCTTTTCTGCTGCGTTTGTGTGACATCCCTCCTGATGGTCCACCGGCGGATTGGCCTTCCTATGATACTTTGCCTGCTTTCACTCGAAGCTCTAACAAACAAATTCGAAGCGATGAGAGTCTTCGCGAGGTGTATGAGAGGTTTCTATTTTTTCTTGACCATTGTGATCGTCGCACAAATCTCTTGGCTTTCATCCGTTGCTCCAAAAAAAATTGTCCTTGCGCAAAAAAACCGTGGCGCGCCAAGAGATTTCGTGCGGAGTTAGATCACTTGAAGGGTCTTCCCACACCCATTCCCCATCCCGCCCACGCAGACCACTTTCTGTCTTATGCTGAGCATAGGGAGCAGCGTCTCAATGCGGACCCCGACACTCACCAGCCTTCTTTTGCCAAGTGCCCCGGCCGTTGCACTTTGTGCCGGTATGTCTTCAAGAGTGAAAATGACAAAGCGGTCCATAACCGCCCGAGGCACCCGAGGTCCGGGTCACTCTTGAATGAGTAAGCAATTGTGGTCTTTATCTGGTGCTTGCGTCTTTTGCTAGGGGGGTAAACGGGTGGAGAAGGGAGTGTGGGGCCACCGACCTGTGTTGGAGGGAGGGTAAAGGTAAAGGTAAGTTGCTCGGGCGATCTCCGAACTCCAGCGTATCAGTGATCCCTACCTGTCCCTCGCAGCATCCCTTCCGGCTCGCGGGGTCACCGACACCCTAGCGCCTAGGACACTGCGTTCCGCCCCCACCGGGGTTCGAACCGACGCAGCATCCCTTCCGGCTCGCGGGGTCACCGACACCCTAGCGCCTAGGACACTGCGTTCGGCCTCCACCGGGATTCGAACCGAGCACCTTTAGTTCAGGCGTCACGTGCATGACCGCTGAACTACGAGACCTTCTCTGTTGGAGGGAGGGAGGGAGGGTGGGGGGTGGGGTGGGGGGTCCGGCCATTCCCATTCTCAACCGAAAATTCTCACATTGTCGCATATTCTCCCCCCGATCGGTTGCACTTTTGAAGGTCAAAAAACCCTCCAAAACGGCCTGCAACCCCAGTCCCCATTTCTATGTGGTCCCAAATTATGGCAGTGAATTTACAGCACACTCAACAATCATGCTGGCAAATGCAAATGCACACAAACACTCCAAGGCGTTGCAAAATTTTGCTGTGTATTGCCAAGTCGCCACACATCTCCACCAGCTATGTGGATATGCTTTGGTGTATAGCTACTGAAAACGTGTTACATGTTGCATGTAAATCCACTTGGAAAGCATGGCGGCGTGCATTCATACTAAAGTAGTGCCATGAGCGATGGCGCCAACAAGGGCTGCAAGGGACGTCTCGTAATGAAGATATGGCAACAGCAAGCAAGTCCGTGTCGGCGGTGGTTTGGGACAAAATGCACAAAAGTTGAGCCATTGTCCGAGAATTACCAGGTAGTCCACGTGTGGAAGGAGGTCCTTGTTCTGTTTGTAGATACCCTTTTGTTGATATGCTATGATTCCGCATTCGTTGGCATCTAATATGCGGCGTGTCCACATATGACCCTGACGAGCAAGGTTGCGTGCCTCCACACAGTAATCGCACATCGGACATATCTCACATAAATTATTTACGCCGTGATTCCGTTTCTTCGTTCAAGAACGACAACGGTGTTCCATGCCTTCTGGCCAATGTGAGCTCCACCATCGAAGTCCTAACTTTCGGCATGGGCTCTTAGACAGAATGAAGTGCCATGTACCGTGCAACGCTTCGTATAGCTATGTTTCACGAATGAAGCATTTGGTCGCAACACTCGAGTGTGAAGGGTAGTCACCATGCGTGTTTGGGAACCCTTGATTTTGGAGGCTCCATTGAGGATGTCATCTTACATAGGCTTCTAAATCATAAATAGCTTTCTTGAATGGTTTCAATGAATGTGCCACAAAACCGAAGCAAAAAGCCCTCTCTCAACGGCTTTAGGAGCGGGTTGGGGTTTTTCAAGAGTCTAGGCCGGTTTCCGTTGTGCTTTTGCGCCTTGCAGGCATGCCCACGGAAACAAAAAGTGCAACCCTTGTTCCCATTCGTCTCTATGGGACAATTCTCGAAGTCGGGAGGGTGTTCCCCATGTGTTGTTCATTTGGTGCATCAAGGGAGAAACTTGTTGCGGCCAAAGTCCTAGTCTTGCGCCCCTCCCGCTTCTATTCCACTGTCTCTCCTACCCTCCTTTACTTACCCACTGCGAAAGGCCCATTTTGGGGGGCTTACGACCATCTCGACACCATTTGGCCCTTCACCACTCCCGCCGACAACGCACCTGATCGCTGAGCTGCATGTTGTGCATAGGGTCCGTCGGAAACACTCATGAACTGGCTATCAAGGGGCCCTTTTGGTGATATTGATCAGGTGTGTCGCCAAGATTTCGGGTTCTAGCATGCATGCACGAGGTTAGCATTAGAACCCTACCATGACCATATCCCCATATGACGATGGCGCCCTTAAGTTGGACGTTTTGGACGAATGTTTGCGAGCTTTTGACGGGTGCTACCCATGGTCTTATTGCTGTATGCGTGTTGTCAAGACCCTTCACTCAAAGAGGATAAGCGTCGACAACTCGGCTTGTTTGTCAATGCACACCCGCGCTGGCGGTGCTAATGTTTCAAACTATCACAACATCGGAGAGACAGGCGAACGGGCAGGAGGGGGGGGTGTATTTTTCACCTCCGTGTTGGGGCTGTGTTAACACAACACAGTAGGGGGTGGGGGGGTATTTTTCACCTCCATGTTGGCCGGCCGTGTTAACACGCCTTTTCTCCACAGGCCGACGTGCTTTCGCTGGCACCGTGTTGCATATGCAAACAATCCTCTTGAATGGCGAGACACCGCTATGCATCAAAAAAGACAACGCAAATGCCACGACGGTAAACCACATTAGTTCTTTAAAGCGCTCGCAAAAATTGATAATTGATTGACTCCATGAGATGGTACAAAGTGTGGACGTTTGGATTGAAAAGGTTTTGCAAAAGTGCACGGGTTCATCTCTCTCATCTCCTTTTTTGCCCTATTGTGCCCGGGGCTATTAGCGGCCAATTTGCATAGATTTCTGGACTTTTGGGTGCCTTTTGGGGGCGTTTCTTGGCAAGTTTGAACGGGTGTAGGGCCGTTTTGTGCTTTGTAGTACTGCGTCCGATTCTCGATGCCATGGTGAGTGGGTACCTGGGGATTAGCCATACGCGGTGCTTGGGGTCAAAAACCGCATGGGTCCCAGGGTATTTGACACATCCCCTCGGGTCACTTGAAGAAAAACGCTTCAGGGAGTCCTCATGTCCATCCATTGTTCAGGCCCTTTTGACCTGCGATGGAGCAGAGTCCTCTCGGTCCCTTGAGGGCCCACAAGTCTGCCGCGACAAGCCGCCTTATCGCAGGTGTGCCTCCAAAACTTGCCCTTTTCGTGTTGTTGTCCCTTGTCTGGCTGTGGCCCTGTGCTTGTAAGTTATCTCGGACACCGGTTCCACTTTGCACATCTGTCAGTTTGTGTTGGCATTCTCGACAGTACCCAGGTGCAGCACAACTCAAGCGCCACCGCATCCCCAGTGGTTGGTTCACAGCGTGTCAGGCGATCGCTTGATTTTGATGAAACCGAACCGTTCATCCTGCAAAATACTGCACGCTGCCAAACAGGTGCTGTTTAGTGGCAACAACTTGTGCACGCCGCATCGTTCTTATCCCCAATGCGAGCCTTTCTAACACCGAAAACCATTTGCCGTAGTTTGCCAATTTGGGCACTTCCCATGGTTCACATGCTGTAACCTTCCCCACAAAACTCTCCTGCAGCTCCTCTTGCTGTGCGATGTGTGCATATTGATGATACTGGGGGGGGACGGAATTGTGACAAGTGATTGTAAAAATCAGGACAAGAATTCTTACCAAAAAGTGTTGACGAAACCTTCAACCTAGTTTTTGAAGGGACGTGTTACGGGGTGGAACACGGTGGAGGCAGGCAGCAGTTCGGCTAGTGTGACGAAAATTGATAACCATATAGAACAATGGATGAACAAAAATGAAGCTGGCTGCATTGTGGTCCCATTTTTACATGCAAATTGCGGCTTCACCATGTATTCTTTGGATGCACGCCCCAAATATGCATTGCACGGCATACCACATACCTAACGCCACTCTACCATGGCTCTGTAGGATGGTTTGGTCCTCCCCGTTTGCCTAAGGGGTTTCTCATGATGGTAATCCTCCGACTCAACAGGACATTTTTGTTTCTTTGCATTGCATTGCATCACTGCATTCAGTTTGCTCTGTCTTCATAGGAGCGCCAGAATATGCTGAGGCACTTGCGGACACAGAACTGCAGGTAGGATCCATCTGAAAGCCTGTGTGCCCTCTCTAGGGTTGTGGTCACTGTGCTTGCAGGTCCGAGTTGGTGTCCGAATCCGAATTGCTAGGGGGCAGGGGGCAGGGATGTCAATAAAATTCGCGTCATTTCAGGGGTGGGGGTGGGGATTGGCTACCTGTGACAATGTCACAGGTTGGACGTCACACGTGACAGTGTTGTTGTTTTGTCATTTGTTCCCTTGCCCTGCTTGTTCTTCCTGCTACTTTCTGTCCATCAGGGAAATGGACAGATAATCCACCCCCCAAAAAAGATGCACTTATGCCTGACTGTGGAGTGCATTACCTCTGGTTTGCATTTGTGTGTTTTTTAATTAGCCCCCCCCCCCCGGTGACCCAACCCAACCATAATGGAGAATGCAAAAGTCATGCCGCTTGTCGTCAGCGGCAGTCTCAGGAAGCCAAGCACAGTTGGAGAGTGCCTGCCCTGCCCTGCCCTGCCTGACCAGTGGACCCGCGGATCTGTGACATGTGACATGTGACAGGAGGTGTAGGGGGTGGGGGGGGGGCTGGCAAGGGGGACCCCCCCCCCGGTCTTGAGCCCCCCCCGGGCATTTGTCTGTTTTTTTAATTGGGTCACACCCCCCCCCGGTCTTGAGGTTTAACCAGGTTTGGCATAGAGAATAAAGATGCACTTATGCCTGACTGTGGAGTGCATTACCTCTGGTTTGCATTTGTCTGTTTTTTAATTAGGTCACACCCCCCCGGTCAAACAGGACAAGTCATCCAGGGGCTCCGTTGACACAACCAAAACACGTTCAGACCCACAGAGGGTCAGAATGAGCAGTGGCGAGAGGCCAATAGGCACCGCCAAAGGCAAACAACCTAATACCGAGGCCTTGTGCCAACCCCCCCCCCCCCCGGCCAGCTTACTGACATCCCTGCCAGGGGGCAACTGCAGTGTCATGTAGGACTACATGGCCATGGCAAAAAGTCACATGACAAATCACATCGCGAGCGACGTTGTCAGATCACCCCGTGAAAAATCATTTTGTTGGTTTTATTGTTCTGGGTATGCCACTGGTTTTTTTTTTGGGGGGGGGATGGGACATTTTTGTCTTGATCAGCACCTTTGAAGTAGGGGGTTCCCAGGTTTGGGTGGACAAAATCCTCGCCGGTAGCACCAGGATCCAAACGTCAAGGAGGAGTTGGAGCTGCAGGCGAGTTGCATGCCAAGGGGAGATATCCAAAGGGAGCCCAAAAGCTCCTTCAAGCTTGCCCCTTTTCATCCAAACATGAGGCACTCTACGTCATGACCGCAACTTTTTTCCACACTCGCTGGAGAAAAACCATTGCTGCTTGACAGCTGAGATCAGAGGAGGGTTTTAATCACAGTCTGGCGCACCTATCTCTCTGCAGGGGGTCCCTACAGCCGCCGGAAACACTGTCTGAACAAAAATGGCCTTTTACATCCGACCATGGGTATATTGCCACAGTATCTCTAATCCCGCTACAGGGTCCCTGAAGCCGCCAAACACGCCGTCTTAACAAAAAATGGCAATTTGACCATCTTCATACAAGCAGTGATTTCGCGTCCTTCAAACAGGCCATGGCTAGCCCAAGCCAGGGCTAGAGGCTGCAAACATGTCCTGCTGCATCCTACCATTCTATCCCCCTTGGACAGGGTTCCTGAAGCTGCCAAACACGCCATGTTCAGAATCGTGGCTGAAAACTGCATAAATTGCATGAGCATTTATCCCAGACAACCTGAGCAAGCCCCACCCATGACCTGATAAACCATTTTTTTCGCTCAAAATTCAGAAACTCCTAAAGATTAGTGAGTTTCAACCCCCAAAATGGGATGTCATTTTTTGGGGACTTTTTGAGCCCCCCGCACTTCCCACACCCCCCCCCCCTTTCAAAAGTGGGTTTCCAGTGCGTGGGGGGGGGTCTAGGAGAGTCCCAACCACAAACTCCTTGGGGGAGACCTTCATTGGACAAAATAAGGGTTGAACACTGCTAAGAATTTCTGCAAAGTGTATGTTTTCAGCTCAAAACCAAAAAGTCCCAGAAATTTGGGTTTCCTAGGTCAAAAAATGGGGAGGGGTCATTTTTTCAGATGTCTCCTCCCCTGGCCCCCCTGCCAGCAATGTTTCGGAGCTTGAGTCTGCAGGTTGAGTATGGATGTCCCGAAGTGCAGCAGCAGCCCCTCCTTGCCCTTATTTTGGTCAGGCCTGGCATCTGCCAAACTCTAAGTGAGGACTGGGTTGCCAACAGCTCGCCTCGCCGTCATTTAGAATGTTCCGATTGTTAGTGGCGTTGTCCAGAATTGCAGAGGTCCACCCTACTTCCTTTTTCTTGTTTGCAAACCAGGGTCCCATTGAAGCCGCCGAAACCACCCCAAAGTTGGAGATGCGGCATACACAGTGCTCTCAAAGCTGGCCGTTTAAGCATGTCGAAGACGGCACACAATCTGAAGGGCCCCTGATTGCAGAGCCAGAGGACGTTGTCAGGGTAGGCGGTCAAACAGAGGAGCAGGTGTGCCCCAATGCAGGCAACTGTTCATTTGGCTGTACCATACCGATTCTGGACCACAGTCCCCACCCCACTCTCCTGCTTTTCCAAACAGTCTCCTGACTGCATTCCATTGCCCTCTCCTCCTGTCCAATATCAGCCCCGCGGAAAACATTGAAAGACATGGGTTATTGAGGGCGTGGGTGCCCCCGTCCAGGTTGTGGTGGGCAGTCCCCTCTACTTTGTGCAACAATCTCGATCTCCAGGGGCCATGAGAAGAGATGGAAGAGAAAGGCTCTGGCAGGAGAATGTTTGATTTGGGAGCACGGGGAGAGCCTCCTCCACAGGAGGAATTTCCAGCACCCCCCAAACCAACGTTACCCCCCATGGGAATCACCGCCGCTGTGGGACAGACGCTGCAGCGCAGAAGGACTCCAGGTCTAAGCAGAGGCAAGTGAATCTTCTAACACTGTTAGACCAGATTGCGGATCCCTGACTGGCCTACCTTTTTTGGGTTCCCCGCCCCACACACGCCGCACGCCCCGTCTTCCACATGGGGTGGACGGAATGGACCGGCGCTAACCTCGGCGGCACTTCGGCTCGGCAGCGGTCTCGGTCGGCCGATTCGGCCAGCCGAAGCACCGCCCGGCACTTCGGTCAGCTGATCAGCCAGCTGGAACACCGCCCGGCACTTCGGTCAGCCGATCAGCCAGCCGAAGCACTACCCAGCGCTTCGGCCGGCTGGTTCGGCCGGCCAAGCGCCAGGCCGTTCCGACACACCCGTACACCCCCCCGCCTCTACACCCATACACAAGGCGGTGCACACACAAGGCGGTCTGTGGCCACCGCAAGAGTCTTGTTATTTAAGAGGGGTGCGGGGGCTGGCCCCCGCGTCAAGCAAAGCGAGCCATTTGTTGAGCGAAGCGAGCTGAAGCAAGGGGAGGTTGGGCGGTCCACACACAAGGTGGTGCACACACAAGGCGGTCTGTGGCCACCGCAGGAATCTTGATATTTCAGGGGGGTGCGGGGGCTGCGTCGGGCAAAGCAAGCTGTCTGCTGAGCAAAGGGTTAGGGTTAGGGTCACAGTCACCGAGCTGGTGGAACCAGTCTTGGTTTTATAACCCTTTTTAGTGTCTAGGGTGGACCAACCAGGTTTAGCAGCAGCAAGCAGCAAGCAGCAAGCAAGCAGCAGCACGCGCGAAATGGGCAAAAATCAGAACTCCGTTGTGGTGCTTTGGATTTGGTTGAAATTTTGGTGCATGATACCTATGGGTGTGAAGTACAATCACACAAAGTTTGAGCGTAAAATTCGACGGTGGCAGCCGGGAACGGGATTCGCAAGTGGCGGACCTCAGCTTCAAAAACTGCAATTTAGGGCCAAAAACAGCCATTTTGGGGCCAAAAAAGCCCTGGAACCTATTCAAAACGGCCAAACGAAGGGAAACGGTGGGCACACTGCACGTGCGGCTTGACTTCCCCGTGTCAACGAGCTCTTTGCGGCCCTCTAACTCCATGATATGTCTCGGAAACGGCCCAAAAAGGCCCCCAGAAGCTCCAAATGCCGACAGCCACAAACCAAGAATAGGCCATATCTTTGGCTACATGGCTCAAAATGCGATTCCAAGGGCACCTACTCCACCCGCAACCCCCCACTTTTTGTGGTTTCCACCCCTCAGAACTGCCCAAACGGACGCCTAGACCCCCATACCTAGGCCCACTAGGCTGCGGCAAGCTGCAAGCTCAAGCCCAAACAGGTGGGTGCACAAATGGGTCAACAGGGTCCAGTAGGGGCAAAAAGATGACTTTTCTGAAAAATGATCCTAGACCATGTGCGACGCTAAAACAAGTGTTTTTGGACCGTTTTGAGCTTGGTGGCCCATTTTGGTCCTCCGAAAATCCCAAAATGCCTTGAAAATGGGCTGTTTTGGGACCAAAAATGGGTCAAAAATGGGTCAAAAACACATTTTTCCAAACCTCATCACCATTTGGGGTGCACAAAAGGGTGAAATGGGCCCATTTTGGGGCATTTTGGCCCCTCACAAGTCCAAAAAGCCTTGAAAGTGGGCCTCGTGGAGATGGGGTTCACTTGCAAGCTGATTTCACTTTGTCAAGAGCCATCAATGTGTGAATCATTCTTGATGTCCCTCACTAGTCATAGCTGATGTTCCCTCCCCCACCAGCTCGGTCCCAATATTCAGTCTTGATTAGCGTTAGGGTCAAGGTCACCGAGCTAGTGGAACCAGTCTTGGTTTTATAACCCTCTTTAGTGTCTAGGGTGACCTAGTAGGTTTGGCAAGCAAGCAGGAAGCAAGCAAGCAGCAAGCAAGCAGGAAACAAGCAAGCAGCAAGCAAGCAAGCGAGGAGCAAGCAAGCAAGCAGCAAGCAGCAAGCACGCGTGAAATGGGCAAAAATCACAGCTCCATGGTGGTGCTTCGGATTCGGCCAATTTTTGGTGGATGCTACCTATGGGTGTGAGGGACAACCACACAAAGTATGAGCCAGAAACTCAATGGTGGCGGCCGGGAACACGCATCGCAAGTGCCAAAAATCTGCAATTTAGGGCCAAAATCAGCCATTTTTTGCCCAAAACTGCCCTAGAACCTGCTAAAAACGGCCAAATGAAGGGAAATAGTGGCTACTCTACACATGCAGCTAGACTTCCCCGTGCTGAAGGGCGCTCCAGGGCCCTCTAACTCTAGAATATGTCCGCGAACCGCCCCCAAATTATTAAAATTAAAACTAAAACAATCAAATTAAAAGGCCCCCAAAAGGCCCAAAATTTGCGCACATTGGCCGCCGACAGCCCCAAACCAAAAATAGACCATATCTTGCGCCACGTGGCTCAAAACGCGATTTTTGAGCGCACCGAATCCACCCGCAACTGCCGTCTTTTGGTGGTTTCCGCCCCTCAAAATTGCCCTAAACGACCCATAGACCCCCGTACGTAGGCCCAAGGGGTTGCGGCAAGCTGCAAGAGGTAGCCCAAGGAGGTGGGTGCCAAAATGGGTCAACACGGTCCACCGGCTTCAATAAAATTTTTTTTTCAAAAATTATCTTGGACCACATGGAATTCAAAAACAAGTGTTTTTGGCGTGGTTTGATCTCGTGGTGGCCCGTTTTGGCCCTCTTAAAATCCCAAAATGCCTTGAAAATGGGCTGTTTTGGGACAAAAAATGGGTCAAAAATGGGCCAAAAATGTGTTTTTCTAAAAATGATCTTGGACCATTTGGGGTGCCTAAACAAGTGAAATGAGCCCATTTTGAGCCCACTGCAAGCCAATTTGGCCCCTCCAAAGTCACAAAATGCCTTGAAAATGGGTTGTTTTGCAACCAAAAATGGATCAAAAATGGGTCAAAAATGTGTTTTTCCAAAAGTGATCTTGGCCCATTTGGGGTGCACAAACAAGTGAAATGAGCCCTTTTTGCGCCCATTGCAAGCCATTTTGGCCACTCCAGAGTCACAAAATGCCTTGAAAAAGGGCTGTTTTGGGACCAAAAATCAGTCAAAAAAGGATCAAAAATGTGTTTTTCCAAAGATACTTTTGGACTATTTGGGGTGTACAAACAAGTGGAATGAGCCCATTTTGAGCCCATGTTGAGCAATTTCAGCCCCTCTCAAGGCCGAAAGGGCCTTGAAAACGGGCCAATTTGGGACCACAAATTGCTCAAAAACGGGTCAAAACCATGGTTTTCCAAAAATGATCGATCCTACTCCAGTTGTGGTGCCCCAACGGATGAATACAGCTCATTTTGAGCCCCATTTGAGCCGCTCTCATCCACTTCCCAGTGCGTACCTCATCTGTCGTTGAAGTCTCCTAGACGATGTTCCTTCCCCCACCAGCTCGGTCCCAATATTCAATCCTGGTTAGGGATGCCCCTTGAGCAAGCTCAGCAAGCAACAAAGCATTTCGTGCATATAGGTGGGTTTGGCTTCCTCAAGGGCCACATGGAGGTGGGGGGTGTATTGGAACACCGCCGAGCATTTCGGCCGCCCGAAGCACCGCCCGGCGCTGTTGCTGGATTTTCGGCCGAAGAGGCTAGGCGGCGATCCGGCCGGCCGAAGCACCGCCCAGCGCTTCGAATCGGCCGGCCGGCCGCCAGCACCGTTGGTAACACCACTTTCGGCCGAGCCTCAGCGTTGCCGAGCCTCAGCGCCGTTCCATTCCGACGCGGTCAGCCCGTGAGAGTTGCCCGATGTTCAGATCCTCTCCGGCATCGCAGGCTGCTGCCTCTGTTCTGCCCATTCTGCCATTCGGCATGTTGTTCCCACAGGAGCTGCAAGAACTAGAGCAGATTCAGCGAGACAGAGAACAGAGGTCTGCCACCTCCCGCTGCCACGCTCCATTGGAATCCCTTCCCTTCACATAACCTTGCCTCACATCAGATCACGTGATACGAAACCCTGTCAGGCCCTGAGGCATCACATTCTGCAGACTGTTGCTGTTTCGATGGCTTTCCCGTGGAACGACACACCTCCCTATGTCATCACACACAAAGGGGATGTGGCGCCAGCCTAGGGCCACAATCAACAGGCCACCGGTCACCCAGTATGTTGTGCACCGTCTGGCGCAATACGGTAGTCCTCTCAGCCCGCCAGTGCTGGCTTGGCTGGATTGTCACAGCTAATCTCATGAGCACTGCGCCAAGCACATCGCAGCAGCATAGCACGAGGCAGCACACCACAACACAGCAGCATTTTCAGATCTGAATGCTCCGGTTGGTGTGCCCAATGTGGGACACTGAGATTTGCAGCGATGTGTGTGTTTGTATCACCCGAATACCGATACTCAATCCTGTCTCCCTCATTCCCTATCTTTTTCGGATGGGGCCTGATCGCACAGAGCTGGTCCATGACCGCAGCCATCCCCCGGTGAAGGTCAACGTAGCCCCCCCCACCCCTGCGCAACGGCCGCGTTACGCAACAACCAGCCGTCCAAACGGCGCTTTTTCTGACACAACTTTTTTTTGACAGGATTTGTTTTTTTCACAGCTGTGGGACGAGTTGTGCTGGCTGTAGGAGAAAGATTCAGGCATCTAGGACGAAATTGGGTGCATATTGTATTACAATTGAGGCATGCTCGACGAAAAATTAGGCAGGTAGGGATAATTGGGAGAACATTCCTGATGGATATTTGTGGACGGCTGTGATACCTATTTTTTTTTTATTGTGTTCAAGTGGTTTGAAGCTTGCTCAGATTAAAAGATGTTGCTAATTTTCCAGCAAACCATCCAATGACAACCGATTTTGCATCCCATGAGGCCTCATTCATTCATTCATTCATGAGGCCTTTGTCAGTGTGGATGCCAAGCAATGTGCCGGAGATTTTTCTTTAGGGGGGGGGGGGGGGGGGGGGCAGGTGTACAAGTCCCGGTAAAATGGCGCTTTTTGGCCCGCTTTTTGGCCTGAAAACATTGTCCAACAACCGCCCACTGGTCAAGTGGTGAAATATTGATCGTCGCTGTGCAAAGGGGGGGAAGTATACCATGGGTCAATTCTGTCGACATGTGATGTGTCATGTAGTGTGATGCAATGTAATGTGCTGACGTGATACGATGTGATATGATGTGCCGAACGCGCCTTTAAGGCAATGGCCGGGATGTCAAGTAAATGGGAGGGCTGTGTGGATAGTGCATGCGCTGTGCGTAAGTGTGTGGATATCGGCGGAAAGAGGGGATTAGCGGAGACATGGAGGCCACCCACTAGGCGATTGCGATCAGCCTAGAAGCTCCCGCTGAACTCCCTCTCTCTCTCCGCCTGCTGGTGCGAGCGCAGCTCCTGCAACACCCATGCCATTGTGCTGTTCGGGCCCAGGCGCGCCTTCAGCAACGTGGCACGTGCCTTGGCATGGGCGTACTAGACTCTGATGGACTCCTCAATGACGTGGCGTATGAACTCAGTCCCCAGTGTGTGGGGCCAGAGCACTCCATGTGGGCCTGCTGCATGGAGTGGGTGCACAACTCTGCCGCCCACTGTTCCAGAACAACCGGCTCCCACAGCTGGTTGCACACCGACACAGCCCGACTCCCCACCTTCTGGTCTAGCCACTCCGCGAGTCGCCGGCGAGCCGGCCTCCACTCGTGGGACTGGGCCGAGCAGGCCTAGAGGTGGGGCGCCGTTTTTGGCTGTGCCCCGCAGAGGAGGCGCGTGGTGTCCACCACCGTGTTACGGTGGGACGATCGGTGCGCCAAGACAGTCATCGTTGGGATGTTGTCCGTGCGGTGCGCCAATATATGGCGCTGCTGGTCACCGTCGAACCAGTCGAGGGGGAGGCCACTCCCCGGCGCGTAGTTCGCCCCCCACCAAGCCTCATAATTGACCCATGCCGGAATGGAGGCTTGATCGTGCAACGAGTCGCTTGGCGCTGTGGGGGAAAGCTGGCACTGGTCCTGGTAGGTCACCGGGGGGGAGAAAGGAGAAGGGGCGGCGGAGGAGCCATGTGAGGTCCACCTCCGGTGGCTCCTGCGTCGCCGCATCCACTCGGCCGTTGGGGTCTGTGCTCAAGTGCGACGGCGTGGTGTCCACATTTATGGCCGAGGCTAGGAGAGGCGGCGGCCCCCAAGACCGTGGCATGCAGGTGGTGTATGCCAGGTGGTGTATGCCATCCCCACGGTGGCCCGCTTCTCGTAAGTAAAGAGGGCCCCCACCGCCACTCCGGAGTCCGGCACCAGCCAGTACGCGCCCAGCTGCTCGGCTAGCCGCTGGACATAAGATAGGAGGACCATCGCCTCCCCTTCTTGGGAGGTGCCCACTCCGGAGGCAACGTGGGCCTGCTAGGCCCCATGCCCATTCTGGGTGACCCCTGCCATAGCCATGCCTACCGGCGTTGTCCCAACATCCACCGCGGCTATAGTTCTGTGGAGGTTTGCCAGTGCCGGCACGTCATGGAACCAGATCCTTGGGGCCAAGACCTGGGGGGGGGGGCGTTGGTCGCCAGGCCGTGCGGTGCCAGATGGGCTAGGTCCCCTGGTGCTCGCGGAGGTGGGTCTTCCGGGCCAGGTGGAGCTGCCAGCACGCCGCCATTGGCTGCCCGGAAAGCCAGACAATCGTGGGCGCCCGTACCCCCTTGCCCTGGAGATGGTTGAGGAGCACATGCTGGTGGTCATCCCACAGCCGGGCATGCAGAGGTGCATTCATGTGCACCTGCCCACCCAGAAGGGCAACCACGAGGCAGTGCGGTCTAGTGTCGCTCGGCAGTGCATCCCGGGGCTGGCAGCACACCCGGAGCTCCGGCGCCCAGTTCTCAGCCTCCATGGCATCCTTCATGGCAGTAGAGACATTGATTGCATAGCCCTGTGGTACAAGGTGTCCTCCTTGGTAGTTTTTGCCACCCATCCCCCGATGACCGCCTCTGCGGGGAATGGAGGTATAGCGCTCGGGACCCAGTCGTTAGGAGGCCTGCCACCGCGGCGTGGGTGCCCGTAGGAGGGGCACCAGGACGGCAGTGTGGCAGGCAAGCCGCACCCTGAGGCCTGGGATACATTTGCGGGTGGGCGCCCTTTTCTTCAGGGCCCGCTACCCGACGGCACGGTGGTCTGTAGTGTACCGATCCCCTAGGTGGTGGTGCCCTAGAGCTTGCGCCGTCTCGTAGATGGTGTGGGGGGGGGGGGGGCGATTACTTGCGTCACGTCGCCGTACTGGGTGCTGTACACCTCCACCCGGGGGGTGGTGGGCGGCATTGCCCCCGCTCTCGGACCGCCGGGGCCCCGCACTAGTATGGGGCTGGTCCCCGAGTACTGGCTCGCGCATCCACATCGGCAGGGATGTCATCCACCACCCGCTGCAGCGTGCGGATGAGGTGGGGGCATCGCGGATGGTGGGTGCATTGCCCCGGGATAAGTACGGCAGGGCGGCCCCCCTTGAGCGTTTGGTGGGTTTGGAGGGTGTAGGCTTGTGATGCGCGAAATTCCTCCTTTGCCCGAGCACCCTGCCCGACCCACTCCCGGACGACCGCGACCTGCCACGAGTGGGAGGACCGGGCCAGGCCCTGGCAGCCATGCTCCCAGGGCCCCAGAGGGCGTTTGTGTGGGCATGGCGGGAGGTACCCGTCACGTGCTTGTACCCCCAAACCATCAGGGCGTCATTTGCCACGTGCACCTGGGCCGTGGGGTGGTAGGCATTGGCAAGGGGGAGCAGCTTGCTCGGGAGCTTCGCCATGAGCACCATCATGGCCGCGTCTGGGGAGAGCCGCTAGGGGCGCAGCTATTTCCAAACGGCCGCCCGCACCTCCGGCAGGTTACGGGGGGGCGCGGGTGTGCCGTGGAGGTAGATGTCGGTCCCCATATACCTGAGGACCTGTGAGGGCGGGATCTCGGGAGGACCGGCCAACGCCTCCTCCCGCTCCTCCGGGCTATCCGTCACCCACACGCGGCCCAGTTGCCGGGCTATGGCCTCCGGGGTGGGCGAGTGCAGCGGTTGGGGGTCGGAGGTAGACCCGTGATGGATCTTGCAGCCAGGGACGTCCACCCTTAGGATACCTTGGTAGGACATCCGCTGGTCTAGCAGGACACCCTAGATAGGGCGGTTGTCGCCACGTTCTAGGAGGACTGTGGTGTCGTCCACCCACATGAGCCCCGGTAAGCGAAAGGGCCGCACCACGGTACGCTATGTACATGAGCTGCAAAAAGGGGAGAGCCGCCGTGGCCCCCGCATGGACTCCCTGGATTGGACCCTAGGGGTACCCAGGAGCTGCACTAGAGTATCCAACTGCCAAGGCATACGAGAAGCCCTGTGTGTGGGTGGAGAGGTAGCTGGCCTCTTGCAGGCCCACATGGGCTCCCACGATGGGGTGGGCGTCCTGGGCGATGACGTCGAAAAATTTCGCGAGGTCGGTGATCAGCACATCCACAACCCGGCGCTGAAGCCTGGCAAGGTCCATCTTCATGCGCACCGTGCGGACCACCTCCTGTAGGGACACCGCCCACATACCCCCAGCTAGGCAGTGGCCCCCAAGGGCACACCCATAAATTGCTTTTGCCAGCGCATAGAAAGCTGTACGCTCCAGCTTGGAGATGTGGGAGGAGATGGTGATACCCCGGAGGTTTGCCTGTTGGACCGGTTGGTCGGGGTGCTTGAGGAGCAGCGTGACCCGACTGTGCTTGCCCACTGTGCAGCACACCGGATGGCTGCACATGACAGCGCATAGGGCATACTGGTCCGCCTCCGTGAGGTGACCGTACCAGGAGATGTCGATGCAGACGTCCGCCTCGGGTGGGCGGAGATCCGGGCCCCGGGACTATCCCGATTGCACCTCCCATAGGTGGTGAGGGTGGACATAGTCAGTCTTGGCCGGCGGGGCGTGTTGTGGTCGGAGATGGAGATACCGCCGGAAATGAGCCCAGCGAATAGGGTTATCCCTATCACGGCACCTGTGGCCCTAGAGCCACAACCGGCTGGCATATAGGGCTGACACGGTTTCTCTGGGGTCGAGCACTGCCTTGCCATCCAAGGAAATCCCCGCGATATCACGCGGACGTCCCTTGCTGCGTCGTTGGACTTCCCTCCATTCCAGGGTGCGCCAAAGGTTTGGGGTCTCATGTGATTGCCGGAGCAATTGGCGTTTGATCTCCCGGAGGCTTTGCTGGCGTTGAGCCTCTCCGAGCGCCACTAGACTCCGCTTGAGGACGTGCCCCACCCCACCGCCACGGAGCTGCCCAGCACGCTGTGGGTTGCTGTGGTGAACCGCCCCATTGAGGGGAGCATACTATGCGCCGGGAATGGCACCTGCGGGGACCTTGAGGGGGAGGCCCCCTCCGCCGGGCGCGATCGGAGGCGGTAGTGCCGGAAATTGAGGGTGTGGACCCGGCCCGCGGCCTTCGCCCAATCATAGATGGCGCGCTGCAGGCACTTTAGCCATCGGGCCGGGGCGGATTGGGGGTCCATGTCCCTCCTTTGGAGCACCGAGGACCTAAAGTCCACTGCATGTGCCGGGGAGACGGCCACCGGGCCCACCTGGTATTGTGGCGTATGGGACACCGTATGGGGGCTGGCCTTGTCCAGCTGGGCCACTGGGTGAGCAACAGTGAAGAGGAGGGGGGGCATGGTGGTCAGACAGGAGGGTGCTACCCCAAAAATTGTAGGACGCCACCGCGACCGTCGCATCATGGTGGCAAGCCACCGTGTCGATGCGGGAGGGTGCCGCCCCCTATAAACAGACCTATGTGTTAGTGGGGACCAGGTGGAGGTCCACCAGGTTCCTGAGGTTGAAGGCCCTCAGGAACGTTCCATAGCCCGTGTCGTCAGGGCGTGGGGTCCCTTCGTCCGCTAGCCGAGCCGCCGAGTGGTGTTTGCCACCACCAAATCCGACACTGCATGCGGGTCACCTCGCGCCAGATCTCTGCCCACCACCGGGCTTAGCCCTAGAGACCTACGTTAAAACCAATAGGATTAATTTTAATTTTTCAGAAATGAAAGGGGGTAAAAATTAACTTGTCAAATATCAACACGTTAACCCAATTTTGGCTTGTTTGCACCGCTTTGCTTGTGCGCGTACTATGCCCTTTAAGGGGACTCGGTTGGTCAAATGGTGCACAACAGGGTTGTAGAGGGGTTACATACTCTTTGAGGTAGTTACATAGGCCCACATCTTTCTTCCTTGTCCCCCTACTCACACCACTCCCAACTCCCCTATTCTGTTGTATAGCTCTTGTTATGCCTTTCTCTCGGGACACCATTCTCGAACTAAGTATGACACTCACACGTTTGAGTGCGGCCAAGGGTTTGCGTGACCCATTGGTCTCACAACTCTTTGGTGAGTGGGTGGCCTCATCCCTTTTGGCCAAGGCCTGTCGGTACGAGGCCACCAAGGTTGCCCATCTCCCCCTCATCCGCAACAAACAAATAAAGGCCGTGAAGCAATATGCCTCTGTCCTCTTCCGGGCACCCGAGTTGTTTGGGCTACTTATGGACTTGAATGTCTCCAAGTCCAGCTTCTGGCATGTGTCGGAGTTCATAACCCGCCGGGGGCCCGCTTACACCGCCGCAATGGGTCTCCCATTCCTCCGACCCACCCCTTCACCGACACATGGAAAGAGTTGGTGAAGCCATTGCACTAGATCCACCCGTGTCCGTGCCGGAGCCCCCTACAAGCGGCCGCTCTTTGCCGCTACAATCCGGGGCCCGCTACATCCAATCGCGCCCACCCCTTGTGGACACCATCGACTGGAAGAGGCCGCTCACTTTTCTCCTCCGGGGGGATGCTTACCCGTGTGCCGGTGGAAGTTGGCCCCAACTATCCATTGGGCTCTTCAACTACGGCGCTCGTGCCCAAACCCCCCCCCCCTACCTATGGGTGATTGGGATGGCCGCATGCGGGGATAAGGACATGGCCGTGCTAGTGACAATATGGTCCAAAAACTTGCGGGTATACGGCCATTTACTTTCGCTTTCGTTTTTGCGTTAATTTCTCGGGGTTAATATTTAATGTTTCGCAGATATTAACGCCGACTGGAAAATTAATCTAATATTAACCTCGAAAAATTGGTGCAAAAATTTTTTTCTTTTTTTTGTAGGTGTTGCAGTCCGTACATGAGGCCAAGAGGGTCTATTGGGGGACGAAGTGGGTGGAGAGTGAGTTGGTTATCGGGGGTGAGCAACCCTTTGTGAGGCGCCTTATGGGTGTCTCAATATCGCCCATGGTGGGCTCTATTTACAATATGGGTGTGTGGGACAAGGTTGCGGAGGCATGGGTGAAGGCGGGGGGGGTGGAGGCCCGTCTCCGGTGTCAGGAGACGAGCCTTAGCTTGGAGAATGGGGGGTGCATGGGGGACCCGCACATCGTGGTGGGGCAGTGCTTGGTCTTCCTATGCATCCTCCATTGTTGCATGGCCATGGGCGGCCTCCAACTAGCCTTCATTGCGGCCCGCCTAGGGCATCTTCCCAAGGACAACACCACGGCCGTGCAACGCGTGCTAGGCACACACGGGTGTCCGGTTGCGTTCCTCGGCCGCACCTGATGGAGAGGAGGCACGGGCATTGTTCCTCGCATGGGAGGAAAATTGGGCCGCTATTGCCCTATGCCCCAGAGGATGGAGAGTAGCAAGCCGTGGTTGCCATGCGGGACCTTCTCCGGGACTTGTACTCGGATACCCCACCTCGCGCCAACCTACGGGCCGCGGAGGTCGCGCGAGCGTACCGCCTGCATTGTTGCAAGCCCGCCTGCCAATCGAACTACCTCTTCTACTTGGAGGAGCACGTGACTTTGGCGGTGGCCAATGCGGCGGCACTTGGGGTTGGTTTGGGCGCGGTGTGCGCCGATGTCGTTGAGAGCCTCAACGCCATTCTCAAGCGGGCCTACAACGACCACACGCTGTGTAATGCCGGGGGAAACGGCATTACAACGGGAGGGGGAGGTGGTCTTGCAAGCTTGGGTGTCGTGGTTTTTAAATTTTGAACTTCCATTGTGACACCATGGGGCGCCTCATACCGCCCTGCCATGGCCAAACTCATTTCCAGCCAAAGCCCCCTGCCTTCCAGCTTCTCTTTGCCATCTCCAGCTCTTGTTTCGCCACCACATGGACCGAGAAATGTTGAAGTCCCTCTTTGGGGACCTTCTAGAAGCCCAAGAAGACCGCTTGGTATGCTTGCTTTGCTTGTGTTCATGTTTCCATGTTCGTTAATTTCTCGACAGTCTCATTTAATTTCTATAGGTTATTATGGTGTTCACAGGCCCCGTAGGAGGGCTTTGCAGGGGATCAACCCCTGCTCACGGGCGGCACGCACGCCCACATGACCTTGGAGTGTTCCGCCGCCTAGTGCGCTACCAGATTCGCCGGCACGGCAAAGGCAAGGGCACCTGGCGTTGGGACTTTAAGTGTGGGGGCACGTGGACCTGGCCCCCACTGCCGGCTGAGCCCATGAGCCCCGTGCGTGAGGCCATTAGTGTGGGCTCGCTTAGCTCACTCAACCTGTGCTGCGATCCTCGTTGCCTGAAGTTTGGAACCGCACATTTCCTTGTTGCCTCCCACATTGGGTCCCATTGGGACGGTGCAGGCAGTGGCAACAAGGAAAGAGGGTCCACTTCATGGTCCAATGGACGGCGGTGCTGGCTGGAGCGCGGCCGGTATATAGCCCCGCCGTCTAGCACCAATACGAGGGCACGGGGGGCAGGCACGCGGGCCAGCCCCACCGCCTTCGCAAGCTGGGCCGTTACCGCTTCTGCTGTCCCCCTCCCCCCGGCCGCCGCTTACGTCATAGGGGATCCTGTGGAGGCCCCGACGGCCTCCACACTATTTTGGACAGCGTTGGGTGCTGTCCAAGCGCAAGGCGCCTGTACTGGTTTTGAGGTATGCTTTTTTGCTTGCTAGTTAATCTTTCGTTAGTCGTGGTTAATTTCTGTTGGTTAATATTTAATTTTTCGACTGGCGGCGCAAAAGTTAACTGTTAATATTGATTTCGGGAAATGAAAAACAGGCGTTGCAGCAATCAACCATTTCCCCCCTTATTATTTTAACAGCTAGTGCATGTCGTGGTCCATGCTGGGGATGCATGGCTGGAGCGCATTGCTTGGTGTTACTACGACCAGGCGCAGGAGCCGCCATTGGGCAGGCCGCGCCGCTTGCCTGCGACCGACCCCCCCAAGTGGTTGGCCATCCTAAGGGTTTTGGGGGCTTGGGAACATGGGAGGATCTGCTCGAAGGTCTGGGTGGCCTCCCAGCAGTACAGGGCTGGGGAGTGGGCCAGGATGAGCACGTGGGGTATACAGGCGCAGAGGATGAGGGGGTGGGCAGGGATGGTGGGCGGTGATTGGGAAGGGGAGGAAGAGGTGAAGGAAGTGAAGGAAGATAATCCCCAAAACACCACCCCCCAAACCCCCAGCCACCAAAACTAGTTGCAATAGAATCCCTAGAATGCATTTTGAGTCGGATGACTCATCCGATGGGGCCCGGCCCCCCTCAAAAAAGAAAGCCCCCCTCCAAAGCCCGCCCCCCCCCCGGCCTCAAAGGCCACCCCACACCCCCAAGGGATGGGGCTGACGACCCCATCGTCGGCACCAAGGTCCACGTCCCGTATTCACGTCCCGTATGCACGGGGCGTGGAGGTGGGCACCGTGCGCGGTGTCCACCGGAGGAAGGCGGGAGTTGTCTGGGTGGAATACCCAGACAACCCCACGCTCTAGAAGATTGCCTGCAACCTCCTCTTCTCCTCCCCCGAGGCCGCGCATGAACATGTTGAGCGTGTTCGGAAGCCACGGGCAAGGCCACCCCTCCCCCCCCCGAGCGTTTGGGCCAGCTTGAACCGAACACTAACCTCGTGACTGACCCCAAGACTAATCCCTAGACTAACCCCAAGACTAACCCCCCGACTGACCCCAAACCAGAAAACAACCCCAACCCTAACCCAGCCCCTGACCCAACTAAGCAATTGTGGGACTCCAAAGAGGGGTCCCAAGAAGTGTGAGAACACTTCACACTGCGATAGGTGACACCACCTGTGGAACAGTACAAAAACCGGCCATGATGGCCAGAAATGGTGGCCAAATGGATGAAAAAGGTATATGTTGTGTTGTTGTGTGTTTGTGGGGGTTTTTTAGGGAGGGTTAAGATTTGCAGAAAAGAGTTAATTTCTGGCAGGTTAACATTACCGTCACCGACGCTTTAATTTTTAATTTTTCAAAAATTCATTGAAAAATTAAAGTTAAAAATTAAACCCAATGACCATTTTAGTATTTTTCACAAGGAAACCGGTGAGACTGCCCCCCATCCCCCGGGTGAGAATGGCACCCGATCCCGTAAGGCACCTCATGGGGGTGCGGTTTTTCCGTCAAAACCCCTCAATCCCCCCTAAAAGGGGTCAAGTTTTAGTTAACATATTAATTTTTGGCCAAAAATTAAAATATTGGTTTTAACCTAGGTCTCTAGGAAGGGCGCACGGCCCATATTGATTTCAAGGGGCATCGGCTGCTAGCACATGGTGTTTCCCCCACGGGGTTGTACCTGCGGCTCACTGGTGGCTAAGTGGAAATGTGAAGTTGGGGCTCATTTGGGGCTCAGTTGTGCATTGCGATGTCTTTGTGCTTGTTTGTTGTGCGTTTTGCATGCTAGGTAATGTGCATTTAATGTTTTTAGAAGTTTTGGATACTCACTTGGTCAATGTTCAAGGGGCGGGGTACTTTTTTTGGCGACGGCTCAGTTGACTGAGCACCCCGACTGAGCCGTCACTGAGCCGTCACTGAGCCGGCTCACTGAGCGCTCACTGAGCGCGCCAAATGGCTCAGTGAGCGCTCAGTGGGCGCTCACTGAGAGCTAATTGGGGGCTCACTCAGGGCTCACTCAGGAGTTTCTCCCCCTTTCCGCCCTCTCTTCCCACCCTTGCTGGCCCACACTTCACCCTTTTCACACCAACATTGGTCCGCAGTTTTCACCACGTCTTTTCTCCAAGAACTTGAGCGCGCACGCACACATACATACTTGCATACATGTACCCGTGGCGACAAACACACAAACATCCAAACACACACACTTCGTCAGGGACACAAATATCCAAACACATACACACACATACACCATACACACGTCCACACACACATGCACATGCACAAATTGACAACCACATTCATTCGTGTGTGCAATTCTCTTGCGTGTACATAAACACATGGCCACATTGAACCATGTGAAGTGAAGGGCTAGGGAGAGATGGTTACGGGGTTGGGGTTCGGGGATATGAACCTAACCATTTGCGAGGGTGTTCCTTGTTGCCTCATGAAAATGGCACCCACCCACCCCACACACACACACACACCATGAAGCACAAATAGGGCACAAAGGATATTGCTCGCTTTTCTGAGGTTGATCATACAACCATCTTGACCTACACCATGACACATTGATCCCCCTCCCTCCTTATCCCCTCCCGTGCCCTTTCGCTATGCTGCGTTCCCCCGCTTCCCTCGTGCGTAGCCCTTCTGTTCTCTTGCCTGTCCCGTCCCCTTTGTCCTACCTTTCCTACTTTTTGGCCATGGCATCACATGCATGATGGTGGCGGCAAGGAGGATGACCTTTGCAGGTATGTTGTGCTATTATGTGTGTGGGTGTGTGTGTGCGTGCTTGCGTGCGTGTGTAGTTGTGCCCATGCGCATGTGCGCAACTGTAGATGGTTTGTTCGTTCTTGGTTTCTCTCATTTAGTGTGTTTGTATGCCTGCTTGTGTGTGTGTGGGGGGGGGGGGGTTGCATGGATCGATGCGTGAGTGAAGGTGTCTTTGTGCGTGAGTGGTTGTGAGTGTGTGACTGCATTCTTTGGTTTCTGGTTGCCTAGGTTCGTGTGTGTATGTGGATTCGTGAATGTGTGTACGCGCAGGTGTGTGTGTGTGTGTGTGTGTTGCGGCTGTTGTTTTGGATGTTGTTGTTGGTTTTGGTGTTGTGTGGCATAGGCTTTGATTGTGTGCGCATAACATTGTGTTTGTGGCTGCAGACGCAGGTATGGTTGTGTTTGTGGTTGTGGCTGTGGTTCTAGGCTTGCGTACGGTTGTTGCCATGGCTGTTGTGGCAGCTGTCGTTCTTGGTGTGGTTATGGTAGTGGCTGTGGTTGCGGCTTTGGTTGTGGGTGTGGGTGTGGGTGTGGGTGTGGGTGTGGGTGTGGGTGTGGGTGTGTGTCTGCAAGCTGTGTTGTGTGTGGATTTGGTTGTGGTTGTGTCAGTGTGTGTGGCCCTGGCTGTGGCGAAGGCTGCAGTTGCAGCTTTCACTGTGGCTGCAGCTGTTCTTTGGGTTCTGGCTGTAGCTGTGGGGGGGGGGGGGGGTAAAGGACTGCAAAGAGGGGGGCTCAAATCACCATCCACGCCCTCCCAAAAAAGACCGCACCAAGTTTACAGTGACAGTGTACAGTGACAGTGTACAATGACAGTGTACAGTGAGAGCATACAGTGCTTGTAGAGTGACAGTGTAGAGTGCTAGTATAGAGACTTGGGCGTTGTGGCGGACGTACTGTGTGTGGGGATACATTCTATGAGACCTTGGGGAGTACAGTGTACAGAGTACAGTGTACAGTGTACAGTGTACAGTGTGCAATGTATAGTGACAATGTACAGTGATAGTGCATAGTGACAGTGTGCAGTGTGCAGTGACAGCGTACAGTGCCAGAATACAGTGTACCATGTACAGTGACAGTAGACAGTGACAGCATTGACAGTGCACATGGACAGTGTACAGTGACAGTGTACATGTACAGTGTACAGTGACAGTGAACCATGAGTGAGCCCTCACTGAGCGCTCACTGAGCCATTTGGCGCGCTCACTGAGCGCTCAGTGAGCGCGCTAAACGGCGCAGTGAGCGCTCAGTGAGCGCGCCAAATGGCTCAGTGAGGGCTCACTCATGGTTCACTGTCACTGTACACTGTCACTGCACACTGTGTATTGCACAGTGCACACTGCACACTGTGTATTGCACACTGCACACTGCATACTGTGTATTGCACACTGCACACTGCACACTGTGTGTTACAAATTGCACACTGCACACTGCACACTGTAATGCACACTGCACACTGTGTATTGCACACTGCACACTGAGCGCCCGAACGCTTGCACTGTACGGTGTGCAGTGTGCATGACACAGTGTGCAGTGTGCATTACACAGTGTGCAGTGCGCAGTGTACACTGCGCACTGCACACTGCTTCTGCACACTGCACACTGCACACTGTGTATTGCACACTGCACATTGTTTATTGCACACTGCACACTGTAATGCACACTGCACACGGTGTATTGCACACTGCACACTGTACACTGTGTTCTGCACACTGCACACCGTGTGTTACAAATTGCACACTGCACACTGCAATGCACACTGCACACTGTGTATTGCACACTGCACACTGTACACTGTGTATTGCACAGTGCACACTGCATACTGTGTATTGCACACTGCACACTGCACACTGTCTGTTACAAATTGCACACTGCACACTGTGTATTGCACACTGCACACTGTGTAATACACTCTGCACACTGTGTACTGCCCACCGCACAGTGCACGCTGTGTATTGCACACTGCACACTGCACACTGTGTGTAGTGTGCACTACACAGGGTGTAGTATGCCGTGTGTGAGGTAATCCACACGGCACACCGTGTAATGCACACTGCACACTGTGTATTGCACACTACACACCGCACCCTGCGTAATGCACACTGGGTATTGCACACTGCACACGGTGCACTGTGCAATACCCAATGTGCAATACACAGGGTGCAGGGTGTAGTGTGCATGACACAGTGTGCAGTGTGCATTACACGGTGTGCCGTGTGGATTACCTCACACACGGCATACTACACCCTGTGTAGTGCACACTACACACAGTGTGCAATGTGCAGTGTGCAATACACAGCGTGCAGTGTGCAGTGTGCAATACACAGTGTGCAGAGTGTATTACACAGTGTGCAGTGTGCAATACACAGTATGCAGTGTGCACTGTGCAATACACAGTGTACAGTGTGCAGTGTGCAATACACCGTGTGCAGTGTGCATTGCAGTGTGCAGTGTGCAATTTGTAACACACGGTGTGCAGTGTGCAACACACAGTGTACAGTGTGCAGTGTGCAATACACAGTGTGCAGTGTGCATGACAGCGTGCAGTGTGCAGTTTGTAATGCACAGTGTGCAGTGTGCATGACACAATGTGCAGTGTGCATTACAGTGTGCAATGTGCAATACACAGTGTGCAGTGTGCATTACAGTGTGCAGTGTGCAGTACACAGTGTGCAGTGCGCAGTGCACACTGCACACTACACGCTGTGTAATGCACACTGCACACTGTGTATTGCACACTGCACAGTGCACACTGGGCATTGCACACTGCACACGGTGCACTGTGCAGTGTGCAGTGTGCAATACAGAGTGCGCAGTGTGCATTACAGGGTGTGCAGTGTGCATTACAGTGTGCAGTGTGCATTGCAGTGTGCAGTGTGCAATTTGTAACACACAGTGTGCAGTGTGCAGTGTGCAATACACAGTATGCAGTGTGCAGTGTGCAATACACAGTGTGCAGTGTGCAGTGTGCAATACACAGTGTGCAGTGACAGTGTACAGTGACAGTGAACCATGAGTGAGCCCTCACTGAGCGCTCACTGAGCCATTTGGCGCGCTCACTGAGCGCTCACTGCGCCGTTTCGCGCGCTCACTGAGCGCTCAGTGAGCGCGCCAAATGGCTCAGTGAGCGCTCAGTGAGGGCTCACTCATGGTTCACTGTCACTGTACACTGTACATGTACACTGTCACTGTACACTGTCCATGTGCACTGTCAATGCTGTCACTGTCTACTGTCACTGTACATGGTACACTGTATTCTGGCACTGTACGCTGTCACTGCACACTGCACACTGCCACTGCAAACTGTCACTATACACTATCACTGTACACTGTACACTGTACACTGTACTCCCCAAGGTCTCATAGAATGTATCCCCACACACAGTACGTCCGCCACAACGCCCAAGTCTCTATACTAGCACTCTACACTGTCACTCTACACGCACTGTATGCTCTCACTATACACTGTCATTGTACACTGTCACTGTACACTGTCACTGTAAACTTGGTGCGGTCTTTTTTGGGAGGGCGTGGATGGTGATTTGAGCCCCCCTCTTTGTAGTCCTTTACCCCCCCCCCCCCCCACAGCTACAGCCAGAACCCAAAGAACAGCTGCAGCCACAGTGAAAGCTGCAACTGCAGCCTTCGCCACAGCCAGGGCCACACACACTGACACAACCACAACCAAATCCACACACACCACAGCTTGCAACACACCCACACCCACACCCACACCCACACCCACATCCACAACCAAAGCCGCAACCGCAGCCACTACCATAACCACACTGAGAACGACAGCTGCCACAACAGCCATGGCAACAACCTCACGCAAGCCCAGAACCACAGCCACAACCACAAACACAACCATACCTGCATCTGCAGCCACAAACACAATGTTATGCGCACACAATCAAAGCCTATGCCACACAACACCAAAACCAACAACAGCATCCAAAACAACAGCTGCAAAAGCTGCAACACACACACACACACACACACACACACACACATTGGCACACACACACACACACCTGCGCGTACACACATTCACGAATCCACATACACACACAGGCCTAGACAACCAGAAACCAAAGAATGCACTCACACACTCACAGTGACACACAAGGACACTCTCACCCACGCATCGATCCAAGAAGCCCCCCCCCCCGACTCACACACAAACATACATACAAACACACTAAATGAGAGAAACCAAGAACGAACAAACCATTCACACTTGTGCACATGCGCACGGGCACAAGCACACACCCTCGAACACACACAATAGCACAACATACCTGCAAAGGTCATCGTCATTGCCGCCACCATCATGCACTCGACGCCATGGTCAGCAAATAGGGAAGGCATGGCAAGGCTAGGGCAAGGGGACGCGACAGGCAAGATAAGAGAAGGGGTTGGCATGGGGTAAGCGGGGGGATCAGGCATGGCAAAGGGGGACGGGAGGGGATAAGGAGGGAGGGGAACGAGTGTGTCATGGTGTAGGTCAAGATGGTTGTATGATCAACCTCACAAAAGCAAGCAATATCCTCTGTGCCCTATTTGTGCTTCATGGCGCGCGCGCCCGTGTGTGTGTGTGGGGGGGGGGGGGTGCCATTGTCATGAGGCAACAAGGAACACCCTTGCAAATGGTTAGGTTCATATCCCCGAACCCCAACCCCGTAACCATCTCTCCCTAGCCCTTCACTTCACATGGTTCAATGGGGCCATGTGTTTATGTACACGCAAGAGAATTGCACACACGAATGAATGTGGTTGTCAATTTGTGCATGTGCATGTGCATGTGTGTGTGGACGTGTGTATGGTGTATGTGTGTGTATGTGTTTGGATATTTGTGTCCCTGACGAAGTGTGTGTGTTTGGATGTTTGTGTGTTTGTCGCCACGGGTACATGTATGCAATTATGTATGTGTGCATGCACGCTTAAGTTCTTGGAGAAAGGACGTGGTGAGAACCGCGGACCAATGTTGGTGTGAAAAGGGTGAAGTGTGGGCCAGCAAGGGTGGGAAGAGAGGGCGGAAAGGGGGAGAAACTCCTGAGTGAGCCCTGAGTGAGCCCCTAATTAGCTTTCAGTGAGCGCTCACTGAGCGCTCACTGAGCCATTTGGCGCGCTCAGTGAGCGCTCAGTGAGCCGGCTCAGTGACGGCTCAGTGACGGCTCAGTCGGGGTGCTCAGTCAAATGAGCCGTCGAGAAAAAGAAACCCCCTCGGTCAAATCCTCTTGGCCTAGGGATTGGTGTCCGTTTGGGGACATTCCAAAACCCCAACCCACCCCCGAGAGTCACAACTTTTCACATTAAACCCCTTGAAAAACACCACTTAGCCCCAAATCAGCCGTTTTAGCCCCAACTGAGCCCCAACTTCACATTTCCAAGTGAGCCGCAGGTACAGTTAGCATCTCCATGAGGAGGGCATTGCCATCTTTGTTACCCCTGAGCAGGGTAGCCCACGTGGTGGTCCCGGAACGGACATGCACATCGAGGCCCGCCTGCGTTTTGCCATCGGCGGGGAGCACTATGTGCCGCTTGTAGTCCAAGAATGTGGCTTCCTCCGGGCATGCCCTAGACTGAGCCTCGGCCACAATGAGGATCGTGCAGCGGCAGACTGTCATATGCACGGCGTGCGCCAGTAGCCACCACCGTAGGTATCTGCTGCAGACACTGAGCCACCGATACACCATAGCATGTACGTCCTCCAGCGTGCCCTCAATTTTGAGAGGGTGAGAGGTAGTCATCCCCCGGCGTCAGGGCGTGCTCAGGGCCCCCGGGAGCAACCCCTTCCTAGTGGTCAGCGTCCGGCTCTGGGATCCGGGCAGACTCCTGGGCCGCGTGCAGGTCTCGCCCTATGAGGCCAAAGGTAAGGGAGGGGGTCCCCGCCGGCCACTCGCCTGGGGACTATCTAGTCCTCCAGGGCCGGGGCCTACGCCCCAAAGACCTTGACACCCGCAGGGCGGGCCGGCTGGAGGGCGTTCACATTGCTTTTCCAGCCGACACTCCAACCCTTCCACTTTGCGTCTGTGAGCACTTGGGCTGTAGTGGCCGAGGGGACCACGACCAGCGCGACACGGGCCTTATCGTAGGTGGGGCGTGGTGATCGCCAGCGGCAACCCCCCGGGCGGGGTGAGGGTCACCCTGTGGTCGCCGAGTTCAAGTCGGGCTACATCAAACGGCTGATACCGGTCGCCCCGCTTGATGCACACCTACACGGGGGGGGGGGGTGCTGTGCGGGACATGCACCGGGCACTGGCACACCAGTGCCAAGGCCCAGATGTCCTGGGGCACTGCTCGGGGTGGGGGCAGACCAGGCATAAGCACACCCCATGGTCGGGAGCCACCACCCCGGGCGGACGCCTCCGCCTAAGGTCGGGAGCCGGAGCTCCACCTTCCCCTCGATTACGTAGTATACCGTGATCCCCAGCCCCGGCGGATGGGGGGCTGGGATCGGATCTCTCTCCTAGCGAGAAAGAGGGACTCCCAAGCTGAAGACAACGAGCTTGAGCAGCTCGCGCCGCCTCTTGGCACATTGGGCCAAGTGGGGCGAGAGACCGCCGCTGTTAGGGCAGTGGGGCCTAGAGAAGGGGGGTGGTATCGTGGCCTACCGCTCGCATGTAGCGCCCCACCAACGAGAGATGCTCGCTGTCCAAGAACACTGCAACATCCATGGCGCTCTAGGGGTTAAGGGGTTCACCTCCTCTAGGGCGGTGTCAGTGATGAGGGCCGCAAGGCGGGACTCATGCTGGTTGCTAGTGTCAAGGGGGGTCGTGGTGGGCGGCTCGGGGTCACTGTCCGAGGCGTCCGCTGCCTGCGAGACGTCACGGACCCTTAGGCTCTCAATGTCTCCCTGCACCAGATATGCCAGCCTGGTGGCTGTGCCCTGGGAGGCGTCCACATCAATGTGCGGGGGCTGACGGACGAGGTCGGCACCTGGGGACTCACCAACTAGGGTTTCCGGGACGGCACGGGGTTGATCCAATTAAGGGGTCTCAGGCGCATCACCAGCATCAGTGGCAGGCCCCGAGCTTTCCCCGAGAGGGTGAGGCCATGGAGCACAGCGGTCACACGGGCGGGGGATCCAGTTGCGGCACGCGCCGCACCATCCTAGGGCTCTTCGGCGTGGGATGGGTGTCCGGTCAGCCGGCCTGGCGGCTCATCGGGGCCGGGGGGGGCGGGGGGGGGGGGGCATCCACAGATGTGGAGCTGGCCACCGGGGATGGCTTAGCACTCTTAAGCGCAGACTGCAGGGTAGCATCTCAGGGTCCGACGTCTGTGAGATCCTATGAAAGCCCAATGCTGGCCGATGTGGAGCACCCTGGGGGCGCGGGCACGGGACTAGCCGTGGTTCCAGCCATGGGGCTCGGCTGGCAAGGGGTCGACCCTTGGGAGGGGTTGAGGACTCGCCGTATCATGGGAGGGCGCAGTTGGTCACCCCGGCTGCTGTCTGGCGCGGTGTTTGCCGTCTTGGCCTGAGAGTGCCGGCGTATACCTATACTTGGTGGCCCGCCTCTCGATCAGCTCAGGTGCAGCCATGGGGTGCGCGGCCTGTTGCCGCTCTGGGCCCCTCGACGAGGGTGTGGCCTTCACATCGGGGCGTATCGGGGGGCGGGGGGGCTACAAGTGGGGGCAGCGCAGCAACACCTTCTACCGGCTACCCAGCAGGCTGCTCCACTGGCGCAGGCCCCCCCGGCGTCGGTTGACGAACAATGTCCGCTACAAGGCGCCGGGCGGGCTATTCTGATGGGGCGGGGGGGGGGGGGGGGCTGCTTGGGTTGGCGGTGCTTCCTTCAGCCCTCCTATCGGAGTATCGTCATGCTTATGCACTAAGCAGTGGCGCATCACGTCGCAGTGGACGCAGTGGACTGCCGCCGGCAATTGCCCCGGTTGGGTGGTAGCCGTACCCAGGGCAGCACTGACCACCGGGCAAGCAGCCACAGCATGGGCGTGGGAGAGGAAAGTGAGATACCCATGCATCTCACCCCCCGAGAAGGCCTCTGCCACCCCCACTGCTCCGTCCATCCACATGAAACGGTCCACCCTGCAACGAGGCGCTGCATGGAAAGCGGCCATGCCCAAATGCTCCCACCACCGGGGGTTGGCAAGGTGCTAGGTGAAGGGAAAAAAAAGAATGGACAGGTGGTGCCCCTGCAGCAAGATCCTGAAGGCACACCATGTCGCAATGGGGGGGGGGGGGTATGCACCAAGTTACTGGTGGGGTACACCTAGACGTGGGCATCCTTATGCTTGCCCACCGGGTTAGTACGCATTTGATTCAACAATTGGTCCATGGTGGCGGGTTGGGGAGAAGGTGCAAAAAACGAAGGGAGGCAACTCGGAAGCTGAGTTCCCTCCACAAATTTGTGGACCAGGCCTTTCCCCCCATGTAAGAGTTGCACGACGGGCGGCGGAGGTCAATGTGCATTACCTCGGGGGAGGGGTCGAGGGATGCTGCCCAGGCCACTACATCGTCCACTAAAAGTGCCCCGGACTGGTATGTCGCCTCATCCATTAGGTGGTGGGCGACGGGGTGGGCTTGGTACTGTGCCAAGGTGTCCGCAGCATCATCGGGCTGGGACTGCAGGGCGGCAAACTCGAACAGCGTCTGCTGGGACATGGCCAAAGAAAGTATTAAAGAGTTGTACAAGAGCAAAACAATGGAAAGTGGGGCAAATTCGTACGAAATTCGTACGAATTTCGAACGAATTTCACAGTCTCGTGAATTTGTGAATGTTGTGTGTATCTGTGTGTGAAGTTCGGTGCGTGAATTTATGATTCGACCTAACACCACCGAATATGTCAAACCGTGTGGCTAGTTGAAACCTCTAAATTGCACACATGTGTTGTACCATGCTTTTGGCAAAGATAGCACGAGAAACGCACACCATGGCAGCAAGTTACGCGCAAAACACAGCCAAAAGTTGTCAAATCCGCACTACCGTGAATCTCCCATTCAAACGGCCGCTTCACGCAGGGTACATTTATGGGCAGCCCCATGCAGCCCCCGTCGCCCTCGCCGCTGCCGGTAGCGCCGCCCCTCGATCGGCATGACCTACAGCTGGCCAACCACATGGGGGGTGTAACCCGCCGCTCGGAGCACCCTGTGCCCCCCAAGGTGGCCACGCAGCCGGCGCGGCAGGCCGCTAGGCCTGAACCCAGCATGGCAGCGGTCGGAGGGAACACCGCAGCGCCCTGGGCAGCACCACTACGCGCGGCAGAGCGCCGGGACGATCACCGCCCCCTTTTGCCCGCCGAGGCACCAAGAAGACGCGAGCACCTTGTTCACCGATGCCCCCGCCCCCCTTGAGGGGACAGTGAGCACCACCGGAGCCGGGTGTATGATAGCCCCGGTAGATATGATGATGCGGCAAACCGCCGTGTCTACCGTACCCTGGGTGCTACGATGAGCCCCGATCGGTGAGGCGAGCCGCTGGTGGCCCGGACTACGACCGCCGTGGTGATGACTGTACCTCCGCCCAACGCGGCGACCATCTTGACCGCAGTCCGCCAGGCACTGCGCTTGTAGGGGGACCCCAGGGTCGGAGACGTGACGCCGACCGTCGTCGGCGCCGTTCCCCAAGGCCGTTTCCCCCCGAGCCCGGAAACGGCCTGGCGTCTGCGCTATGATGCCCCGGACGCCCGGCGCCGACCGGATTGGGAGCCCAAGACGGCCCCCCACACCCGTCTTCCCCATATGGAGCGGGAGGAGCTGGCCCGTAAAAGCAAGCGCGGGGACCGCAAGGCCGGCGGAAACGCAAGCCGGCTGAGGCCCGACAAGCCGCGGCTGCCTAGGCCGCCAACGCATACCCTCACGGGAACCCGCGCGGGAGCTACTATGCAAATGACGCCAGCCCTTGCGGCCCACCGCGTGCAGGCTGCATAGTCTCCTCGGGGTAGGAACCCAGGGACATCCCACAAAAAGCAAGCGGAGGCCACCCACACCACCACGGCTCCTAGGCGCGAGGCAGGTGCACCCCCTGGAGGGGCGGGACCAGCCCCGCAGCAGAAACGCAACAGGGATGCGCACATAGTGTCCCCCGACTGCAGCGCCTCCAACCAAAGGTTCACTTCCCCGACATCACCCACCCCACCTTCTACAGTACCACTTATTTGCAATGGTACCGGGGTTCCTCATGTGCCCCCCCCCCTTCATTTCAAGTGAACTCCCCCTCCGCACTGGTCCCCTTCCTGAACCCCCCCATGGGGTGATGGGCAACCGCGACCCCGACCCCAACAGGGTTGGCCCCTCGCAGCCGCCCGTCAATTTTGTTGATGGGAACAGCTACATTGTGCTTTGGGGGGTTGTTGAAGCACGGGATTGCGAAGTGGGGTGGTACAAGGTGATGAAGGCGTGGGGCAGCGGCGACTACAAAGTCGTCGCAACAAATTTTGCGCTGTTGTTCAACGCCGGGCGGAGTGACGATCAGGGAAGGGATCTTGATCTCCCCCGGTGTTGGCAAAGCAAAAGCTCGCTGGGGCACGGGGTCCCGGGGGCCCTTTTCAAGAAGTTCCACCCCCCCCCCCCCCTCGTGGAAAGTGTCCCTGAGGTTGGGAAGCTCCACCCAATGACGTCGGGCAGCATAATTGTGGCAAGTGTGGGGATTGGGTCGCAGCTCCCCCACACCGACGTTGCCACCCACCCCGAGGTACTCCCCCCCTACGACAAGGACATTTCGGGGTGTCACCTGAGTAGCTTCCTCTGCCTTTTGGAGGAGTACCAGGTGCAGGTGCACGCGGGGACGGCCCTAGGGGAGGCGGGGGAGGTGCGCTAGGACACCATTCAGCTGCAGAGGGAGGGCATGCTGCTGATGGTGGCCACCAGCCGCCACCATGGGATGCCTGCCCTCCCGGACTCTAAGGATGGGCTGCAGGGGGCTCTTTTTAACTTGTGGACCCACGACGCCAAGCACCGCCAACAGCAACCGAACACCACGCACCTCGACCCCCCCCCCCCCGCGCGACGCCCTGGCCATTGCTCGGGATTTGTCCAGCTGGGACTGCCCCAGCGTGGACCAGGTGTTGTGGGTGCGGAAGGGGGCGGTTGGGAGGGTGGGGTTTTTGGAGGGGTGTGCTGCCTAGGCCCTGTTCGCCGACGCCCCCGAGGCGGTCCCAACCGGCCCCCCCCCCTGCCCCTACCACCCCACCTTCCTCTCCCCCTCCGCCCCGGCCACCGACCTCGTGGTCATGGGGGTTGCCGAGCACAGCGTGCTCTTTTTTGTGGGGGACGTGCACCAAATCGAGATCTGCAAGGGGGACAACGTCGATGTGGAGTCGGAGATCCACTTCGCCATCTCGGGCGTTGCCCCCCCGGTGCGGCCGACCACATTGTGGCACCTCCTCAACACCGCCCCAGCGTGGCGGCCGCCCAAGTGCTTGAAGGCTGGGGCATGGTCAATCACGTGTCCATGTGATTGCAAAGTGTTCCCCCTGTGCATTTCTATGTGTTTGCTTGCTTTGTTGACAAATTGGACGAAATTCGCACGAGACTCGTACGAAATTCGTACAAATTTCGTACGCACGAATATGCTCGCCAAGTGTGTGAATACAGAAGTTTGTGTGAAATTCCCACGAATTTCATACCATTTTCACACGAATTTGTGCGAATTTCGTCCAATTTGTTCGTTCCATCGTTGCATTGTTGCATCCACGCTCCCGCTTCCTGGAGTGGTGCCTCACACACTTTGCCTTGTCTGTAGCCCTTGGTACACGCTACAAGAACCAATCTAGTTCTAGCCTAGACGCCGCTAGAGTGGCTAGAACGAAAAAAAGAGGGTGTTCCCCTCCCGGGGGGGGGGGGGGGGTTTGAGGGTTGTAACCTGGACGCCCCTCTCCATACTCGGGCGCCCATGTTTCTTTTCTCTCACAATTTCACTCTTTTCACCTGATTTTGGAGTCCAAAAAATTTTCTCTCCATCGGGGTTCTAGCGACGCTCTAGTGAGCGCCGCTAGAGCGCCGCTAGAGCGCCGCTAGAACAGTTTGCTAGAACGTCGCTAGTACAATATGTACGAATGCGCCGCCACTCCTCAAAGAGAAGCTGCCCCGGCTACCATGGCCAGCCGTGGCCAATCACACGGTCCGACCCGACTGACGGAGCCCCGGGTCCCCCCCCCCCCCGGTTAGCCCGGTAAGTCCCCCACCCCACTCCATAGGTCACTTGGAAGGTCACTTGGCGGGCTACCGCCGGGTCACTTGGTGGTGGGTTAGCCCAATTAGCCCGGTTAGCCCGATTAGCCCCCCTGCCCCCCCCAGCCCCCTTTGGCGAGTTGCGACACGCAGGTTACCCCTCGTGCGTGGTGGGGGGTTGCCGGGGTGCGTCCTTGCTCCCGGCACCCCCCTTCTCACCCCCCGTGTCCTCTTCCTTGTCACCCCCCTTATCACCCCCCACCTCACCCCCCTTGTCACCCCCCTCCCCCTTGTCGCCGCCCTCGTCCCCCTCGTCCCCCCCGTCATCCCCGTCATCCACGTCGTCCCCGTTGTCCCCCTCCCGCAAGGCCTCTCGGAGCTGGGCCTCCGCCTCCTCCTAGGTGAGAAAGAGGAGCTCCCCCGGCACCCGGAAGGTGCCCCCCTCTTTCTCCCGCTTCCTCTCCTTCCCCTTCTTTCCCCCCCTCCCCATTGGACCCCTGTGACACCACCCACCACTCCCCCGGGTCCAACTCCTCATCCCCATCCCCCAACACCGTCACTTGGCTGACGGTCCCCCCATCGCCCCCCTCCTTCCAAGGGACATACCGGGTGGCCCCCACACCCGGTACATTGCCATAGGGGTCCCGGCCCCTATCCTCCAAGGGGGGGGCTTGGGGTTTGGGGGGGGGTCGTGGCCTTGCCCTTGCCCTTGGCCCTGGGCTTGGTTTGGCCTTCGGGCGGGGGGCCTCTTGCTCGCTACTCTCGAAGTGGCGCGGTTTCTTCTTGGAGGGCTTGGGGGGGGTTAGGGTTTGGGGGCCTCCGGGGGGGGGTGTCCTCTCCCCGATGGTGCTGCTGCTACTACTGCTGCCGGTCTCCCCTTCTCGGTCCTGCACCGTCACGCAACCCTTGCGCTGCGGGTCCATGCCCCCCGCGCTCACGCCCGCCTCCCACGTACCCAACCCGTGCAGCACCGAGAGGGCCAAATTGGGGTCATTCCCCAACATCCGGCCCAACTCGGTGACCGCCACGAGGTGCGTCGGGCCTCCGCCATCGTGCCACTCCACGCGCACCCCGCGGGGGTCGGCTCCACACGTCTCCACGCTCACAACCTAAGAACATAAACATGCGGCCCTTGTGTTCTAGCGGCGTTCTAGGCAACTGTTCTAGCGTCGCTGTAGCGGCCTTCTAGCGGCGGCGGCGGCGGCGGCGGCTAGATGAACGCTAGAACGGTTCGCTAGATCAACGCTAGAACGCAGTCAACACACTGTGCCTTGCCGGCCCAAGGCGGGGGAGATGGCCTCAGGGCCTTGGCGGAGGCGTCCCAGGGGTTGGGAGGGTGCGGCTGCGGGGGCCCCCCAGTTGCGGGGTTTGCGGCGGGCTTGGGCTTGGACTTGGGCCGGGAGGCGATGCCGTGCACCAATCCGGCATACGCCCCCCGGTTGGCTGCTGCCGGGTCGAACCCCCCCATCTCCATTAGCGCCCACCAGGGCGGCGTCCAGGTCCGGGTCCTCCCCGCAAACTCCAACCCCCCCCAGTCCCAGCGCGTGCTAGCACATGGCGATGAATCGCCAGTGGCTGCCCCCCCCCCCTTTTTCAGTTTGAGTTGGGCCAACTCAAACATCTTCACCCCCTTTTCCGGGGGGGAGCGTCTCCCCCCGTTTTTGCGCGGGCAACTCCGGTTGCCACCCCCACCACCCTCAGACCCCCCCCCTCCCCACCCGCAGGGGCTTGTCCAGGTGGACACCCGCCCCCTCATCCAACCATACCCACCTCCCCTGCCCCAAAATCCTTTGATGCACCCGCTGCATCATAAAACGGAGAATCCAAACCGAACTCTCCGGGGGGACGAGGAGGGGGTGCTCCATGTTTGGGGGGTGGGGGCCAGCCAGGATGGCCGGGTCCCATGGCACGTCCTGGATGGCCCCCGCATCCCTCATCCCCAAAAAATTCCTCGGCCACTGTCCACCCCCCCCCGCGCCTTCTCCTCCACCACCTTCTCCACCTCCTCCTTCACCGTCTCCTCCACCATCTCCTCCGCCTCCACCTCCACCTCCACCACCTCATCCTCCACCTCCTCCTCCTTCACTTTTGCCTCCGCCGCCACGATCCCCTCCATCCGCCGCACGCTCCGATCCAGCTGCTGGATCGCCTCCTCCTTCTCCTTCACCTTCTCCCTCGCCTTCCCGAGGGAGAAGACGGCCATGGCCACCAACTCCTCGTCCCCCTGGGCGCGCAGCGCGTCCACCTTGGCCTCCCAGGCACCACCTTGGTCTCCGCCTTGGCCTTCGCCCCCTTCTGCGCCGCGAGGCAAGCCGAGAGACCTCGCAGCTTCCCCCGCAACTCCTCCGCGTCCTCCGGGGCCGCCTTGGCCGACTTCTTGGCGGCCAATAGGTGAGGGGGTGGCAACGGAGGACGTTGGGCTTGGGGTTGGGGCTTCGGCTTGGGCTTGGCGAGGGGTGGTGGCTTGGGCTTGGCCTCAGCCGCGGCCTTGGGCTTGGACTCGGCGTACTCGGCCTTGGGGTCGGCCTGCTGCTGCTGCTGCTCCTGCTGGCGGATCACCTCTGCTAGCAGCTCCGCGGTCTCGCGTTGCCACAACAAAAAGCGCAGCAGCGTTCTAGCGGCGTTCTAGGCGACCGTTCTAGCGGCGTTCTAGCGACATTCTAGCGACGGATCGTGCTGCCTAGATCAACGCTAGAACGCTTCCCTAGATCAGCACTAGAACGCACGACAAAATACCTGTCCCATGATCTGCCCGATCGAATCCTTGGCGGACATGTTGATGATGCTGAAGATTCTGTTCGAGGGAAGCCTGCATGTGGCTCTAGCGCCTCCTCACCTCCATGGCATCCCTGCCCGAGCACGGCACTTGCGACCGGGCCCCCCCGTGCAGAACCCATGACACGTCGAAGTATGCAAATAGCCATGTCATGCACTGTGCTGGCACATTGGCCTCCCTGTGGATGGCGGACCACTGACGACCCGACAAGTCGTCCACCCCCTCCACCCGACAGGACCCCCCCCCCCCGGTTGCTATGCTCGTTATGACCATGTTTCAGAAAGCGGTTGATGCTTTCCGAAATGTCACCCGAGAACATAGCCAACCTAAATGGCTTAATGTTGTGCAACATGGCATCTACATCATGCTCGAGGCTCAATAGATACCATGATGCCGTACCAGCCGTACAGTGCCGCCAGAAATCCCTTGCCACGGCGGCACAATTCAATGGGTTAGGGGCCTGATATGTACAATAGAGGGCATGCAGCACGTCCCACAGGTTCGTGATGGCCTTGCACTTGGCCGTGCTTGGCCTAATGCCGAGGCACCTAGCAATACGAGGCCATGCCTCAAAAAAATTGGCCGTTTCTTCTCTGTCCGGGGAAGCAGCCCCATAAACGCTCCAACCTGCACGCCTTTCCGACAGGAGAACCTGTAGGTCTTGACGGAGCGCAGGGGTGACCGCCCTAGCCTTCCGGTCGACAAACTCCCCCAACGAACGGCCCATGGCCATTGTCAAGTGCAAAATGCACAAGACGACCCATGCACGTGGCAATTTCAAAATCCGCTGCGTACTGCAGCCAACGGCTTGCGAAAAAGGCCTCCCAAGGAGGATGGCCCTGTAGTGGGCCTCATCACTCTCCATGGTCCGCGGGATAGCACTACCCTCCCAAGTCTTTTTTTGGCCACTCCATATCCCCTCATTGAACATGGAGCCCACTTGAGGGCATGTGGACACCCCTATCACCCTTTGTGTCCACGGTTGATCCCCCCCGAGGATCACCTTTACGGCCCCCCATTGGACGAGCCCCGTGTCTATGATGTCTTGAATCACCTACACACCAGACATGGGGGGTGGTTCATTTCGTTCTAGTCTAGTCGAGCCAACCTTCTAGCGAATAATGTCCGAGGCTAACTAGATCAAATCTAGAACGAGTGAAAGGCACTAGGTGAGAGGAGTACCTCCCCATTGCTCTTCCACAACGTCCCAAGGGTGTCCATGGCCTTGTCATCGCAATTGGCCATGCTCAACACCCAAAGGCCCACGGGGGAGCGGGCCAAGTGGTCGAAGTTGGCCAAGGAGATGATGAGTTGGGTCCAATTGCCCCCAGCCACGGGGTAGGCATCCCCCGTCAATGGGAAGGAGCGGTTGATTGACCGCACCAAGCCCGGCCGGGAGAGGATGTATGTGACCCATGAGGCGAAGGGCCATGAGATCCTAGTGGCCTTGGGCAACACCGTGGCAACGGGGGGATCCAATTCCACGGGGGCGACCAACTCCTTCCAACCGGCTTGGAAGTCCCGCTCGGTACAAATTGGACGGGAATAGGGGGCACCGGGAATGTTGCGGTGGTACTCCAACTTACGGAGCGTGTAGCGCTTCGAGAGTGTTTTCCACGAGGACTTGGGGGCCCTCATGTTGAGCACAAGTTCACACCTGGCGGTGGGGGGGGGAGTAGGGAAGCGGCATATGCCTCAACGGCGGCCTTGCATGTATCACCCGTGGTTTGGGTAGAAGTGGCGGTGTTCACATATTGGACGGCGTTATTGAATTGCTGCCGTGCTAGGGGGCATGATAGCGCGCACGTGGCCAAGCAATGGCCCCCCCGCTCATTTTTGAGGTTAGAAGCCCCACTCAAGTCCCGTAGTGCCCTAGACAAGAGAGAAGTATCCTTCCCGGTTGAGGAGGGAGCAAGGGGGGAAGTGGTGCGGCGTTTCATTGCAAAGAAATGTGTAACATCTAAGCGCGAAAGAAGGAACCATGGAACACTGCACTACGGACAATAGCAAGCATGCACGGCGGAACAATGAAGAAATTGGCACATCTGGGTAGACATTATATCGTTCTAGTATTGATCTAATCTAGGCTAGCACATCTAGTCTAGATGTTCTAGGCTAGAACAAGATTGGATCTTCTAGCGTGTACAAGGGAAGGTGCCCTTCCACGCGTGGTCCCCGGAGGTGCGGCAACACGCCCGCAGGCGGTTCACCACGCATCGTCGCGTGCAGGTGCCCGTTGAGGAGAGCGAGCGGGCCCGCGGCTCCGGGGGTGGACGGGCCCCGAGCGAGGCCCCAAGTGAGCGCAGCGAGGCCTCCGCGCGCTCGGGACGCACTGCAGGGGGCCGCAGCGAGGCAAGCTCGGGTGCGGGGCGTGGGTAGGGCGCCGGGCGGGAGGCGATTTCCCCCATGCCGTCGCGCGAGGACTTGGGCACCGCCCACCTCGAAACCCCCCCTGGCCCGGGTCACCCTTGCCGCCAGGTAGCCGGATCCTGCCTAGCAGCAGAGAGTGGCGCCCGGGCCCAACGGGCGGCAGCGGCATCTTTTTGCCGTTTGGGACCTAGCCATGGAGGCCCAGGGGGTGCAAGCCGACCTCCGCATCTCCTTCGCCTCCCCCCTTGTGATCCGGGGGGGTTCCAACTTGCCCGAGGGGCAAGAGCTGGCGGGCATGTTTGCCTACCGGCTTGTGAGCGGGCACTGCCACGTGCAGACGGGGGTGGCAGGGATTGGGGAGGAGGGGACGGTGACCATGGCCGGCATCTTTGCATTGGCCGTGGTCACGGGGCGGGAGAAGCGGAGGGCGGAGTGGGTGCACGTGGCATGGCTTGCCATGCGCGTCCATGTGGGGAGGATGCGGAGTAGGGAGGGGTTGACGTCATTGACGTCGAGGGAGAGGAGGACACCCCCCCCGCACCCCGCGCCCGGAAGCGTAAAGCCCCCCCCCCTTGAGGAGACACAGGTGCGCCCCCCTCCAAGGCCCCGCGTACAGGCACCCCCGCGGAGCGGGCGGCACGTGACCGGCCGAGGGGGGCTGTGGATGAATGGGTGGAGCAGCAATAGCGGCAGCGCGCGACGTGGGAGGTCCGCGCGATCAGCGCAGAGGCCGCACAACGCGACCCGCAGACCCGCCTTGATAAGGCAAATGAAGACTGCCGAGCTGCCAAGACGGAGCGTGATACTCTTCGCCGCGACACGGATCGCCTCACTCCCAGGTTCAAAGTCTTGGAGCGGGAGGTGGCACAGCGCAGGCCCCAGGGGGCAGGGCACCGGGACTGACAGCGGAGGGTGAGTCCGAGGGCCCAACGGCCGAGAGGGCGGTTGCGGCGCCCAACGCCGCCGGCGCTCGGTTCCTTTTTGCCGGGTCGCAGGCATGGCATGCGCAGGCTGTGGCGGCGGCGGGACAGGTGTCGGCTGTCGCCACGGGCCTGTGCATGGCCCTGCTGACGAGCGGGCAGGGAGTCGAGGTGTCGACCATTGCGCCCGACCTGGCCAGGGTCACTGCTGCCCATGACGAGCTGGCGCGGCAGTACCCCCACCCACTGCCTCACGGCAGCGGCGATGGACGCCAACTTCGTGGAGGCCGCTGAGCAAAGCTCCCAGGGCTCCGCTGGCCGGAATTCTGCTCCACGGGGGGGGGGGGGGAGCCCTGCCTTTGACATCGCGACCTGCTGTCCCGTCTAACCTGCACGAATGTTATTTGTACATATTTACATATAAATATATGTACATAGCCATTGGCGCCGCCCACAATGAGCTCCAGTGGGGCAAACTTCTCTAGACACATCTTTGGATCGACCACATGTATTTTTTTTTGCAAAGAAGTGGAGAATCTTGTCAAAGTTCTCCTGCTTTGCCATGGAGGGGAGTCACCGGAGGTTGAAGCGCATGTTGCCCAACAGCGGGGGCCTAAGCCTCCTCCGGGGGAGACTAGGGGTGCAAGTGGTTGTGGACAACCACACCATTGATGATAGCCTGGCGGCACATGGTTGGGATGCGACCAAAAGGGCACATAATGGGCAAGGGCCCATGAGTGTACAAAGGTACACAAGCCGTACAAGAAGACGGCTTCTAACCGACATGCAACACCTTCAGACCCTAGAGCGGCGGTTCCGGTGTCGCAAGAAACAGATATGAGAATACAACACGACCCCAGACCATTGTTGCCTATGCCCAGGGTGCATGCAAGGGTGCATGCAGGGGTGCATTGGGGGGGGTACCCCAGGTGTTAGGACAAATGAGGGGGTGCACAAGGGTGAAATTTGTATGAATTCACGCCTATGAATCGGCTGCAGGCTTGCCGGGTTTGGGCACTTTTCGTTTTGGGCGTCGTTTGGGCATGGTGGATGCGTTTGGGGCGGGACTTTCATTGGATGATGCGTATTGAAGCTGGGGCAAGAATTTTACACCCTCAACTCCCTCAGAAGCAACCAGACTTGTGGCGTTTTCCTCCGAAAACCTCTAAATTTGGGTCTATTCGCGTGAATATTCACACCCCATTCAAACGGCCACTTATCCCCCCGTCACGAAGGGTACAAAGCGGTTCACTCAAGTAGTAGGCCGGGTAGGCCAGCTGGGATCAATCTCGAGCAGCGGCTGGTGAGGCGTGTAGGGGTTGTGGGTATAGCGGGGCGCCGCCCAGTGTAGCCACGGGACCCCGTAGGGTGCGGCACCACAGGGCCCCCTAGCATGGGAGGGCGCTGCGCATAGGGGGTGGTGGTCGCGGTAGGGAACATGTTGTGTCACTAGGCTGCACAACAAGAGCGGGGGAGGGTAGTGGGCCGCTCATCTAGGGGCACCGCGTTCCCTAAACACCGGGCCGCCTAGTGCCGGGGCGCGGGCGCCTTCTCCAACACTCGCAGGGGTGGCCTGCTGCAGCTGACCTTAGGGGTCTACGCGGTGGTAAACATCGCGACATGGCCGTGTGCACGGCACGGCACAAGTTTACAGAGCGCCCACGGGGGGGGGGGGGGGCGCACCCCCCGATGGTACCGGCCCACCGGCTTGGGGATTAGGGAGTTCCGCCCAAGTGGTGGCTGCTGCCTAAAGAGCACCCATCGGGGCAGAAGTCATATACAGTGCGGGCCCACTGGCTAGGGGGACGGGGAGTCTTGCCCATGTGGCGGCTGCTGTCCGAAGAGCGCCTACTGGGGCATAGTAGCCCCCAAACGGCGCGGGCTCACCATTTGGGGGGTTGGGGGCCCCTGCCCAGTCGGCGGTCACAGCCCAAAGAGCGCCTGTGGGGGATATCAGCCCCCAACGGCGGGGGCCCACGGGCTGGGGGGACGGGGAGTCCCATCCATGCGGTGGTCGCTGTCCAGAGAGCTCCTATCGCGGGATAGCAGCCCTCAACGGTGCGAGCCTAACAGTTGGGGGACAAGGGGTCCCGCCTAGGCGGCGGGTGTCACCCAAAAAGCGCCCGTGGGGGGTGGCAGCCCCCATCGCGGGCCATCGCGGGCCCACCGGCTAGGGGGATGGGGAGTCCCGCCCAGAAGGTGGTCACCGCCTAAAGAGCGCCTGTGGGGGATAGCAGCCCCACAACGGCGCGGGCCCACCGGATGGGGGGACGGGGAGCTCTTAAGGCAGTCATCGCCTCCTGGGCGAGACTCCCCGTTCCCCCAGCCGATGGACCCGCACCATTTTGGGGGTTGCTATCCCCAGAAGGTGCTCTCTAGGCAGCGACCATCTCCTGAGCGGGATTTTGTGTTCCCCTCGCCGGTGGACCCGCGCCGATGGGGGTTGCCACCCCCCGCAGGCGCTCTTTAGGCAGCGGCCACCGCCCCCATCGGCGTGGGCTTACCAGCTGGGAGGGGAGGGGAGGGTCTGCTTTTGTCTACCTCATGATATAGTATTGTATGTATGTGCTGCAATTTGATCACAGTCTGATGTTGCCCTCTTTCCCACGCAAAAAGTCATCTGCACATTCTCCTCACAGACTTTTTGCGAAAGGCGCCTAGGGCCGTTTCGGCTCTTGACAAGCTTTTTCTCTCCTCTTGTGATCTGCATGTGCTGCCTGTTGTGCTGATTTCGTCTCAACCAACACACACGTGACAGCTCACACGTCACCATACGGGGGGGGGCAAGGAGTCCTACGCGGGAGGCGGTCGCAGCCTAAAGAGCGCCTGCGAGGAATGGCAGGCCCCATCGGCGCGCGTCCACTGGCTGCCTAGACGGGGAGTCCCGCCCAGGAGGCGGTTGCTGCCTAAAGAGCGCCTGCGGGGGGGTGGCAGCCCCCATCGGCGCGGGCCCACCGGTGAGGGGGACGGGGAGTCCCGCCTAGGAGGCCGTTGCCGCCTAAAGAGTGCCTGCAAGGGGTGGCAGCTCCTATCAGCTCGGGCCTACCGGCTTGGGGGACGGAGGGTCCTGCCCTGGCGGTGGTGGCTGCGCAAACACCGCCTGCGGGGGATGGCAGCCCCCATTGGCGTGGGCCCAGCATCTGGGGCGATAGGAATTCCTGCCTAGGAGGCGGTCGCTGCCTTAAGAGCGCCTGCGGGAGATGGCAGCCCCCATCGGCGCGGGTCCACCAACTGGAGGGACAAGGTGCCCTGCCCAAGAGGCAGTCGCTGCTTAAAGAGTGCCTACGGGGGACGGCAGCCCCCATCGGCGCGGGCCTAGCTGGGGGGGAGGGTCCTGCCCAGGCAGTGGTCGCTGCCTAAAGAGCGCCTGCGGGGGATGGTAGCCCCCATCGGCGCAGGCCCACCGGCTCGGGGGATGGGGACTCCTGCCCAGGCGGTGGTCGCTGCCTAAAGAGGTCTTGTGGGGGACAGCAACCCCCCTCAGCGCGGGCCCACCAGCTGGGGGGACGGAGAGCCCCCCCCAGGTGGTGGTCGCTGCCTAAGGCGCGCTGGTGGGGGATGGAAACCCCCAAAAGGCGCGGGCCCACCGGTTGGAGGGACGGGGAGTCGTGCCCAGAAGGTGGTCACCGCCTTAAGAGGGTTTGCGGGGGATGGCAGTCCCCATCGGCACGGGCCCACCGTCTGGGGGGACGGGGAGCCCCGCCCAGGCGGCGGTCGCTGTTTGGTGAGCTCCCACGGGGGGCAAGAGTCTCCAACAGCGCGGGCCCACCGGCCAGGGGGACAGGGAGTCCCGCCGATGTGGTGGTCGCTGCCGAGATTATTTTTGTCGAGTTGTCCCTGCGCCAGGTTCTCCCATCCGTAGAGCTCCAGGCTGGGTTTTTGGATCCGGGGACCGTACTAACTCCTCGCCTCCGCCGCTATAAGATGGGGTCTGCCTCCGCTCCTACCCATCTACCCCAACCAGTCCTGGGGGCAAGCAAGCAGGTAGGGTAAGCAGGCAGTACCAGAGACCATAACCCGGGGTAGCAGTAGCAGGGACTCAACTTGAGTCCACTTAACTAGAACCCTAAGTTCCGCGGGGGCTTAACTCCCAAACAGTGCAGAACCTAGGGCCCCCTTGGGCAGTTTAAGCCCGCAGGGATGCAAAGAGGCGTGACTGCCAGCACTTGCGCCTGGCCCGCCATACCCAGGTAAACTGGGTTTGCCTCAACGCGGCCGGTTGAGTCTGGCTCTGGGGGGGCGCACTGAATTGGACCCGGGGGAGGCCCTTAAACCCGTGAAGCATTAGCTACGACGGTAGTGCAGTGTGTTTGCGTTTATAAGCAGAGTACATGTACTCAAAGGATATTGGTTACCTTTACCGGGGTGTCCAACCGGACGGGAGCCCATAGGGGCCAGGCACAATCAAATAAAACCCAATTCCAATCTAGATTCTTGTAACCCAAAAGAAATCCAAGACTGGGCCACGCAAGGGCAATGTGGCCTCGAACCGCTCCACCAGCGGGGCCACGCCACCCATTCCGGGGGGTTGTGGGGACCCGTGCCCCTTCTGTGGAGGGTTCCGCCAGCGCACGACCCACAAGCATGGGAGGGTTCCGCCCAGCATAGGGCACCACCCACAAGTGTTGGCACGTAGGGGGAGGGGGGCGGAGGTCCTGACGGGCCGTCCCACCGCTCCCTCTCGCCCTGCGGGTCCCCGCGCTCTCCCTACGACCCACCCCCCCTCGGCCCCCGTTCCTGCTACCCTCCAGGCATACCTGGCCGCAGATCTGCTGGTGAAACCCCACTGCGGGGGGGCCCCATGCCGCCGGCCGGAAAGAGTGGAGGGGCGGGCCCACGGAGGCAGGCTCCTCTCCCGGCCCCTGGTGGTGTAGCTCCTGCAATGCACAGAGGGGGAGTGAAAGGGGGAATTCGCCGGGGCAGCGGCGAGAATGTGGCCAGGCATGGGGAGAGAGGGGGGGGGGGGGGGCACAGGTCTCACTAGGCCACCCCATCACCCCTTCCCTACCCACATGCCCCCTCTTCCCCCCCATGGTCTGCTCCCCCTTATGCCCCCTGTCCCTTTATCCCTGGCACACACCTGGCTGCTACGCAGCTCGCGAAGCCCCACTTCGGGGGGCTTCCACGCCGTCGGCCACTCCTCCTGTGGGGATGGTGGCACATGTGGGAATGGGAGGGGGGCGGAGGGGCGCGCGCAGGGGCGGCGGCAGGGGGAGTAGAAGTGCACAGCGCGGGGGAGGCGCATGCTGGGGCTCTGCAGAGGGCTCTGTGCGCGGGGCGGGCGCGCTAGGGAGAGGAGTTGGGAGGCTGTGCCAGCCGCCCTCACTAGGGGTCGCTGGCCGTTCCCGAAGCCTAGGCGGCCGGTACTAGGGGGCCGCGGGCTCCCCGGGGGTGGTGTTTGGCAATGGGGCGTGCGCACACCAGACACTGTTAGTACACCACCCATAGGGTGGTGCCCGGGCCCTGTCGTGCGGGGCTGCGCACCCGGCACCCAGCCCATGGGTAGAGCTGGGGAGTACTCAGGTGATGTGATGTGATGTGACGTGATGTGATGCGATGTGATGTGATGTGATGTGATGTGATGTGATGTGATGCGATGTGATGCGATGTGATGCGATGCGATGCGATGCGATGCGATGCGATGTGATGCGATGTGATCTGATGCGATGCGATGCGATGCGATGTAATGTGATGTGATGTGATGTGACGCAGTGGTGGCGTGACCCGTTGTGAGGTGAGATGAGGTGAGAAGAGAATGGTGAGGATCAGTTTGTAGACCAACCAGCCCCAACACCTCGATCAGTTCCCGCCAACACCAACAACATTGTTGCCTATCTGAACCTTCGCATTGGCATTTATTCCAGCACTCACAATCACGTGAACACCGACACCATTGGTGTTCGTGATGTTGCAACCACAACCATTGATTGTTCTCTTGATCTAGCATTGCAACATCTGCATTAGGATGAAAGCCCGTGCTTTGGAGCTACAAATGAAGTGGGAGGCTGACAAGGCAAAGGATGTCCAGGAGCAGGCAGTCCCCCCCACTGCTGCTCCAAGTCCCGGGTATGCTGCTGACATGAGAGCCTCCATAGCTCCACTAGCTTTGCAATGCTGTTTGATGTGCCAATGCTGCGTGTTTATGCCAATGCAAATGCTTTGCACTCCAGTGTTGGGCATGCACCGTGTGCTCATGCATTGGGACACTGCCTGTGGCATGTCTTTGCACTTGCTTCTGTAGCCTTGGACACACACAGGCTTGCCACATCTTACAGTTGCCTGCCTGAGCGTGCAGTGTTGTACCCCATGTCACAGGTCACCTGGCAAGAGTGCGTCCTGCTTCCAGCAGAAAACAAGGCCAGTGCACTGCTTTGGTGATACAGATGTATGAAGTCTTTTGACCTATGGACCCCGGCTTTCTCAGGGAAGACAACACAGATTGCACATGTGGAGCATTTTTCTGGACAATAAGTGGCTTGGCATTCGCTTTTGCAGCAGATGGGTTGGTGAGACTCTCGGGAATGTGGCAGAGCTGCACCTGCTGGAGTTCTCTGCAAACGGTTCACTGACAGGGGAAGCTGTGAAGGGGCATGAGAGAAACTGTGGCTTGTGTTTTCCAATTACATGTCCCAGCCGCATATATGTGTGCAACAGTGTGAGAAATCAGACACCTCTCCTTCTTCAGACCCAAGCAACACGTGTTCAGAAGTAGCATCAGTGAAGATGAGCCTCCCCCGTGGCCTGACGTTCCATTCGAATTTTTGCGGAGAAGTGGCCCTGGTTCAAGACATTCCCAGCCGTTTGTGGTTCGTGAAAGCTGGCGGCGCAATTTTCGGACCAATTTGTCAGACGGTCTGCTTGCCTCCCAGCCTGAAGCCTTTGGGCTATGTGGGCACCAGAGTTGACGCGCACGTCGGGCAGCAAGCTGCAGCATCGTCCGGCCCCATCAGGCAGGGAACTGGGTTACGTCCGGCGGCATCCGGCAGGGTACCACTCTCGTTGAGGAATAAATAGACATTTTTGGGAGCCCTCCCCATCCTTGGATGGTACGGTTTTCTCTACAATAGTAATTTCGTTGCGCTATTGCGTTGTGACAGACTGCCACAGTATTTTTTTTGTTATTTTCTGTGATGAGAAAGAAGTCAAAGCTGGACATTTCATCCCCCACGGCTTGGGCATTATGCTCCCCAGTGAAGGGATAGTCAGCCAGAAGTCCCCCCCCTTCTGTAGTCCCCCTCCTGCACCCTACCTACCTGTGGGCAGTGGGCGATCAGGGAGTGGATGCCCCTCGCACCAACAGCCTGCTAGACCCAGCTCCTGCACTAAGGGGGCTGGGACTAGCCAACAGGCCTTGCGTGTCCACTGCCAACGGCGCGTCGATGTGGCATGGGTGGGGAGTTGTCGTGTTTGCGGGCCCAGGCCCCGACTTGGTGGGCTGGCAGCTGTCCTCACCCTGCCCGAGAATGGCGCAACACCAAACATCCTCTTGAGTGTGGGTGAGCCGCCCTCACGCCACGGTGGAGCTTTGGAGGTGATCTTGGTGCCCGGAGCCACTGAGCATGCCCTGCTTGAGCGCCACCGCCTCCAGCCCATGGGCGGCCCCTATCCTGGCGGTACCTATGGGACGTGCACCGGGGGGGCTTCTGCGGGCGCTCGCAGCTAGACGATCCTGCCGGCGTGCCGAACGTTGACCTGGACCAGGTCCTGGCAGTTGGGGCGGACGGGGAAGACGAGTACCTCCTGAGCTAGCTCCGCCCTCACCCCACCTACCACACCTGGTGGACCCCTTGGTTGCCAATCCGAATGGCAGCTCTACGGCTCGCACACCAATGCCGGCCACAGAAAAAAAAGAACACGAATCGTACCCATTTCACAATGCGGCATCGGTGCACGTGCTAGGGAGCAGGGCCAAGCAGGGTGGCGTGGTGCGTGCGGTGGGCAGAGTGGTGGGCAACATGCGGGAGTGGGGCGGCCCCTGGGCCGCGCAGCGGGGAGCGGAGGGGAGTTGAGCAGGCGCCGCAGTAGGGGCGGCGTCCCACGGTGGCACGCAACATGAGCAGCGCCGTCCCGTCGGTAGCCGGGCAACGGGCACTAGTTTTAGGCAGCGGAGGAGCACAACATGAATATGGGGGCAGGGCGGTTGCGCTTTTTGAAACGTTCTCGGTGAGTGCCTTGCAAGAGCCCCAGAAACAAACCCCGCACTAGCCCCGGAGGGGAACAGGCGCCCCAGTGGGATGTTCGGGCGCTGCGGGCCCATGGACCCAGTTATGCTTTGGGCAACCAAAAATTGCTCGGGGGGGGGAGGCCTAGCGAAGGGGGTAGGGTGTAGGGGTTGGTGAAATGGGCACCCATGTGGGCCCCTGTATTTTGTGTAACAATGGATGTTGGCGCCAAAGGCGCCAAAACACAAAATTTTGGCCCGAAAAAAAGTTTCCACCGCTAAAACCCCCACACACATATGTATTCAAAATGATTAGCGCAACGTGGGGATCATTTCGATCCTTTGTTGTTGGGGTCGACCCACCTCCCCCCCTCTGGCACGGCATGTAGGGGACTACCCTCCCAACCCCCCCCCCCCCCCAATAGGCGGCTGCACTTTACATATGCACCCAGCAACCAATTCCGTTAAATTCACCTTTCAATGTGCGAAGCGTGAAAGTGATGTGGTTTTTGTGTGTGGGACCTGTGGCTTAAAGGGCGGTCTGCGTCAGTGGCTACCACTTGAGGTGGAGGCCATCCGTGGCTAGGCCACGATGGGTTTGAAGAGCCAGTCCAAACTCGAATGCCGTGCTGTACGGTGTGCTCCACGGCTGCCGGTGTAAAGCTCTCAAGCCTAAGGGAAAGCGTAAGCCGATGTCGGGTGTATGCCCAAACTGGGGGTTTCTATTATGAGAAATCACCAACGTCGGTGATTTTTGCGACGGATTCCACCGACGTCGACGGGTTTGGGCTTAGGCAGGGGAAGGGCTGCAGGCAAAAGCCGTCCCAGCAGCACAAGTGGACTATCTCGCATTGGCAGAGGAGGTGCCAAGAGACTAAATGGGCTAGTAAATGAGGTAAACACTCGTTGCTGTTGTTGATGATGTTGCTCATGAGCTCCTTTGGCATAGTGTGGCCTATCAGAGCAAACACCCCCATTGCCTGATTCCTCGGCATCTGCAAGTGTTGGTTGGATTGGATCAATCCCTGGTTGAGCGCCGTGACCAGCAAACACTCTTGCCACACAAACGAGCTGCAACAGGTCCGTTTCAAAGTAATTGTGAAGGTTGGTCTCATTGCAGCCAAACTACGGCACAGCTACAGCTCGCGTCACTCCACTTTGCGCCACTCGGGAATTCACATTGACTCGACTGATTCCTCTCCATCCAACACGGCGGTTCAGGATCGCTAAGAAGTGCTTCGCAACCTTCGTCTCATAGTTGCGGCCACATGGCTCATTGGTGAGGCCAACACCATTTTTGTCGTGCGCCGCAAAAACGTAGCTGTCTTCTTCATTCTCTCCGCGCGGCCTTGTTGCCATCTGATGCAGCAAGAGGTCCACTGCACAAGCAAGGGGTGGCGGGCTTCGCACCAATGGTCTGTCGTAACTCTCTTTGCCGTTGGATGTCACCATTCTGGTGGGCAAGCTCTTGGTCTCCGCGGCTTTTGGCATGATGGCCTGCACAGTCCCGTCGGCACCAAGGAACAGTTGCATCTGTGACAGCTTCAAGTACATCAACGTTTTGCTTCGGCCTCCATACCGGAAACCCACGACGCCAAAGCATGTCAGCCGCCGATGTGTAGGGAGGTTGCGTGGGTTTTTCAAGACGAAGGTCATCTCTTTTTCCGAAACAGTTTGTTTGTGCCGGTTTTTCTTGCCTCTTTTTCTACCTTGATGGCACTTTTATACCTTGACTCGCAGTTCATCCAAAAGTCCCAAAATCCAGGAAACCATACGTCAGAGTTGGTGTAGACGGCCAATCGTGCCTTGTGATTGTAGGACCGCACGATCTCTCCCAGATATCTAAGAAAAGAAGTGGGCTGCAGGTTCCACACTTGGCCTTTGCTGCTACAGCTGCTGTTGTTGCTGCTGTTGCCACTGCTTTTGCTACTGCCAAGGGGAGATACAAGTTGATGCTCTATGTCACTATCAACAGAGGGTATGCGCAACAACTTCAATTGCCTCATCGGTCCAACACGTTGTTGCTCACTCAAGCTCTTGGACCTTGAAAAGAGGCAGCATTGTCCTCGGCCTCCGAAGTAGGTGCAATACCCACGGAAGCTGGGTTAGACGTCCCTGATTTCCAGCCAAAATGTGATGCGGAAATCACTGACATCGGTGAATCCAAGGACTGTGCTATGCAGTGGAGTGGTGCATGTGGCGCAAACTTCATTCCTTTGTTAATCATAATTATTAATCATAACAACAATCGTTAATTTGGCATTTGTGGAACTTTTGCCGTTCATAGGCTTATGCTGTTTGGCACATAGCCATGAAGGCTGTCCAAAGACAAGTGGGGATTATCACCAAAAACCAAGCAGCTTCAGTGCAAGGCTTGCAGGCGGACGAGTTCATCTTCTTTGCAAAGAAGTCATGTGAAGAGCGTGGCGGGGTGGCGGTGGCACCAGAATGCCCCGTGGGAATCTTGCAGCAGTTGAGTACACACTAGAACATCGACGGCTACAAGAACTTACCATCGGCAGCGTGGGCCATGTTTGAAGGGTTTCTTCCAACCTGGGAACCGTCCAAGAGTACCATGGCAAACTGCACCGTGGAGACCTCCCTTACAGAAATGGCACACTAGACATTGCACGTTGACGCCTTGGACGTGACGGACAAGGAGGAGTTTCGCCTCACCCGTCAATGCCTGGCGGATACAGTGGAAGACACGGTGAAGCTGCTGAATCGGAGCAACAAGACGAATAGTGACAATCATGCGAATGATCATCCTGGTGATGAAGATGTGTACATGTCCGGTGGCCCTTGCAGTAAGTGCCAGAGGTTCGGATTGTTCATCTAGTTCCAGCCAAAAACCTCAACCGCAACCCAAGAAGTATCGCCGTGTGGCTACACATAGTCCCGCGGAACGGGTGGTGGATGTGGATGCCATGTCAAGTCATGATTGTCCTATACATATGCTCATTGAAGTGGAGTACAACATTCGCATTTCGAATTAAGGCAAAAAGCATTCTTTTCTTTTTTTTTTGCGTACTTGTTTGTTGAGGTGAGGGGCTTGGGTAGGAAGATCAAATACTTCCCTATATGGAACATTGTTGGGACTACACTTGGAAGTTTTTGGAATCCCTTGGAACATTGTCCAGATGTTTTGGCAGCTAGATGGGCTCCAAAGCGCACCGGATATCGCGAGGAATATTCCATGGTTCTTCCGGCCAACCAATCCTGGGTAGGTGGGAAGAACTGGGATTTCTCAAATGTATTGTGTCATATTGAGTCCCATTTGCCGAGCATACATGCCGAGCATTCTCAAATATCCCGAGCAATATGATTAGCATTTTCCTACCATTTCTTGCCCTCTATGATGTGTGTTCCGGCACCATGTGTTTTCCCCCTCTGAAGCCGATGAAGGCTTTCACCTTATCCCCCCCCCCCCCCAAAGCGGCAAGAAGGCCCCTCGCGAGGATGGCTCCGACCTTATCCCCCTCTAGCGCCGAGGATGGCCCTGGCCCTACCCTACCCTACCATACGTAGCAGAAAGCACGTCCGGCGGAGGGGTGCAGGACTAGGAAGGGCGGCATAGGAGCCTAGGGAAGGAGGGGGAGCACCGGCTGCATGTAGCAGCCCCACTACTACCGGCAGTCGGGAAACCATCCCTCCGCCCCGTGCGCGGGTGCACACGGGTAGGGTAAGTGTCCTTCTGCCCTATGTTGGTGTGCAAAGGTGTGGGAAATTCATCCCTCTGCACTGAGCCGGTGTGCACATCGGTGCTACCATTGCTTTTTCACCGTGCGCTCATGTGCACCGGGGTGGGGTAAACGTTGTTCCGTAACCCTCCCCGCACTGTCCAAGTATGCACAATGGATGGCACAACATGAAAGCATGCCTCCGCCTTGTGCAATCAGCAAAGGGTGGAGACGTCCTTGCACCCTGTGCCAGTGTGCACAGGGTCGGGTAAATTGTCCCTCTCCGTGTGCTGGTGTGCACAAGCAAGGACAAGCAATCCCTCCATGGTGAGCGAGTTTGCTATGGGGTTGCAACACCATCTGTCTGCGCGATATAGATGTGCATAGGGGCTCCGCCTTGTGCAACGCTGCACAAGGGTCGAGTGACCATCTCTGTGCCCTGTGTTGCTGTGTATAGGGGTGCAAAAGCTGTCCCCCCACCCTTTGTAGGTGTGCAAAGGGGTGGGGAAGCCGTCCCTTTGACCTATGGAGGTGTGCACAAGGGCGACATGTTGTAGACGCGAAGTGCCAATGTTTTTGAAGGGGGGCAGAAGGCCCCCTCCTCCCCAAAAGGTCTGCTAAAATTGTTTACGCATGCACACATGTGTATCTCTCAAGCCACAAAGGCGCAATGGGGTGGACCCCGAGCAGAGCAAGCAAGGTGCATAGGTGCAAGCGGTTAGTGAGCAAAGCGAGCAAAATGGCGCACAGGGGCGGAGGAGCATTCGGGGCTGTATGGGGGGGGGGTTACGGTGTGTGTATGTGTAGTGGTGGTGGTAGGGGGGGTGCGTGGGGACGGGTTGTGGATTCGCCACCCAATCATAAGGCTCACCAGATGCCCACGGAGTAGCACCATGGTGTCCCTGGTGACTCTGCATATCGGCGTGCCATGCCATCTGAGATGCTTTACCCACGCCCTCATCGGACGCATCCCAACACCCTAGGTAGTGTTGAGGCCAAGCTCGGCTCGGCACACAGAGCGCACTTGGCTCCATCCCCGGCCCCAGCCTGGCACTTGCTCTGGAGCCACCGGGCGACCCCAACCTTGTTGCCACTCATGCCACAGCCCCATACACCACCCTTGGCAAAGCCCCTCACGTAGGCAAGGGACGGCTTCCCCATCCTTGTGCGCACCTGCTCGGGGCGGCAAGTTGGTTTCTCCAACCCTATGTGCACCTGCGCATTGTTGAGAGTTGCTTTCCCCACCCTTGTGCACACTTGCACGGGGCATAGCGACAGTTTTCTTATCCTTGTGCACACCGGAACATGGCAGGGGGATGATTTCTCCACCCCGTTGCACACCGCTGTAGGGTACAGGGACACCGACACAAGTTGGAGGAACGGTTTCCCCTCCCCTATGCACACCCACGAAGGGCAATGGGACCATTTCCCCATCCATGTGCATTTTTGCACGTTGTTTCCCCTCACCTATGCACACCGGCACACGGCAGGGGGACAGTTTCTCCATCCCTGTGCATAGCCGCATCGGGCAGACCCCCCCTCCGCCTTTGCACATCGACTCAAGGATGGTTTCCCTACACCCGTTAACACCATCATAGGGCATATGGGGAGTATTTGCGCCGCATGCACGGCGCGCGCTCCTATTCTGCCAGGTTTACTCGGAATAGGTTGGCTTTTACCACGTCCCAAAATGCCCCCTAAGGAGAGCAAACCTTTGGGCACAAGAGTTGTGTGAACATGCCTCCTTCCTACAAACAACATTACACAAGCAAAAGGGCACCCAACCTGCCGTGTATCACCAATTCATGCCCACGTGTGTGGGTGCCAACACAAATCATTAATGATGTAGTTGGCAAGCTGCTCTGCCGATGCTAATCCATCCCCACAAGTGTGGGTGCTAAAACAATTGTTACAATAGCGAGGCCGACAAGTATTGCACTCAAAAAGAGATGCTCTCTTCGTGCAACATAGAGCACCAACTACACCATCATCCCTTCACCGTCAACATGAATGTGCTTGCATACATCCGTGGCCTATGTTGGCTTGTTGTCCTGTAGGGAAAGGTAGTAAATGGCACATCGGACTTTAAATTGCATAAATGGCCGAAAATGACCAACAAAGGGCACTTGTCTAATGCTTGGTCTTTCCCAATCTAGCGCCAAAAACATGGAGCAAAGACTTCTTGTTCTACTTTCTTTAGCTTCTCCTCGACAAGGGGGCGCCAAAGTAAGAACTACAACTGCTTGGTTGAGCTAGACAGCCGTATCTCCGCGCCGCTTGCGTGCCGCGTCACATGCTCCCCTCGAGGGATGGTTACCCCTATGATGTGCACACCATCAGAGGGCGGAGTGACGATTTCCCCACACCTGTGCACAGCAACACGATGCGGAAGGACGGTTTGTCCACACCTGTGCACACTTGCACAGGGCTGAGGGAGGGTTACCCCACTCCTGTGCGCACCAACACAGGGCGGAATGATGGTTTCCCCAACTTTGTGCACATTCGCATAGGGCGGAGGGACGGTTGCCCCTCACGTGTGCACATTAGCCCCTGGCACACAAGGACAGTTTCTCCACCCCCATGCACACTTGCACAGGGCCGAAGGACGGTTTTCCCATCCATGTGCACACCAACACAGGGCAGAGGGACGGTTTCCCTACACCTACGCACACGAGCACAAGGCACGGGGATGGCGTCCCCACATGTGTGCACTAGCACAGAGCACGGTTTCCCACACCGAAACGCACCAATGCAAGGCGGAGGGATAGCTTTTCCACCCGTGTGCATACCTCCACACGGTGCGGAGGGACGGTTATCCGATTCATGTACACACTAGCACTGGCCGGAGGCGCGGTTTCACCACACTTGTGCACACTAGTGCAAGGCGGAGTGATGGTTTCCCCACCTCTGTGCATACCCGCATCGGGGGGAGGGATGGTTTCTCCACCCCTACGTATAGCAGCATAGACAAAGGGATGGTTTCCCACCCGCATGCACACTTGCATAGGGTGGAGGGGCGGTTTCCTCTGCCGTGTGCACACCGGCACAGGGGGAAGGGACCATTTCCCCGCTCTTGTGCACACTAGCACAGAGCGACAATGTTTCCACCCTTGTGCACACCTACAAGAGGCAGAGGCACGGTTCCCCCAACTCTATGCACACTTAAGGGGCTGTTTCTTCCAACTTGTGCACACTGGCACAGGCGGAGTGATGGTTCCCCCACCTTTGTTCACATCTACACACGGCAGCGAGATGGATTCTGAGCTTCTATGCACACTTGCATAGGGCGGGGGGACTACAATTAGCAAACCGCGTCTAAATGTGGCAGACCACGTTTACAGACTATAGACTGCCTTCTCATGTGCACAAGTACACGCCCCCCCCCCCCCCTCACTGTGTGCCTCCCAGCCCACCCCCCTCCCGCACCCGGGGGGATGGCCAAGCGGCCATCCTGGGTTGGGTTGTTGCGAGGGTTTTTACTCACTGCCATACAAGAAAAACAATGCGGCCTCAGTGGCGCCTAGGTTCCCACCCGAAATGTGAAATAGGTGAAAGGCAGGTTTGAGAACTTTGAGGGTCTGTTTTGGGGGGAGGGGGGTAGGCAGAGTCTGAACCCCTTGGGAGCTCCCCTTGATCCATTTAGGGCATGAAGTCGCCCCCCTTCCTTTGGAGGGGCAAATTTTCCTCAAAAAATTTATCCCAACAAGCATACCAAAGTGATTAGCAAAGAGCACTGATCATTTTGAGTGGTGTATGTTGGGGTAGTAAATTTTTGGACCTGGCCAGCCCCCAGCTGAACCCCCTCTGGTCCCTCCCCCCTCCACCCCTCTGCACGCCCCAAACTTTTACAACACGGTTGGCTGTCTATATTCGAAAAGACGGTCACTCTTGTCCCCAATGGTGCGGTAGCACCGAGTTGATCACCTGTCCCTGAAGTGGCTGCTGCTCCCTTGCTAACAATGTTGTTGCAGTACCACAACCCCTAAAGGTTGATTTCCTCTGGTGGTTGGTGAGTGCCCACACTACCCTGCAGCCATACCACAATGCACTGAAGAGAGATTGGTTGGGGTCAAAAGACGTGTCCAACTATGGAATGTGGTCATCGCGCCTTCGTGAAGAAAGTGGTGACCGACCCATGATGCCGAGTCCCACTGCTAGTTGAATGTAAATGACCACGTTGCATGGCTCCATCTTCATTGCACAAGTGTATGGCAGGAACACACCAGCCCCGGGTTGCAAGGCTGGGCGTTCTACACACCACGCGTCATAGATTACTCTTGGAGTGATGCCATGGAACCGACAATCACGTCCGGTGGCGTCCGGCAGAGGGTTGGGTCACGCCTTGTGGCGTCCAGCAGACATTTGCGGTTACGTCTGGCACTCAGCTTATTGGAGGTTAGCATCAACTCTAGCAGGCACGCAAGCTCATGGACTTTTCTGTGAGTAGCAATTTCTGTTTTCCCCATTTCCCCTGCACCACCCACTATTTTTCCAGCCCACCCGTCCCCCACCATTTCCCCATGTTCTCTCAGTGTTCCACCTGTACCCAATGATACTGCTGAGACGGTGTTCCCCACAGTGTTGTTGCATGCAGTCCATTGTCTTTGTTCCTTCGATGGTTGCCTCCACAACAGCGATTGGGCTGCCCCAGGCAGAGCACAAAACAGCAATATGGCTGACGTAGATGTTTGCAGAAGGGTGCAATAACAAGAATTCAAATGGGAGAACGCTTGAGAGGAGCGGCGCAGAAGAGTCCAGAGAGAACTTGCATGTTGTTCAGAACCCCTGAAGTCGATAAGCGGATGACATTTTGGACATGGGGCTGGGATGCCTGTGTCTGCATTCCCCCCTCCTCCCTCCATCTGAAGTCGAATTTTAGTGGAAGCTGAAAGGCTGGAGTAGCAGCCGGCCCAGGAACACTGCTGCATACAAAAGAGGAAGCAAAGAGCAGTACATGCAATGGGACTGATTTGGGCCAACAGATATGGGGGGCCACCAATATGTACCCACCCCCCCAATCCCTAATCCCCGGTGCACGCGTAGCAGAGATGCAACAGCCTAGAGCGACCAGCACCAGCAAGTGAGGCCCAGGGGCCGCACTGCACAGAGCCGCCATATGCACATTTGCTCAGGGAACCCGATAAATACGGTGATTTGACCATTTCTCACTTTTTTTTGATGTTTTTCCTCTATGTGTTCTTGTCATCCCATGTTTCCTCTTCTTTTTTCAGGGTATTCCATATTTGTGTACATTGTCAGCCTGTTTTTAACGAGTTATATTCAACTTTTTTTTTCACCATTTGGGGCTCTTTTTTCCTGATTCTTGCGAATTCTCCTGGGACAGAGTGTGCGCGCCAGCCACTGCAAACTACCACAGCCATCTCATCTGTTGCTTCTGCTGTACGCCCATGTACCCCACACCAACACTTGATCGCTGGGGCCCATGTGCTGATGGCGAATCTGTGGTATTTTGAAGGACTGGGCTCTGCGAAGTGGGGGATCCAAAGCAATGGCCAATGGCACAAGAGGGCGAGGGGAAAATTGGCTTGCGCGGGGGGGGGGGGGGGGTCGTGGGAGCCCCCCGAAGGAGGGGGGGGGGTCCTGGCAATGGGGCTCCTGTGACAGAATCCTTGGTAAAGTACCAATCACCTCGAAGAGAGGTTGTTAGATCAAGCACAGGCGTGGGCGTTGTATATCCCCCTTTTTTGGGGTCATTCACATAGCATACCCCAAGGCATGGTGTAATAATTTGTAGTCAGAAGCCTCCAAGCAATAGGGATGCACTGGTCTGCTGCAGCGACCCATGGTCGAATGGTAGCGCAACCGGCTGCAGTTTTTGCGGTCGGCGGTTCGATTCCTTGCCAGTCGAATGCCATCGGCGGCGCCTACGGCTGGGGTTCGAACCGCCGACCAAAAAATCGGTCGTCACCTGCACTACCATTCGGCCACTGCCGGACATGTTGACTGGGCCATCCCACTGCTTGGATCAAAGTCTGCTACTGACGAAAACCCAAACTGTGTGTTTCTCTCTAACCGGACATAAATACCACCACTGCTGCCCCCCCCCCCCCCTCAATGGAAGTTCAACTTTATTTGCCACCATCTATGACCTTTTTCAAGGCCCCATCACGGGAGCCAAGGAGGGGGGGGGGGTCCGGGAAAGGGGCTCCAACGATCCCCCGCCCGCGCAAGCCAATTTTCCCCCACCCGAGTCCAGGTTATGAGTCGCACTGTACTTTCATTTGTAGGTGAAACCAAGGTGCCCCACCCAGCAGCTGGATCTCCAGACACAACAAAGGTGTGCATGTGCGTACACAGGCACATACACACACACGCACACCCATGTACACGCACGCATGCACGCGCGCACGCACACACACGCACACACATACACAGACACACACACACTATGCGCCCGCACATACACACCCACACACGCAGACACACAACCCACACACCCACACACGCACATGCACATCTGCACAGCACATGCACAGACACACACTTACTCAGCCTAACCCCCCTCTGAAAACGACAAGTAATTGACACAAAATTGGAGACAAGTCCAGAAATCGGCAGCGCACCAATGAAGCTGGAAAACGGGCAAGACAAATGCAAACCACCAGAAGCTAAATGCAAACCAGCATGTTGTGATGCGTTTTGGAATTGTGTGTTGAAAACTAGGAAGACGGACTATTCGCGAAATGCCCACCGCAATTTAAGCAGGCAACGCCCGCATGGCAACATCCAGAAAAAAGTAGCCCAGCCTTCGGTTTGTGCATCCCTTGTCGGCACCAAGATCCTAGGATACCTACGGTCGCCATCCGATGATATGACACGTCGCCTTGTCGCCTCGTACAGGGGCCTCTATGCGTCCGCTTGACGTGGGTTCTAGCCCTCGGTTGGGTCTGTCGCCGAGGTATCCCCGGTTCAGCAGGGGCGTTGATTTGGAGACTAGACCAAGCCCAATTCATCCTACGCCCGGCATGAACGTGGCTAGTCTAGTCTGGTGACTGCATCCCCATCCGTGTGGTGGAGACACGGGGGGCACCCTTTCCTCGCTAACCGTTGGCACGGGGCCTGCGCCAATCGCCATCAGCTCCTCCTCGTCCCCCCCCCCCCCTGCACACACACACACACACACAGTACTGTGTGCCTGCATGCCTACGTGTAGGTGCTGGTGCGTGCTTCTGATGGGCGTGGGTGTGATATGGTTGAATGTCTAGGACCACACTCATCGTTACATGGCCAATATGGTCCACATGAAAATTATCGTGCAGAAGCAATGCGGGTGGAAAATTTCTCATGCGAATATTTAACGTGATTTTTCAGTTTCCAAGTGTGTGTCACTGATTGCAGACTGTGGACGTACTGCTCCAAGGTGTGCGCTCAACTGCCCTCAGCATCACACAACAGTTCTCAACCTGTTCTGAAAGATCGCTTTCACCCTTGTGCATGTACTGCAAGACTGTACGGCATTCATAATTGTTGGGCCATGCTGAGGCTTCTTGAGGATTGATGAGCACATGACGGAAGGTATGGTTGAAGGGAATAGAAAGTTGTTGGCGGTGATGCAAGAAGCAAGAAGCCGCGTTGGTGTTAGCCCCGTGTTTAAGTATGCTCTGTTGATCTGCAAATCTGATCATCATGCCATCTGCACTGTGGTGGCAGTGGTTCTGTATATTGGTTCAGCCTGTGCAAATTACTGCTGCTGGTTTTTCAAATGCCTGCTCTTCGTTGTTCATTCGGAGCTTGGGGTTGGTGGGGAAATTTTATCATGGGAAAAAGTGTTGTCCTTTTGACGCCTCTGTGCACCGTCCCCAACCTGCTTTTCATAGGGCGGTGCATGCAAGAACACGGTTTGCTGGCCAGAGTATGCTGCACTGCAGGTCCACAGCTTGCAGGATCTGGACGCAAGCACAGTGGCAGACAACATTCATTGCTGCCAGCGTTTGGCAGAGGAACTGGTGTGATTTTGTTGGGCTAAATAAGATGGGTTTGTTGTTGTCCTGCATGATTTTTTGAAGCATGGCTGTCTGATCATGGGTGTGTGCGCAGGTTAAGGTGAATGGTTTCGGGTGGGTGCGTCGGTACTTGCAGGCCTGGGTCTGGTTGCTCACCACGCATATTAACACGCGTCATTGTGGGTGCACAGCCATGGGCCTGTTGGGGGCTGCATGGGTGGGTTGGTATATTCATGTGTGCGTGTGCACGTGCACCTGTGGCATGGTATGGTTTGTAGTGGGCGTGGGCGAATGGGCAAGGGCATGGGTGTGTGCGCTTTCTTGATTTAAGATCATGCGTGTCATACGACTGCCTGTGAGCATCAGCACGTAAGTCCCAACCCAGAAGACGCAATCAGTTCCAAAACAAGAACCTCTGCATTGAAACTGCCTATTGGTTTCTGGGTGATGTTGGGAAAGGTACATTTCGTATTTGATGTGTTTTCCTGCCACGCTGAGGGCTTCTTGGAGATTGGTAATCCGAGATTCACTGGAGACTGCACAGTAGTTCCCCCCAGGAAGATTTTGGGCGGGTAGGGGTCCCTGTTCCCAAGGGCGCATGAACCACAGGAATTAAGGCAATAAACCAAATCCGGTATTCACGACCTGGAATAGGACAAATGAATTTTTGTGGAAACGACGAGTGCGACAAAGGGATGTAGGGTGGATCAAAATGATTACTCCCATATTATTTGGAAACAGGAGGCACCCAGGGAAGCGAAGCCACAAATCACCGACAGTGGAGCTCGCGCTGACAAAGATGACAGGTATTCTGCGTGCTCAGTCGATTTTTCAATTGGCCAATGACCATTGGGCACGCCACCGCAACCGCAGGGGTGTTGTGCTTGGTGAGGTAGCGGTGTCTGAACTCTGTGGGATGGCTTTCCAGCATGAGGGGCCAGTAGGTAGGCAGAGGAGCTGTGATTCAGTGGATAACAGGATGGACACCGACTGATGAACAGGTGGGTAGGAGAGGGAGGTCGTCCCCAGAAAGAGGTAGCCAGCGATAGCCACCATGACAACATGACCCATGACACTTTGGGATGCGGATTTAATGTGCATCCGAAACATCTTTCTGGGAATTATAGGTTCTAAGGAGCGGAAGGCATTGATGTGTTGCCTCGATCTCAATGGAGATATGGATCTACAGGGATACAGTGATGGATCCCGTTGGGGCCCACCATCTGACATATTTGCAGTGGAGAATGGATTTTCTACAGAAGTGTAACGAGCGCGCACAGGTGTTCAGCTGATTCACATCACATGCAAAGTACCTCCTCCCTCTTACCCTGCTGCTGTACAGTGGACAACAGGGAACCGAAAGAGGTGGGAACTCTGGGTGGACAAGGTCGAACGTTGGGAATTTCCGCAGTGTGGACCGAGCTGTAGGGAACACAAGCCACACACATGCAGTTCAGGCCCCTAGGACACGGCGCTTCAATTACTGCATGCTTGGGGTTGGAACTGAAAGCAGGATGGTAGGAGTGGTGAGTTTCAGGGACAGACGAGGCACTGCAACTCACAGGGGACTACAAGTTAGTGAAGCACAACACCCGAGAACAGCTGCGCTCAGAGCAGATAACGCAACTGATCATGCGCAGGCCACGCCACTTTGCGGGTATGCACTATCACACCAACGAATGGCCACTAAAACCCAGCATTGCCTCCTTCACATCAAAAATAGAGCGCTCTCTGCTGAGAACGCTATTGGCAGGTGGCAGTCCGAGCCTACCAGCTTGGCATGATCACTTGCCCTCTGTTCCCTTACTGCAGTGCAGCGGATGAGTGAGAAACACACATACTGTGGGATTGCATGGCGTGGTCTGCACGAGACCCACACATTTCGCAGTGTTGGCGTTAGCAGCTAAGATACCAGAACTGCCCTCTTTCTCAAGCTGGCCCCTTCGCATTAAAATCAGTGGACTGGGGCTGGCGATGTCAGCACCAGTCAACAGTCAACAGACAAGTAGAGCAGCTCAATCTGCCCTTTATCCAGGCACTTCACACAAGCTTTGTGGTAGTGCTTGCGGCACGCAAGCTACATGATCAAAGTACCCTCAAACTGTTTACAGCACTCGCACTAAGTCACTGCAGGCATACCCTTTTCAACAACTGGTAGGCCCCCACCCCCGGCCATTGATCAGCTCAACCATCAGTCTGCACAACCCCAGGAAACGCACATGGCCAAGGGAAACAACGTTCATCACGGCCCTACTACTATGATTGAGAGCTTTGCAATGGTTAGATGGACCGGGCACAGTTGGTTTCACTTCTCACTTCCATTACAAGGAAGGGCACTTATTCTTAGACTCGCCCTTTGCACCTGACAAAAGTTGATCAAATCGGGTACACTGCACACCGCACACCTGCCAAAATCATTACCAGAGCCAATTCATTGGTCCCGTCGGAGGCCTTTGTAACCCACTTTCTGAATCCACGTGACCTTTGGCACTTTCCGAATTCTTGGAGCCCTTGGGACACACGTTCTAAAGTTTTGGAGCTCTAGTGACATTCCATGGGGCTGTGGGAACACACTTTCTAAACCCTAGCTGCCTTGGGAACGCGATTTGCAAACCCCCCCGGCGCCCCAGGAACATTTTTTCTAAGCCCTTGGCCTTGGGAATCAACCTTCTAAATCCGTGGGGCCGTTGGCGCACACTCTTCCAAATCCGCATTTGGAACACCGTGGGTGGAGCTTTGAAAACACACTTTCTGAATCCATGGGCACTTGGACTTGGGAACACCCTTTCTAAATCTGCGGGGGCCCTGGGTCCCCACTGTCTATATCCGCCGGGCCTTTGGAACACCCTTGCCAAATCCGCTGTTCCTTGGGAACACCTTTTACGAATCCGTTGGGCATTGGGAACACCATTTCTGAGTCTGTTGGGTCTTGTGAACACACTTTCTAAATCTGTGGGCAGTTGGGAACACACTTTCTAAATCCGTGGGGACTTGGGAAGAGACTTTCTAGATCCGCCCGGCCTTGGGAACACTCTTTATTAATCCGTGGGGCATTGGAAACACCATTTCTACATCCACGGGGCATTAGGAACACACTTTCTAAGTCTGTGGGGGCTTTGGGATCCCACTTTTGAAATCCATGGGCACTTGGGAACACTCTTTCCAAACCCCCCCCGGGCCTTGGGAACACCTTTTATTAATTTGTGGGGCATCGGAAACACCATTTCTAAGTCTGTGGGGCTCTGTGAACTCACTTTCTAAATTTGTGGAGCCTTGTGAACACACTTTCTAAATCTGTGGGCCCTTATGAACACACTTTCTAAATCTGTGGGCAGTTGGGAACACACTTTCTAAATCCGTGGGGACTTGGGAAGAGATATTCTAGATCCGCCCGGCCTTGGGAACACTCTTTATTAATCCGTGGGGCATTGGAAACACCATTTCTACATCCACGGGGCATTAGGAACACACTTTCTAAGTCTGTGGGGGCTTTGGGATCCCACTTTTGAAATCCATGGGCACTTGGGAACACTCTTTCCAAACCCCCCCCGGGCCTTGGGAACACCTTTTATTAATTTGTGGGGCATCGGAAACACCATTTCTAAGTCTGTGGGGCTCTGTGAACTCACTTTCTAAATTTGTGGAGCCTTGTGAATACACTTTCTAGAGCCTTGGGCACTTGGGAGCACACTTTCCAAATCTGTAGGAAGTTGAGAACACATTTTCTAAATCTGTGGGCACTTGGGAACACCCTTTCAAAATATGTCCGGGCCCTAGGACGCCCCTTTCTAAATTCGTGGGGCCTTTGGAAGGGTCCGTGGTAAAACTTAGTAAAAAATTTTTTCTAAAAAAATTCAAACTTAAATTTAAATTTTTTTTTACTAAGTTTCAAAACTTAGTAAAAAATATTTATTCACTAAGTTTTTCCTCTGGGGTTGGGTTTTTTTTACTAAGTAAATTACTTAGTAAAAAAAGAATTTTTTTTTACTCGATACATTACTGAGTAAAAAAAAGGTTTTGACTAAGTAAATTACTTAGTAGAAGAAAAATTTTTTCACTAAGTAAATTACTTAGTAGGAAAAAATTTTAACTCCGGAAATTACTTACCCAAAAGATAAGTTTTCCCATCTCTGATGCCACTGGGCCCACTTGTGGGCTCTTTCTGATATTGCCCCCCCACTCTGAAATCCACGCTTTGTTGCATGGCCCCCAAAGAATAAGATTTTCCACTTCTGACTGCTGCCACTGCTGATTCTGCCTCCCGCGGTGGGGACCCCCGGGCAGCAAGGGTATGTAGCCACCTGGCCCACTTGTGGGCCACCTCTAATTCAGCCCCCCGCTCTGAAGTGGTGGGGACCCCCCAAGCGGCAGGGGTTATGTAGCCACCCGGCCCACTTGTGGGCCACTTGTGATTCTAACCCCCCGCTCCGAAGCGATGGGGACCCCCCAGGCGGCAGGGGTTATGTAGCCAACCGGCCTACTTGTGGGCCACAGAGGCGGCGACCTCCGCAGCACAGGTGGAGTTGGACCAACCCCCCCCCCCCCAAGGGGCCGTGCCGGGGCAACCAGGTCAGTTTCTCCCCCCCTCCCCCCCAAGAAAAGGGCACAGCGGGTGGGAGGGAAACAATCGGGGCAGCCACGGCGCCCTATGCAGACCCTGTGTGATGAGCACAGGGCCCTAGCATGCAAGTCATGCAAGGGGCACAGGGGTGTGTGGCACTGCTGTAGCCGCCATCACGAGGGGCATCCCAAGGTGCTGGGGGGTCAACGGTGTCTGCTGGTTCAGGGGGGGGGCTGCAGCAACAACTGGGCACTATGCCCTTCGGAGGGCCGGTGCGCGCGCCGGCTCCCTTGTCCGGGGGAGGGGGCGGGGTCCAGCAGGGCCGGGAGCAGCGGTGCTGCCACGCGGGGGCACGCAGGAGCCGTAGCGCGGCCACGGGAGGGCCTCAGAGGAGGGCACATGACACGAGGCGGGACGTCCTTCCGCCGCGCCGCGACACACCGGGGGGCGAGGGGTGGGATAGGGCAGGCCACAGGCAGGCTCTAACCCGCTAACCCCTAACCCTCCCGTCGCAAGGGCGGCCAGGACATTAAAACCCTTCAACCCTCGTTAATAGTACATAGGCGGCACACAGGGCCCGGATCAGGGCCACGGGAGGGCTTCCGAGGAGGGCACATAGCCACAGGACGGCGTCCTTCCGCCGCGCCGCGACATACCGGGGGGCCGGGGGTGGGATAGGGCAGGCTTCAGGCAGGCTCTAACCCGCTAACCCCTATCCCTCCCGTCGCAAGAGCGGCCAGGACATAAATAGCCATCAACCCTCGTTAATAGTACACACCCACACCCACACCCACACCCACACCCACACACCCACACACACACACCTGTACATGCTTGACCTGCAGCCTGCCAGCCTGCAACACTTGGTGCTCAGCAGTCCTTCAGAATTTTTGAGCAGTTGAATTGAGGAGTCGTTGGTGCAACCCACTGCTTATGTAACATGCAATCTTTGCATTTGCAGATGCTGGCCTGCAAGGTTCATCGTTCATCTGTGCCACATTCAGCATACTGCATCACACCTGTGCTCTGTTCTGCCTCACAGGTTTCACAAGCGGATGCTGGAATTGGAAATTTGGTGGAGAGAGGAGCAGGAACAGGGTCGCATGCTGGATGCTCAGAGCGGGTATGGATTAGGAGTAGGGCCGGCTTGTCTGCAGAATGACAATCAGGGCAGAGTTGGAATTGCTTGGCACATTGGTGTGAACAGATTTAATCCTGCCCCAACAATGCTTGTGTTTGCTCAGCACGCACACTTGACAAGGTTGTCAGATTGAGCGAAGGAATGAGAAACTGACACCAAGCGTGCAAGGACGAAGCAGTGTCCTTTTTTTTTCCTTCCCATTCGCAAAGTCTAATTTCTTGTTGGTCAAATGGGCTGAACGTCCCCAGCCCAGGCCACAGTACCCCAATGATCAGGACACTTAGAGTTATTGACTGCCTGCGCCGCCCTGCAGCCTTGCTGGCATTTGCTACATAGCCCTTGCAACGCAAAATTTGAGGCGGGAAAACCAGTGCCCATTGCAAAGTGGGAACAACTCTCATCAACTCTCATCGGCTGTCCTTGTGGGAGAGGGCTGTTCAGGGTAATTGAGGACAGTCAATATCCATCAAAGGTTGTGGCCACATTTTTCCATGTACCATACCCCCCCCCCCCCCACCGATATCCTCTAACCCACATTGCACGTTTGCCTGCCATTGTGCTTGGTACCCCCCAACTCCTCCCCCAGGCGCCAGCCGGGTGCACCCGCCACGCGGAGTGTGGACGTGGACCAAGGCCCACGTTGCGAACCCCTGCCTATTGGCTCACGATAGGAGAGGGTACGCAAACAGGCTAAAAAGGGTTGTGGCTCACTGCACACAGCTGTGAGCAAAGGGGCACACAGGACATGCCGGGGGGACGTCAGCCTGGGACCCCACAAGGAACACAGAAAGAAGTACATGGGAGTGTGAACACGAGTGGAACGAGGTGGGACCTCATGCTGGAGGCCCTATCAGAGACTAATTGTTTTGGTGTTACTTGCCTGCCCTCAGATGCCTCCACCGGTGCATGCGCTCGTGTGAGCCCCCATTTTGTCACTTGCCTGCAATGCCCCCCGTAACGCCCGGAACCGTTTCACGCAAAGTGCACAACCCTGTAGATACATCTTGCCCTTCATTGTAGTTCGACCGAGAGGTGCACCCCTCCCCTTGGGGGCCTCCGCGCCCGCCATGCGGCGACCCTCCCTCACTTGAGTGGGCCCGATCTGCGGAGGGGAGCGCCGCTGCAGCATGATGAGCTACCTCATCAGAGGCGGCCTAATTTCTTCACATCACACTCTCGGGTTTGCCCCTCTCCTTTCACCTCAGTCTTCACGACATGTCAGACTCTCCTGCATCGCTTGCCGCGCAACCCGCCTCCATTAACAAGCGGAAGTGCTTGGAAGAAGGCAGGGCTGGCCGAAAAGTCCGTGATGCTCGGAGCAAGGCTGAGCATTACGAAGGGTGGGCTGCCCTGACCCAACCGCGATATACACTCGGTGCCAGTACGAAGGACATGTGCAGATCCACTTGGACCTGCTTGTTCCTCTTTGCGAATTCCTCATTTGAAAGATTCAGGGGATGGCTGGTGTGTTGCCTTCCCGCCCAGTGGCCGGCCGCGGCGGTCGTCCCGCGGCGCTCGAAACAGCCACAAGAGTGCCATTGGTCCCACGCAATTTGGCGTGCCCAATTTGGAGGCACCCAACCACCACAACTGTTCATCAGCATCACTGCGTCGAACTATGAGACGGCACAATAGAGGTTCATTCTCCGTGGACGAGCAGATGCTGTTTGGGAAGTCTGGCAACTCTCCCCCCCCCCTCGTGTCAGCCGCGGTTTCATCCGGTAGTGCGACATCCAAAGAGTGAGTGTCAGACGTATATGGGCCCGTCTGGGACTGATCGGTAGCCCTTCTTTTCCAACTCATGTTCCATCCTCGAACCCTTACACTCTCTCCAAGTGTCCGGGGATGTTGTCCTCTATCTACCGTGTGTTGTTGTCTGCCTGATCTGTGGCGTTTTGCCACGAGCCGGTACCGCCGGGAAATGCCCTAGCGCTGCCGCCGGCCTCTGCCTCTCCGCATCCCCGCCGCGCATGGTGGCTCTGCCCTTATCTGCGGCGCTAAAGAGGGGTCTAGGCTCGGCAGCGGTTGCCCGGGAAGCCCCAGCTTTCCACTCACCCTACCATTGCATTTGTCCGCCTGTCTGCCTCTCTGCCTGCGGTGTCCCCGTGACCGCTTCTTTTGTTTGCAGCCCACCATGGCCCTGCTACTTGCAGCTCTCATTGACTTGCTTGGCCGGTTTTTGCGTTTGCTAGAGCAAAGCACAGTGCCGCGCTTATAGTCCCTCCTGTGTGATTGCACTGCGGATGTCTCCTTGCATACAAGCGTGCAAATCATCACCCATTGTGAGTCACATCATGTGTAGAGCGGTACATGCCGAGCAAGCAGCCATCATCCATGAATGGATTGATGCTGGCTATTCGAGTTTGCGTGATGCACATGCTGCCGGTTGGCCACTTGCTCCTTGGTAGTTGCACTTAGAGCATCTCTCTCCATGGCACAGGGTCTTAATCCCGCTTTTGCCCCTATTCCCGACAATAAGTTCAGTTGCATGGAATGTGGCCTTCGTTGCCGATGGTTCATGGTTTGCCTCTCATCGTTGTCGAGGGGCTTTCACTTGGGTATGCGTGGAAAGCCTCACCTGGGCTGTATACCCCGTGCCCATCCCTAGTCATCTCGACCACTCGTACGCAATGGAGGTGTATATGTCATGGGTTTTGCTTCGTGTCAAAAGATGGGTTTGGGAGTCGCCTCGCATTTCATGTGCCACTGTGCGTAGTCTGAGAGAGGGAGGAAACCTCACGGACTCAAAGTCTTTCATCACGGTCATCTGTTCCCGTCGGCCAGATGATTTGGGCATGGGTCTGGTGGATGTGCTACTAGCTGTGTGTGTTTGCCTGGCAGAATGTTTGCCCCCACCCCAACATTGGTACTCTCACGAGGACTGTACCTTCTTGGATACACCACTATATCAGGTAGACGGTGAAGCCAAAACCCAGGCTTTGTGACAACCGCATCCGATACCGACAGGCTACATTGAAGGCTTGTTGCCCTCTTAGCCCAATTTTTGGAGGGATGGTGTGCAGTAGCACAATGTCAGCACAATACATGACCGGTTGTTGCGTTAGCACTACACGGTGCGGTAGAAAGTGACTGATGCTCCGGAAGTGGTGTCTTACGCTGGCATGCGTCGCCTCGGGTGCCCTCTCATAGGGTGAACACCTTCGGATGATTTCCGTCCGCAAATTTTGGACACGCCCAACCACGTCACGTGCGCTTTTAGGGATTGCAAAGTCACAACCACACATTTTCAGGAGGATTGGCAATATGGCGGCCTTTGGAGGGCCATCTTGTGCACAAAGTTGGCGGGTGACGTGCTCCGCATCGTGCCTAAGTGGGAAGTGTCTCTCCCCGTGTACTAGGGTGTTCTTATTTTATGAGGGGGTGCCTACTTGGGTCTTAGTGTTGGCGCCGTGTGTGACTGCCCTGTGCCGTCCGTGTCATGGGTTACTATGACATTGTGTGGCTGGTTACTGCCGACATTCGAACTCGCTCTGGTCCGTCACAAGGCGACCTCCAAGCAGGTACGCGTTGTCTCCGTGGATCCTGCACCTGTCACGCTTGCCTCACCCTTTGCAGTTCCACGACGATGGAGACTAGCTTCCGCTGGAACAAGAATTGACGGTGTATGACGCCGTGTTTCCGTATCGTCGTTTCCTAGTGGCTAGAAGCTGGCAAATACTACCACATGCTGCGACCACGATGCAGGTTGCAATGCATGTACACCTTTGGCATTACTGCGGCAACACAGCCGTGTGCGTGCCCCAACGGGGTCTCATGCAACTCGGCAAGGGAGACATGCTGTACTTGTTTCACCATCGCGTGCACCTACCAGAGCCGACTATGTGGCCGGTGTTTGTCACACAGTGTCAGGATGTTTGCTATGTAACAGTGTAATAGCGGCGTCTGCCAAGGAGTTGTAGAACTGTTGATTCGTCTTGTGGTACGGGACTAGTGTGCATCGCTATGTGTCCGGCTACACCGAAGCAATGCTCCGCAGGCGCAGGTCCGCACTTGGTGGCGCTTGTGGCGTTTCTACTGACAGAGGTGTGGACACATGTTGCACTCACACGACACGGACATACGGCTCCGAAAGCCCAATGGCTGAAGCTGAAGCGCAAGTGTCGTGCAGCTGCATTTGCTGGCGTTGCTTCTCCGTGAGAAGAGCCCAACAGGAGCGAATGTCAGCACTCTACCACCACCACTGAAAGGTGGCTGCCCGGGGTCAAAGGCAACCTAACACCGGTGCGCGAAGAGGAGTCCAACACCCCACCCAGAACCTTCAAAACGCAATAAGAGGGACACCGGGCACCAATTGACGGGTGTGGCACTCCGTGAGAATGCAACGGCAGACGGAGCCAAGACCTCCAGAGCACGTACATTAAGCGGAGCAACGCCCTCCCCCTCAGCCGCCCGGTCGTTCAAAACCACGCGTGCTCCGAGCGCGGACACCCGTGCCCGTTGTCACCCCCCCCTCCCCCCGAAAGCATTATACCTCTCTCTTCTCTTGGGCGGGCTGCTCGTCACAAGTTGAGATGCACGGCACTATCCGACCTCCTCGTGGACACTGACGGAGACGCACTTATGCTAACTCCCATGATGTCTTGGGAGCAAGCCAAGGAACGGTTACGCCCGGCCACGGTGCAAGCCATGGTCTGCATCTTTCAGGCGCATCCGCACATGTGTCAAGAGATGTGGTGGGGACTACGGTCCCCAACGTGCTCTGACGATTGCCGGCCGAGGGCCTCTATGTTGCCGCATGCTTGCCCGCGACGTGGCACAGTGGCTCCGTTGTAGGTCCATCAATGTGGATCCATGGCCCCGTGCGGAGACTGAAGGGCATGGGTGATGGGGGGCTAGACGTCCGTCTGCCACACTAGGCGGCACTCGGGGCAATTGATGCGGAGTGGCTGGTAGTCTTTGCAATAAGGACTCCAGGGCATTGATGTATCTCACGTCGTCCCGATGGCTTGCCTCACAGTTTAGCCCAATTGCTTTCGTGCTCGCCGTCCCTTTGTCCCGATGTGCCACTACTCAACTTAGCGTTGTTCCGGAGGGTTGAAGGGAGTGTGAGTCCGGCAATGGAAACTGGCCTCCTTCCCTATAGGATGTGGAGTGGTCCGGAAGGTGTTCATCAGAATGCATGGGGGAAAGCTTTTTGAGTAGGTGGTGCAATACCTCGGCGACGGAGCTTGTGGCGTACGGAGGACAAGCACATCGGTGGGCCGAGCAAGGGTGGTTGGCACATCATGCACTAGTGCCCCTGCAACAATCGGACGCGGTGGTGGGCTTGCCAGGAGCACGTGGATTAGGCTGTGCCTCCCTTGACGCGATACCCTCTTGCTCCGAATTGCCACATACTATAGTGATGTGTGAGGGGACGTCCCAATCGGGGTAACACTGCTCAACCCCTAGAGGGGTATCCCCCTAGCATGTGGCTATAGCGGCTTGGCGTTCTACGCTCGGCGGGATACTCTGCCAATGATGTGTGAATGATGTACAGTGTGCGCCGCATCATCCCTGTTCTCATGTTCAAAGTTTGGAAGCCATCTGGAGCTTGCTCGGATGGGTTGTTGTCCCTCGGACAAGCGCGGGCCACGGTGGCCATACAAGGGGAATTGAATGACAGTTGGAGCTACCGCGGGGTGATCACGGGAGGAGTACTGGGGCATCCCTTTGCCCCCAAGACCAACCCACCGGGAGTAGTCGATTGTCCCTTGGCCCCAAGAACAACGCAACGAGGTACCGGGGTGTTTCCCTTGGTTCCAAGACAATTTTAGCTGGAGCATTGGGGCGTCCTCAGCCCCAAGAACAACCTAGAGAGGTCCTGGGGCATCCCACTAGGCCCAGAAGAGAACCGGTGCGGGTATCTGGGCACATACTCTAACCTTGTGACGTAGCGGTGGTGGTTTGGTGGTGTGGTACATGGCATGCGATGGAAGACAATATGACTTGACGGTGTGAGTGTTTGTTGGTCACAGTATCGTTCGGGAGAGGCAACAATGGCCAATGCTAAAAGTAGGACAGCCACATGGTACGTGGTATCGAAACCTGCGGCCTGGTCACTTTTCTTGCATGGGGGTGGGTGCACCCACGCGAGCTGGCCAATCAATGTAAGTGACGGGGAGCACCTAACACGGCATGCGCGCAGCATGGATATTCGGGCGCCTGTCACGACCAAGCAACCATGCTTACCACCAAGGGGTTTTCCGTCCGTATTGCCCGTTTTAGGAGGGGGCAGGGGGGGCTACCTAGGCCACTATTGGAAAACAAGCTGTAAAAGTAGCGCGCGGCGCAATTACCCACCTGAAGGGTCAAGGGTGGGCGCCCGGGCGTTATGCGTGGACTAGATGTGTTGCACATGGTTGCCACGGCCTAGGGCAAGCCTCTGCTAGGTACCTCTATAGGGGGTTGATAACCAAACTATGGCACTTGCAGCCTGAATCCTAGCCACGGGGGGGGGGGTCACCGGGCCCAAGTCCTTGACGCCCCCCCCCCTCTTCCTTGACGCCCCCCCCCCCTCTTCCTGGAAATTGGGAGGAAAGTGCCGGACCATCAGCGTCAAAGGCGCCGTCAGCGATTTTTGCTTGATGTGGCAAAGGGTGAAAATGTGTTTTCACCCCAATGTGTCTATACTCAATATACTCAGAATTTTTTGGAGAATTCAAAAAGTGGACAAAAATTTGCACTTTTCAGTTAGCGCAAAATCACTATCCCATCTGTGAGCACCTGGTTCCAGAGATGGCCACTACCCTAGTTGGTGGAACATTGGAGAGTCCTAGGTTCAATCCCGGGGATTGGCAGAAGTGAGCCACTAGGGAGCAGGGGGTGGTATGGAGCTGGAAGTGTGTTTTCCTTTTTTTTTTTAATTCCATGACTCATCATGAATCTACTTTTCCAAGGGACGGGTTATGTAGCCACTTCTGATTTTGTCCCCCTTGTCCCCGAAGAACGCAAGGGTTATGCAGCAATTCCGCCCACTTTTGGACCCCCCGAGAAGGCAGGAGTGATGTAGCCACTTCTGATTTTGTCCCGTTTACAATAGCAATAGTGGCCGGGAATTGACTTGGGGGTGCTATGTACCACCTACCATCCCTCCCCCCCCCCCCCCGCGCTTTCAAAAATTTTTTGCATCAACATACATACCCCAAAGTGATCAGCGCAATGAGGCGGTCATTTTAAGCCATGTATGTTGGGATGCGGGAGCCCCCCCCCCCCTCCCCGGCTGGCTCCCCTCCCCCCCAGACCCAGCCCCCCCCCCCCCCCCCAAAAAGTGGTCCGAAAGTGGGAAGGAGTCGGCGTATGGCCCGTTGCTACCTCCCCCCCACCCGTGATCCCAGCAGCAATATTCACGAGCTGTACCCCCTTTGACGTGGGGCAACATGCTCCTCTATCAGAGGCATAAATGCTATCTTATATTCTTGAATGCACTGCACATCATGTTCCCATATGCCCGTTGGGCGTGTGCACTAGAATTGCGCATGCCGTAAATGTGTATGACTATGCCACACGACGCATGTGTGCCGCCCTAACAAACGTGTTCTACGTGAGTGGCTACGAGCTTGCCGTGAACATAATGCCAGGGCACGGTGAGGTAGGGGATCACAAAAATGGCCCGGGGCCAACACACCATGGGTGCCCCTGGGTGCTGTAGCGAGCAAGAATGTGGTAGAGGAGCCATGATGGTCCATAGGCAGGCTCGGCTCTAGCTTTCTAGGAATCTCAGCTTGTTGTATCACACACTCACCGTGCCAGGGTTGCCAAGGTGCGACGAGCGTCTTGGTCCAGCGTGAGGGTAAAGGTGCATTTGGAGGAGACAGTGGTTACCGAGGCCTACCAACTCGTCTTGCTGCTCTTGGTGCTTGCCTGCTGCCTGCTGCAGTGCCGCCCCTACTATGTGCATTTGCTTGTTGCCGGGGCCCATGGTGCCGCGGGCCGGGGGGGGGGGGGGGCACACCCTCTTGTGTGTGGTGTATGGTTCCACCGGTAGACGGCATGATAGTTTATCTATGACAATGACTACACTATGTGTGTGTGTGTGTGTGTGTGTGTATGTATGTATGTAGGTGGGTAGGTTGGTAGGTAGGTAGGTAGGTAGGTAGGCAGGCAGGTAGGTACGCATGTATGTTGTGTTTGCGTGAGGGCGCCGTAGGGGCACAAGGGATGCGGCAATTGGGCAGCATGCTATACCTCCGTTGCTCTTTAGACTGCATGTAGTGGAAGGCCTTTCCTGTAGATGATGTCTGGTTGCCGGCCTCGAAGGGAAAACCAGAGACTACCGCATGAAACGGCACATACTGTGGTTTTTGTCCTGTGACAACACTGTGATTATGGTGCCCTATCCACCAGGGCCAGCAAGGGTTGGCGGGTGTCTTGTAAGGACTTTTCTTTGACTATTAGTGTTGCGGGGCAGGGGGGGGGGGGGGGGCGCCGTCCTAGAGTACCCCCCTTTGGTGTCCTGGGTTCAACCTGTAAGGACTGCATCGTGCAATCCACCATCCTAAACTCTACAGCCCTAACACATTTGTCCGTTTGGCCCAACGCACATTCGTTTTCTGGTATGCAATAGTGCGCATCTTATGTCATAGCGACAAGCAATGTTGTACCCTCCGGTAGAGCGAAAGTTTGCAATGTAGTCAAAAGTTTGTCATGCGCTTTGGCAACCCATTGTTTTTGCAAAGATGTGTGCCAAAGTTCGTTGCACGTTGCATGTAGTGGTGCGTGGGAATATGCGTGCCAACATGCCCACAAACGTGCCTGCGAAGGTGTGGGCCACAGTGCCAGTTGGAGTGCTTGGGTGAGTGCCCGGGTGGGTGCGTGCTAGAGGACTACGCCGCGGTGCCCGCAAAAGTGCCCGTAAAGCCCCGAGCAGCTTGTCTGGGCAACAGTGCCCGCAAAGGTGCCCGCAAAAGTCCCAGGCTTTTGTGCGTGTTCCGCCTACGTTCATTAGCGTTTGGGGACATGCAGGCCCCATTTTGTGTGTCCATGCCCCACTGCATGCTTGGCATAGCCAGGACAGGCAACTTTTATGGGTTGATACATGCCTCTTGCTAGGCTTGGTCCATCATTTTACCATGCACTTTCACCTCCGTCATTCGGGTAATTTTTGGAATGCCGGCCATACTGTGCGGATTCATGTCGGCAATTGCTATGCAAAGTGCCGTGCTTGCCGCTGCAACACACGAAAGTAAAGTGCTGTGCATGGTGCCATACTTCTAGCATATGCAGGTGTGTGGGGCAGACTGCGTACGGGACTATTACCCCCCCAGCCCAGCGGTCCAACAATAGTTTCTCAAGCGGGGACAATAGGGCGCAAGGTCAGCAAGTGGCGCCCTTCTCTAACCCCCCTTTGTGCCATGCGAAGTGCTTTGCCCCACCATTGCTTTGCCCCACCGCCAAAAAGCTACTTGCCGCACGCAGTGTCTTGCCCAACCTCCGAAACACCGAAAGAATGTTGTGCGTAGTGCTTTGCCCACCGGCGAGAAACCACAAAACAAATTGCCATGTGCATTGTCTCACCGGAGGCACAACAAACTAGGGACGCCCTAACCGCCCTCACACCGACAAGCTGGGTAGTGGGGACCATGGATGTGACATGGTCGCATGTCTGCAACTCGAAGACCTCCTTAGCTTTACTGTACGCAATTGCACCCGCAGCACCCTTGTGAGCAGGCAGCCTTGAGGAGGTGCACATCGCATGCACCACGTTGTGGTCGACCTCCTGGCGGGAGCGCACCCGCCCTCCCATGCCTAGTTCCGTGCGTGCCCCAAATAGCAGTGGTGGCCGGAGAGGCAGGCATAGAGGCCGCAGCACAGCGGGCTTCGCGGCAGCCGCCACGGGGCGCCAGGGGTGACTCTGATGTGGCGAGACGGGGGCTGGCTCCGGAGGAGGCTGCAGTAGTGCCGCTCGCCTAGCTGTGCTGAGTGCTGAAGGGGTTGTGAGCCAATTTTTGTGACAGACACTGCAAGTACCCCGATTCAGGTTGGCGGATGCTTCTTCAATTAAGCTTTAGTTCTGCCACCTTGCCTGTGGGCAGTATAATTAGCCCCCCTTCCTGCTCTTGCCACTTATACAACCCAACAATTATCTCGCCTTTGGTTTAACCCCTGTCCATCCCCCAGATCCCGCTCACCTTGCCACACAGTGACTCCTGCAGTTTAACAACACGCGCAGCCGAGGCCAAGGGGCAGTCCTCTGGCAGCAGCAGCTCAAAGAGCAGTGACACGCCCCGCAACAGTGTGCCTGCAAAGTACCACGACGACCCTCTGCTGCTCAGCAGCAGTGCCTTGGAGACCCCCTTGGCCCCAGGCCCAAGACCCCAGTCCCCCGTCATGGCCCCTGCGTCCGCGTACGGCTCCCACTCGCGTTGGCGCTGGTCCACAGAAGCGGAGTGTTGGGTGCAGGAGCCAGGGCGCGCCCGGATGCCGGATTTCACTGGCTCTGGGGCCCGGGGATCGCCGTTGTGGTGCGGACTGGACCAGTTGGGGGGGTGGGCCCGGCACGCCAGCGATGTGGACGAGGCCCGTTGGCCAGTGCCCAGCTCCCTCGGTGGCGAATCTGCAGTGCAGTCCCCTCTGAACACCCCTGAGTCAGTGTCCCCACTCCTGAAGCCCCCTGAATCTGCGCATTTGGGGTCTGATGTCCCCAATGTTGTGGCGAGGGGTGTGGTGCCCTGGGGATCATCAAGGGTCCCTGCTCCCCCCGCCATGCCCACGCAGTCCACCACAGAGCTGGACCGGAGTGCCCCAGTATCACGGCTCAGACCTGTGCGGTACAGTGGGCATCCGGTGCCTCACCAGTACCTGTGGTCCCCAGCGCGAAGGGTCACGCAGATGCGGCGGGGAGAAGTGCGGCATAAGTCTCTTCCAGGTGCTGTATGCAGGGAGTACTGGTTGTTATCAGCGGTTTGCTGTAGCTCTTTCAGTATTGCATTGGTTCAACCACCATCACTGGAACTTCAGACCGCATGAGTAAACGCTGCAACAGGCAGCTACATGTTGACACGAGTGTTTTGGCCCAGTATTTTCACAAACGCTCAAGCATAGCCCGGCAGCCAGACGCCGTTGGTCCACAGCACCACGCCGCCTGCCTATGTCGGGGCAGTGCGGGCTGGCTCAATTTTTCGACCACAAGGGAGAACATGGGCAATGCCTCTGCCCATGTTCGTTTTTTTTTATTGCTCCTAGACCCTCTTGGCACATCAGGGTCACACCATCAGCGCTTCTGCCTGATGCTTGTCTTGCAACCCTCATGCCAAGGCATGGCATCCCTCCTCCGTAGTTTAAAAAAAAGTTCACAGACCTCGTTTAGCTTCTTCTTGTCTCTCTGGCTCCAAGGACTCAGCTCTCCACCCCGCTGACTCGGGGGAAAGGGAGAGGATGATAGGTAGGGAGGTAGATGACCTGGCCCCACTCCAGCATCGAGATAGCTTTTTTTTTTTAGCCTTGCACTTGGCTTGCAGCGCGCGCGGTAGTGGACACGGCAGTGTGCTTCAAAATCCAGCGTCAGCTCCATCAAGGGGTATGAGGTCCGGATCCATTGCAGGCCCCCCAACCAGGCCAGTGATGCAAGGAATTCAGGCAGGAAGACAATCCCCACCACCAGTCCCTTGATATCAGCCCCAATTCCTCCATTTGTCCAGGGGGAGCGGGAGGGTGTGTGTGTTGGGAGGGAGGCCCGTTGTTGGCTCGAAATGGGCCATAAATGTGGTGGGTTCATCAACGGGGAGGTCCTTTGGGGGAGGGTTTGACAGAGGCTCATTGGGCCATCTCCCACAGCACCCACAGTGACCCCTTAGGACACAGCACACAGAACACGCAAAGCGGTGAGCAGCGGCCCATAACAAGACTGCGAAGCTGCTGCCCGAAACCATTGCTCAGTGACCTCATTGCGCATAAGACCGACCAACCAACCGACCGACCAGTCTACCCACCTAACCCACCCACCTGGTAGGGATGCCGTCAGGGCCCTTGGTCAATTGCAACTGCGGGGAGGGGGAGCCAGTGTGAATTAGAGGGGGACGGTCTCGAAAACAGGCCCAAAGAACCAGACCCCAATTTGTTCCAATGGGCATTGGTCCAGAACGTTTTTGGGGACGAAAAAGTTTTGACTAAATTTTGTGCAAAATCAGTCTTTTGAGCAATTCAGACGCCTGGCCGTTGTACAAAATTGTCCTGAACGACCAATTGTTTAGGAGCCTGATGAGACCGGGAGGGGCTGAGGCAATCTGTGAAACATGGTCCAAGGGCCCCCGTCGTCTCTGGAGTTGCAATGGGCCACAGGCCCAGTGAGCCCTCAGATAGGCAGCGCTAACCAGAGCGCTGGAAGGGTAGGTTAGTAGGCAGGCAGGCAGGTAGGCAGACCGGGAGGTTGGTCAGTAGGTAGGTGGATGGGTGGGTGCGTAGAAACTTGAATATTTTGCCAAAATATTTCATTCCCGAGTGTTTTTTTCTGAGCGCAAAAAAGACACAAGAAACACAATATTTTTAAATAATTCTGGGGTTCCGGACAGAGGATTTCGCAAAAAATTAGGTGAATTGAATCAATCATCTGGAGAGTGTAGGATTTGTACCGTTTGTGAACACTCCTGTTGTGGCAAGCTTTGTTTGGGCATAGGAAATGTTTTTTTCATCGGGTGGGCCACTGCAAGGCAGGTGATAAATATGGTCCCTGCAGGATTGGAACCAACCTTCATTTTCCAGTGCAGTGCACTGACCACTAGGATATTGCCTGTGCCTGACATACTAGTGCCAAGGACCATAAACAAAACGAGGGGTATTTTTTTGTCCAAACAGCAGCAAGCAGCAGTGAGCATACATCACCAAACACAAAATGGCCGTTGGACAAAACGTAATCACAAAAAGTTATTTTCCGGGCTCCATACACAGATTTCGGCTCGCAAATTGAAATGCCAGACTACGCTAGCACAGACGACCAAACAATGTGAGAAACGATCCATGCCACAGGTGCTGGATGTATGGAATGCCGTTACAGGGCATGTGAAGTGACTGACAACGGCCGGGAACGAGTGTGTCCAGGCAAAGGAGGGGCCTGCGCAAGCACCTGGAATTATGCGTTCGTCTGACTGCGCGAAAACTTTTCAGTTTCTCAATGAATAAAAGCACACAAATGGTTCTATCGCTTCCTCGTTCTGCTGGATCCAGCAGCCCTTAAGGCAAAAATCCCAGTGGGTGCAGTGGCCCCTTGCTACCCACCCCCACCGAGGAAACTGCTGTTCCCAGCGTATTTTGCATGTCACCAAAATATATGGTTCATGGCGCATCCCGTGCGGTACCGTTGCTGTGAATCCACATTGTCCTATGTTCCAGTTTCTATTTGACCATCTTCGCATGTTCAGAGCAACCTACTGCCCGGAGCAGCTGTACTGTGCAGCCACGCACCAGTAGCGAACCGCAGGTGCTCAGCCCCTGCAAGTGGAGCAGTTCTTCAGAAGCATGCACCCATAGCTCCAGCAGTACCGCTGAATGCATGCTCCGGAAGTCCAGTGGACTCGCTGACGTGTCGTCTCGCAAGTCCAGCGAAGCCTCTGATGTCATATCGCGCAAGTCCAGTGGGCTGTCTGATGTTTCTTCGCGCAAGTCTAGTGGAACCGTATCTCGCAAGTCCAGTGGGCTCTCTGAACGTTGCTCCCACAAGTCCAGTGAGACAGGCCAAATGACCCCTGAGGCTGTGACACCACCTGTTGAGGCCGAGCCGAGCCAGGCAGAGGGTGATCAGTTGGCTTATGCCCAACTGGTGCAGGCTGATTTGCGGGTATGGGCCAAGGAGGGATGCCGCTCTTCGCAATGTTGAGCTGCCCATGCTGTGCGCCTATCCCTCTGCTGTGTTGTGGGTTTGGCAACCAGCCTTACTGGTGTCGCAGGTTGCTATGGAACACAACCCTGTGTCTAGTGGTCGGCGGGGTAAAGGGGACAGGAACACCTGGATGCCGATCATTTATTGTGCGCCGGTGCATCAGGCATTGGACTGACCAAGGGTTGGGGACTGAGCCCCCAACCTCTCCCAAACTCTCAACGTTGATGATGGACAGGATGGACAGCAAGACCAGGGAAAGAGCCTGAAAGCACTGACAGGCAATTTCTACGGTATAGTAGTACATGATGGGCATCGTGTCGCACCTATGCCTCCCCCCCAAACCGGTAGCCCTGGCAACAAGATAAGGTGGGTTTGACGATCCTCCAACTATCGGAGATAATCCTGGCAGCCTTCTACAGCCCTTGCGTGCAATGACAACCCTTGCAATTGTTTACAATATATTTTCGTCTTTTGTTTTATGTCTATCTCCAAACATATCCCTTGCAGCTGCGGAACGAGTCAGTGCTGTGCAAAGGCACAAACGTTGGGAAGCCAGTTGTAGGAGACTCTGGTTGGCAAAACGTGGTACCACAGGAATTTGCTTTGCAGCCCATCTCTGCGGCACAGGAGGAGCTTCCTTCGACAGGTACAGTGCTCCCGCACAATCCACGCTTTGTGTGTGCTGGGTCCCTGAACAACCTCTCACCTTCACGCAAAGCTGCCTCATTCATGACTTTGAGAGCCAGCACAACAGCGGCTCTGATCCAGAGAACCAGCCTGGTGAACCCCTTCGCTCAAAACTTCAAGTTTTGTGACGTCACTGGGCGAACAGGTTGCGGCAGTCATGTTCGGTTGCTGAGGAATGCGTGGGGAATGAAGTGAACATCTGAGTAATCGGGTATGGCAGACGACGCGATCAACGGGGCCAGGGGTCATGGTGCGTTGCATTGCACCGCATCTGGTGATGAGCACTGCATAGCCCCGGGGGGGCGGCCGGGCCTGGTCCTTGTATGCGACACCCCCCAGCCCCCCCCCCTCCCCCCCCCGAGTTTTGAAAGATAGCGGTGCGGGGGTCCATGGCGCCAAATTTTTTGTCCCATGCTTAGTTGAGAGGGGTACTATGCCTATAGTCCTTAGGACCCTTAAGACTTTCTTGCTGGCAAAGACAAGATATCGCTATTATCGCATACATACCTCTATACCCCCATGCCCGCAGACACCCCCTTGAGGTATGCATGTGATAGTAGTGGGTTGCGCGCAGCCCCCCCCCCGCGGCCAAGCTGCCAATACCCCCGACCTCCTGCCGACCCCCCCCCCGCCCCAACTCCCCCCCCCCCCACAAGTTTTGACAGATAGCTGGGGGGGTGTCGCATCAGGACTAGTTGTAGTCGCCCCCCCCCCCCGGGTGCATAGCACGCGCAATGCACAGCACTGTACAACACATCTACACAACACATGCGCAGCACAGCACAGCACAGCACATGCATATTGCACGTGAATTCCATAGCTGTACTGCTGACCATCTGCGTTGGACAGCATCTAGACTGCACAGCACACGCATGGTACAGCATCCACAGTGCGTGCACTGCAGAGATGATGTGATACAGAGCTGCAAGACTCTATACAGCCCATTCACTGCAGAGCAACAAATAGGTGGTGCAGATGGAGCTAGGTAGGGCAGTAGGTGGGTCTATGGTTGGTGTAAAAATGGGATCCTTGCATGAATCGGACGTACGTGGATTTGCAGTTGTATCGATTTGAAATGAGGTGATGTGCAGGTGGCTCTGCAGTTCTAGGTAAATTTATAGGTGGATCAAGTGGATCCAGCTGGATCTCTAGGAGGATCTAGGTGGGTGTGTTGGTGGGTGTGTAACTGGATCTAGAGGGATCTGTAGGTGGACATTGTAAAACGAGGTGGATCTGTCAGTAGGTGTTGTAAAACAAGACAGATGTGCAGGTAGAACTAGCGCACTGCAGATCGGTTAGTCAACATCGATTGGTTGGTCAGGGTTTTTTCGTTGGGAGGGTGGGGGGGGGATGCGGGGGCATTGCAGTCTTTTGCCTCTGTGGAGTCCACTCTGCCTCAGCGCTGACAGGGTTCACATTCAGCTATTTCCCAGACTATGAAGTTTGGAGGATGCTCTTCAGCAGTGACGCAAGAATGTCACACAGGGTCAGGGGTTCCGGATCACCAAGTGCTGCACTGCACATCAGCAGCACGCTACATTCGCTGGTAGTTTGCATGTGGTGCTGATTATCGTGTGCGAGTGAAGTGTCACGCAACTGCAAAAAAAATATATAAAAATATATAAAAATATGTGTGTTTTTTTGTAGTGTCATGCGAGTCGCTCGCATAAGACTCCAAGAAAAAAATAGACACAAAATATGCTTTTTTTTGAGTGTCATCGCAAGTGTCTATGTTTTTTGAGTGTCAGCGCAAGTGCACCCCAAAAAAGTCAAGTGGCTGATTTTCCCTTCCAAACCCCCATTTTTGGGCAATCCCGGGTTATTTAGCTTTTTTGGCCCCAACCCGCCCACTTGTGGACCACTTCTGATTTTGTCCCCCGCTCTGAAGCATCGGGGACCCCCTAGACGGCAAGGGTGATGTAGCCCATCCGCCCATTTGTGGGCCACTTCTGATTTTGTCCTCCACTTTCAGCGTTGGGGACCCCGAGACGTACCCAACACGCCCACATGTCGGCCACTTCTGACTGAGTCCCCCGCTTTGAAGTCTTGGGGACACCCCAAACGGCAAGGGTGATGTAGCCAATCCCTCCACTTGTGGGCTGCTTCTGACTTTATCCCCCTCTTTCATGCGTTGGGGACCCCCCAGACTGCAACGGTGATGTAGCCAATCCGCCCACTTGTCGGCCACTTTGTCCCCTGCTCTGAAACATTGGGGACCCCTAACACGTTAGGGGTCATGTAGCCCATCCGCCCACTTGTTGGCCCCTTCTGGCTTTGTCCCCCTCTTTGAAGCCTTGGGGACCCCCGATGGCAGGGGTGATGTAGCCAATCACTCCGTTTGTGGGCCATCTCTGATTTTATTTACCGCCTTGAAGCGGTCGCGACTCCCTAGACCGCAAGGGTGATATGACCAATCCGTCCACTTGAGGGACTCTTTTGACTTTGTCCCCCGCTGTGAAGCTTTGGGGATCCCCTCATACGGCAAGGGTGATATCGCCAATTTGCCCAATTGTGGGCCACTTGCGATTGCGTCCCCCTCTCTTAAGCGTTGGGGACCTCCCAGACGGCAGGGGTGATGTAGCCAATCCGCCCAAGTGTGGGCACTTGTGATTTTGTCCCCCGTTTTGAAGTGTTGCGGACCCCCTAGATGGCCGGGGTTATGTAGCCAATCCGCCCACTTGTGGCCCACTTCTGATTTTGTACCCCGATCTTAAGCGTTGGGGAACCCCAAGAGGCAAAGGGTTATGTAGCCAATCCGCCCACTTGTGGGTCACTTCTGATTTTGTCCCCCCGCTTTGAAGCCTTTGGAACCCCCCATGTGGTAGGGGTGATGCAGCCAACCCGCCAATTTGTGGGCCACCTCTGATTTCGTGCCCGGCTTTGAAGCATCGGGATCTCCCCAGATAGTTGGTGATGTAGCCAATCCGTCCTTTTTTGGGCGGCTTCTGATTTCACCCCCCCCCCCCCCTCTGTAAAGCTTTGGGGACCCCCTGGACGGCACGGGTGATGTAGCCAATGCACCCATTTGTGGGCCACTTCTGATTTTGTCTAGCGGTGATGTAGCCGATTTGCCTCCGTGTGAGCCCTTTTGATTTTGTTTGCTGCCCTCAAGTGTTGGCGACCGGCTAGCGAGCAGGAGTCATATAGCCAATCCGCCCATTTGTGGGCCAGTTCCGAATTTGTACCATGCTCTTAAGCGTTGGGGACGGCACAGGGGGCAAGGGTCAAGTTACCGATTTGCCTCCTTGTGGGCCACTTCTTATTTTTTCCCCCGTTGTGAAGCGTTGGGGACCCCCAGACAGCAGGGGTGATGTAGCCAATCGGCCCACTTGTGGGCCACTTCTGATTTTGTCCCCCGCTTTGAAGCTTTGGGGACCCCCCATATGGCAGGGGTGTTGCAGCCAACCCGCCCATTCGTGGGCCACCTCTGATTTCGCCCCACTTTGAAGCGCCGGGATCCGCCCAAAGGCTGGTGACGCAAGGCGACGTGAAGCTTGCTCTCCGGGGGTGGTGACAAGGACGTCCGCCAAAGGAGGCAGGGAGGGGGGTTGGAGAAATGGGGTTCCGTGTCGGGCCCTTTGTTTTGTGTAAGAACGGATGTTGGCGCCAAAGGCGCAAGAACACAAATTTTGGCCCGAAACAGTTTTTTCCACCAAAAATCCCCCCTCCCCCTCCCACATTTGGGTAGTCAAAAATGAGCAGCGTGACCCAAGACGGCAAGGGTGATGTAGCCGATTTCCCTACTTGTGGGCCCTTCTGATTTCGTTTACCGCATTGAGGCATGGGTGACCCGCTAGCTAGCATGGGTCATGTAGCCAATCCGCCCATTTGTGGGCTCTTTCCGACTTTATCCCCCTCTTTCATGTGTTGGGGACCCCCCAAACGGCAACAGAGATGTAGCCAATCCGCCCACCTGTGGGCCACGCCTACTTTTGTCGCATGTTCCTAAGCATTGGGGACCCCCGAGACGTTAGAGGTCATGTAGCCCATCCGCCTACTTTTTTGACCCCTCTAATTTTGTCACCCTCTCCTAAGCATTGGTGACCCCCCTGATGGCAGGGGTTCTGTAGCCCATCCACACACTTGTTGGCCCCGTGTTCCTTTGTCCCCCTCTCTCAAGCCTTGGGGACCGCCCCGATGGCAGGGGTGATGTAGCAAATCCTTGCATTTGTGGTCCACATCTGACCCCCCCCCCCCCGCCTCCTACCGTCAGGAAGTTCCCCACCGCTTCAAAGCGGGGGACAAAATCGGAAGTTGCCCACAAGTGGGTGGATTGGCTACACCGCCCCTGCCATATGGCGGGTCCCCAAGGCTTCAAACGTGGGTACACAGTCAAAAGTGGCCCAGAAATGGGTAGATTGTCCCCATCCCTCTAGCCGTATAGGGGGTCCCCAACGCTTCGAAGCGGGGGACAAAATCAGACTTGGCCCACAAGTCGGCGGATTGCTTACATTACCCCTATGCCGTCTAGCTGGACCGGATGGCAGGGGTGATGTAGCCAATCCACCACTTGTGGGCCACGTCTAACTCTGTCCCCCGCCTTGGAGCGTTGCAACCCGACGGACATCACATACGGTGTGGCCCATGTGCCCATTTGTGGGCCACTCCGGATTTAGTCCCCCGCTTTGAAGCGTTGGGGACCCGCCACATGGTAGGGGTGATGTAGCCAATCCACCCACTTGTGGGCCACTCTTCTAATTTTGTCCCCCGCCTTGAAGCGCTGGGGACCCCACGGACAACAGGGTTGGTGTGGCCCATCTGCCCACGTGTGGGCCACTTTTGATTTTGTTCCCTGCTTTGAAGCCTAGGGACATGCGAGACGGTAGGGGTTCTGAAGCCAATCCGCCCAATTGTGGCCCACTTCTGATTTTGCCCCCCGCTTTGCAGCCTTGACAAAATCCGAAGTGGACCACAGGCCCACAAGTGGGCATATGGGCCACACCACCCCCGCCGTGCGGGGGGTCCCCGACGCTTCAAAGCGGGGGACAAAATTAGAAGTGGCCCACAAGTGGGCGGATTGGCTACAATGAGGGGGATGTCCTTGAGGGTGGGTGGGGGGGTGTACGTCATCAGAGCGGGGGGCCGGGAGGGGGGGATGGGAGGGGGTGGGGTGCACATAACAGCTTGATTTCTCATGTTCGATGGGCCGTTTGGTTGCTGTCTGGTGCACACAGCACTTGTGGGCCACTTCTGATTCTGACCCCCACTTTTAAGCTTTGGGGACCCCGAAGATGGAAGGGGTTATGCAGCCAAACCGCCCACTTGTTGGCCACTTCTGATTTTGTCCCCCGCTCTTAAGCGTTGGGGACCCCCGAGATGGCGGGGATCGTGTGGCCCATCTGCCCACTTGTGGGCCACTTTTGATTTTGTCTCCCGCTTTGAAGCTTTGGGGGGCCCCTAGACGGCAGGGGTTATGAAGCCAATCCACCCACGTGTGGGCCACTTCTGAATTTGTCCCCTGCTTTGAAGCTTTGGGGGCCCCGTAGAAGGCAGGGGCGATGAAGGCGGCCCACCCACTTGTGGGCTACTTCATTTTGTCCCCCGCTCTTAAGCGTTGGGCCACTTCTGATTTTGTCTCCCGCTTGGAAGCTTCGGGGACCCCCTAGACGGTAGAGGTTATGAAGCCAAGCCGCCCACTTGTGGGCCAATTCTCATTTTGTGCCCCGCTTTGAAGATGTGGGGAACTTCTAGACGGCAGGAGTAATCTGGCCAATCTACCCACTTGTGCGCCACTTCTGATTTTGTCCCCTCTCTGGAGCATTGGGGACCCCCCAGATAAGATGATTTATGTAGCCAGCGATTAGGACCCCCACAATGGTAGGAGTGGTGTGGCCCATCCACCCACTTGTGGGCCACGTCTGATTTTGCCCCCCGCTTTTAAGCTTTGGGGACCCCGAAGATGGAAGGGGTTCTGTAGCCAAACCGCCCATATGTTGGCCATATATGATCAAAATCAGAAGTGGCCAACAAATGGGCGGTTTGGCTACACCCCGCTTTGAAGCTTCGGGGACCCCCTAGACGGTAGGAGTAATGAAGCCAAGCCGCCCACTTGTGGGCCAATTCTCATGTTGTCCCCCGCTTTGAAGATGTGGGGAACTTCCGGACGGCAGGGGTAATGTGGCCAATCTACCCAATCGTGGGCCACTTCTGATTTTGTCCCCCGTTGTGAAGCGTTGGGGACCCCGCAGACGGCAGGGGCACTGTGGTGCCTCTACCCACTTGTGGGCCACTTGTGATTTTCTTCCCCACTCTTAAGCATTGGGGACCCCCGAGATGGCGGGGGTCGTGTGGCCCATCTGCCCACTTGTGGGCCACTTTTGATTTTGTCCCCCGCTTTGAAGCTTTGGGTCCCCCCTAGGCGGCAGGGGCTATGAAGCCAATCCACCCACTTGTGGGCCACTTCTGAATTTGTCCCTTGCTTTGAAGCTTTGGGAGCCCTCTAGATGGCAAGGGCGATGAAGGCGGCCCACCCACTTGTGGGCTACTTCATTTTGTCCCCCGCCCTTAAGCGTTGGGGACTCCCTAGATGGCATGGGTGATGTTGCCAATCCGCCCACATTTGGGCCACTCCTGATTTTGTCCCCCGCGTTGAAGCTTTGGGGACCCCTAAGACGGCAGGGTTTTTGTAGCCTATGCACCCACTTGTGGGCCACTCCACATTTTGTCCCCTGCTTTGAAGTGGTTGGGATCCCCCGGATGGCAGGGGTGATGTAGCTAATTCGCACACCGCTTGTGGGCCACTTCTGATTGTCCCCTGCTCTGGGGTGTTATGGCCTCACCACATGGCAGGGGTGATGTCGCCAATCCGCCCACTTGTGGGCCACTTCTGATTTTGCCACCTTCTTTGAAGCGATTGGGACCCCCCCAATGGCAGGAATGGTGTGGCCCGTCCACCCACTTCTGGGCCACTTCCCATTTTGTCCCCTAGTTTGAGCTTTTGGGGACCCCCCATACAGCAGGGGTGATGCAACCAATCCGCCCGCTTGTGGGCCACTTCTGATTTTGTTCCCGCCTTTGAAGTGATTGGGATTTCTCGGACAGCAAGGGTGGTGTGGACCATGTGCCCACTTGTGGCCCGCTTAGAAGCGTTGGGGACCCACTATGGAGCAGGGTTTATGTAGCCAATCCGCCCAATTGTGGACCACTTCTGATTTTGTCCCCCACTCTGAAGCGTTGGTGACTCCCTAGATGGCAGGGGTGATGCCGCCAAACCACCCTCTTGTGAGCCACTTGTGATTTTCTCCCCTTCTTTGAAGCATTGGTGACCCCCCATATGGCAGGGATGGTGTGGTCAATCTGCCCGTTTGTGGGCCACAGGGGTCCAAGGTTTGAACGCCAACCGCCACATTTGAGGTTATTTGGTGTATGGGAGAGGTCGTAGAGCTAAGGGCTTGGTCAAAGTCCTTGGCTTGGTGTGCCAATCTCAATCAACGTGTGGACAAGTGTGATCCCACGTTGTCACCAAAGCCCCACGGGTGGCAGCGTTCATTTTTTCCGACGAACAACAATGGTTCGTCCAGGGTCCATTGATTTGTTTTGGGGGTAGTTGTTGAGCCCGCCATGCATTTGTATATGTGGGATGCCAAGGGAAGTGCACTACACATGCACCCTCTTATTACACAACTTCGCGACAAAGGCATCCCGCTAACCGCCAAGCCGGTCGGTTTCCAAATCTTCGATGGTTGGACCTGCGTTTATGAGTCCCTAAGTATGCTGTAGCAATTGTTGCAGAGAGACCCGATTTGGCAAGTTCACCGCCAAATGCATGCCATCAGCCTTTGTGAGGCATGTTCAAGACATTGTGAACGGGGCTCCCTAGGTGTCATGCCCCCTTTTTCATCCTCCCCTCTCCCTTTTCTCACAACAAATAACTTGTCCTACACTGCGTTTTTAGGTGGGGTGTATCCAATATTCATTGGTTCCCCCTCAACCCCTTCCACTCCTATTCCCTTCGCTCATTAAACCCAATAGACCCTAACCAACCAGCTAATCCGCTGTACACCTGCTACTTGCGGTGTATCCAATGCCCACCCATTGGTCTCCTCTCCTATCCCTCCTATCATCCATTTGCGCCACAGCTCTATTGCCTTGCCCATGCTTGGAGTACCCAAAATGTCCGTGGGAGTGAGTTTGCCTCACTTCACCTGTCCAAGTAGCAATGGCAGTCAGATTGGTTTTTTTTTGCCTCAGCACTCACGCTGACACTCAAAAACAAAAGTTCTGGGTGCTGATGCTGAAAAAAAAATACTAGAAAAATATATTTCCTGAGTGTCACGCCAGTACACTCGCGTAACACTTATCAACACTCGCGTGACACTTCCCCCGTTGAGTGCTCATGGTGTCATGAGCTAAACAATCTTGGCAGCTCTGACTGAGGCTTGGCGGAAGAGCTTGTTGGTGCAAAGGGGAGAGAGGTGGCAGCAGGCGTGGTGTCAATTCCTCGTTTGACTCACATCCACGCGTTGCACTTCGTGCGCTGGTTTTTGCATGCATCTGGGAGGATCTAGGTGGAAGTGTCGCTGGATTTAGGTGGATTGGTACGTGGTTTGTACGTGGTTTAGGTGGATCCGTAGGTGGAACCGTCGGTGGATACATGTCTCAAGTGCTGCACAGCAGGTGCATCGCACAGACCACCTCCCTTCTGAATCATACCCCAATCTGTGACCCACCTATGAGCTGCCCATCTCTCTGTCTGTAGATGGTGAGGCCGTTCTGTCCCCCCTCATTGTACCCTCTGGAGCATTCTCTTGTGGGAGGCTGCAGGCCTCCTGTCAGGCGCTGCAAGAGGCAGAGCATCTGGGTCGGATTGCACTCCAGGAGCAGGCAGATATGGAATCTGGCCTCCTGCAACACCGACTGGCCTGCTGCTGTGTGCCTGAGAGCCGCAGACACTCATATTGGCTGAATCCAGCGAGCCAAGAGTTTCGCAAAAGTATGGACCCTTCCTGTAGTTTCCAGGGCACACAAGCAAAGGGACAGGAACATGGTCGGAGATGTCAATGCATGCAGCTGTGGCATCAGTCTGTTATGTTGGTGCTATTGATCCAGTGCCAGGGAAGAGAGCGGTGTAGCAGAAAATGAGGCGCAGCTGCATTTGTAGTCACAAGAGCCGTGTTGTAGCAGACAGTGGCATGGGCAGCGGCGGCGACAGCGGCTGCAGCAGCAGCAGCAGGGTCCGCATGAGTAGCAGTGGAACAGGCAGAGCCACAAGGAGTGATGATGAGGGGTGCAGTGCCAGGGTTTGCAGTCGCAAGAGTGTCTCATTTTGTCTCTTCATTTTTCAGCTGACTCATTCTCAGAACTGGATTCAATGCTCGATTTGATTGAGGAAGAGGAGGGGATGAGATTTCAGATGGCAGCAGATGAGGTTTGCGTTGAGCTCAATCTAGAGGGTTCGACTGTCGGGTTAGCATGCAACAAGCAGCAGAACAATCGTTGTTCTCTTCCCGAAGCTCCTTTCATGCAGAGCTTAATTATTAGCATATCAACTCCACCCTGTGCCTCATACCAAATTTTGGACGATGTGGTGCCGCTGGCCATTGATAACCGCGGCGCTTTGGATTGTTACATGTACAGCATCGCAGCTTCGTCTATGGCACGAGAAGGACACATATTAGTTGGTCTGTGGCTGGTCCGCAGGCATTTAGATAAGACTGTAGGATTTCAGCCCGGCTTGATGTCCTTTGTTGGTGTTCCCAGCCGTAGTCCTCCAAAATGTGGACGCTCAAGGAGCAATTCCTTCCAGGTGGATTTGTTGCGTTGGATGCACAGAATTAATGTTTGACCTTCAACTCAATGATGCTGGATTGCGTGGCCAGGTGTGCCGAAGGCGCTGTTACCAGAAGGCAACGGCCGGGATGTCTACCCACGGGTACAAGGTACAGGTACACGGTAGGGCTGTGTGTCTAGCGCGCGCGCCGTGTGTAAGTGTGTGGTTAACGGCGGAAAGAAGGGCGGCGGGGAAACTTGGATGTCATGCTCCAGGCGACTACTGTCATTCCAAGAGATCCCGCTGTACTCCCTCTCCCTCCGCCTGCTGGTGCAGGCGCAGCTCCTAGCTCATGCAACACCCACGCCATCGTGCTGCTCGGGCCAAGGCGGGCTTTCAGCAACGTGGCTCGCGCTTTGGCGTGGGCGTACCAAGCTCTGATGGACTCCTTGATGACGTTACGTATGAACTCTGTCCCCAGCGTGTGGGGTCCAGAGCACTCCATGTGGGCTCGATGCATGGAGGAGGTACGCAAGGTTGCCGCCCACTGCTCCAGTACCGCCGGCTCCCACAGCTGGTGGCGCACCGATACAGCCCGATTCCCCACCTTTTGATCGAGCCACTCCACGAACCGCCGGCGAGCCAGCCCCCACTCATGGGACTGGGCCGAGGAGGCCCAAAGGTGGGGCGCCGTTTCGGGCTACGCTCTACAGCGGAGGCACGTGGTGTCTAGCACCGTGTTCCGGTGGGAGGACCGGTGCGCCACGGCAGTCATCGTGGGGATATTGTCCATGCGGTGCGCCGTAATGTGGCGGTGCTGGTCACTATCGAACCAGTCGAGGGGGAGGCCACTACCCGTCGTGTAGTTAGCTCCCCATCAGGTCTCATAGCCGACCCGCGCCGGTATGGAGGCTTGATCCTGCAACCAGTCGCTCAGCGCCGTCGGGGAGAGCTGGCACTGGTCCTGGTAAGTCACCAGGGGGAGAAAGGAGAAAGGGCGGAGGAGGAGCCATGTCAGGTCGACTTCCGGCGGCTCCTGTGTCGCCGCATCTACGCGGACGTTCAGGTCCATTATCCAGTGCGACGGTGTAGTGACCACGTTTATGGCCGAGGCTGGGGAGAGTCAGCGGCCTGCTAGAACCGTGGCGTAGAGGTGGTGGATGCCATCCCCACAATGGCCCCCTTCCTGGTATGTCCGGAGGGCTCCCACCGCTGCCTCGGAGTCCGGTACCAGCTAGAACACCCCTGGCTGCTGCGCCAGCCTTCGGATGTACGACAGGAGTATGGCCTCCCCTTCTTGGGAGGTGCCCACCCCGGAGGCCACGTGGGTCTGGTAGGCCTCAAGCCCGCTCTGGACGACCCCTGCCATTGCCATTCCGGCCGATGTGGTCCCTGCATCCACCGCGGCTATGGTTCCGCGTAGGATTGCGAGCGCTGGTAGGTCATGGAACCAAATGCCCGGCTTGACGTTGGGGGCCAGCACCTGTGGGGGGTTGGTGGCCGGGCCATGCGGCACTAGGAGGGCCAGGTCCCCGTGGTGCTCACAGAGGTGGGTTCGTAGGGCCGGGTAGAGCTCCACCGGCACCGTACCCGCCGTACTGAGCGAGAAGTACAGGGGCCCCTTATGCGGGTGCCCTGGGCATCTGTGTGCCACATACTCCGCGGGGTATTTGAATTTTGCCACCGTAGCCGGGGCGATGGCTATCCACAGCCACATCCACGGCAGTGGCACCGCGGTGACTATCACCAGGGGGGCTCGCGATGCCTGGGCCCATTGCCAGTACGCGTCCGCCGGTTGCTCGGACAGCCAGATGACTGTGGGTGCCCACACCCCCACGCTTTGTAGTTGGTCTAGGGATGCCTGTTGGTGGTCGTCCCATAGTTGGGCGTGCAATGGTGCGTTGACCTGCACTTGGACACCTAGAGAGGCCACCAGGAGGCGATGCAGCCGGGTATCGCTTGGCAGCGTATCCGGGGGTTGGCAGCACACCGGGAGCTCTAGTGTCCAGTCTTTGGCCTCCATGGTGTATTTCATGGCAGTCGTGACGTTGATTGCATATCCCCTGTGGTACACGGTGTCCACCCGGGTGGTCTTGGCCACCGCTTCCGCAGCGTACGCGGGTCCTGTGCCTAGAATCTAGTCCTTGGGCGACGCCTACCACCGCGGTGGGGGTACCCGCAAAAGGGGCGCCAAGACGGCGCTGTGGCGGGCAAGCCACGCCCTGAGGCCGGGCATACCTTTGCGGGCAGGCGCCCTCTCCTTAAGGGTTCGTTCCCCTTTGATCCGGTGGTCCGCCGTGTACGGGTCGCCCAGGTGGTGGTACCCCAGAGCTTGCACCGTCTCGTAGACGGTTGGGGGGATGATTACTTGCGCGACATCGGTGTATTGCGTGGGGTACACCTCCACCTGGGGGGCGGGGGCCGCCATTGCCCCCGCTCTTGGTCCGCCAGGGCCCCGCACCAGTATGGGGGTCGTCCCCGAGCACGGGTCCGGCATCCACATGGGCAAGGATACCTCATCCACCACCCGCTGCAACGTACCGATGAGGTGGGGGCTCCGCGGATGGTGGGTGTATTGTCCTGGGGTGAGTACGGCAGGGCATCCCCTGTGAGCGCTTGGTGGGCTTGGAGAGTACAGGTCCGGGACTCTCGAAAGTCCTCCTTAGCCCAAGCACCCTGATGGACCCATTCACAGGCGACCGCGGCCAGCCACGAGTGCGAGGACCGGGTCAAGCCCTGGCACCCATGCTCCCAGGGCCCCAAGAGTGCATCGGTGTGGGCATGGCGGGAGATTCCCGTCATGTGCTTGTACCCCCGTACTGTTGGGGCATCATTCGCCGCGTGCACCTGGGCCGTGGGGCAGTAGACGTTAGCAAGGGGGAGTAGTTTGCTTGGGAGCTTCGCCATGAGCACCATCATGGCCGCCTCTGGGGAGAGCTGCTAGGCGCGTAGCTGCTTCCACACTGCCGCCCGCGCCTCTGGCAGGTTACGGGGGCTGTGGGTGTGCCTTGGAGGTAGATGTCGGTCCCCATATAGCGGAGGACCCGGGAGGGCTGGATATCTGGGGCCCCGGCCAACGCCTCCTCCCGTTGCTCCGGGCTATCCGTTATCCACGCGCAGCCCACGTGCCAGGCTACGGCTGCCGGAGTGGGCGAGCATAGTGGTTGGGGGTCAAGAGGTCGACCCGTGCTGGATCTTGCGGTCCGGGACGTCCACCCACAGGATACCCTCGTAGTACGTCCGCTGATCCAGCAAGACACCCTGGATAGGGGGGGTGTCGCCCCGTTCTAGGAGGATTATTGTGTCGTCCACCCAGGGAAGCGAAAAGGCTATACCGCGGAAGCGCGGTATGCGATGTCCATGACGCGTAGAAACAGGAGAGCCGCCGTCGCGCCCGCATGGACCCCCTGGATGGTACCTTGGGGGGTTCCCAGGAGCTGTGTAAGGGTACTCGGCTGCCAGGGGCCCAGAGGCAGGGCATACAAGAAGCCCTCTGTGTGGGTGCCAGCCTCCCCAAGGCCCACACGGGCTCCCACGATGGGGTGGACGTCCTGGGTGATCACGTCGAAGAATTTTGCGAGGTCGGTAATCAGGACGTCCACCACCCGGTTTTGAAGTTTGGCGAGGTCCAACTTCATGTGCACTGTGCGGACCACTTCTTGGAGGGACACACCCCGCATACCTCCTACGAGGCAAGGGCCCCCCAGGGCCCGCTCGTATATGGCTGTCGCCAGGGCGTAGAAAGCCGTGGGCTTCAGCTTGGGGATGTGGGAGGAGATGGTGATGCTCGGGAGGTTCGCCTCCTGGACCGGCTGGTCGGGGTTCTTGAGGAGCAAGGTGAGGTGACCACGCCTGCCCACCGTGCTGCATACTTGGGGGCTGCGCATGACCGTGCACAGGGTTTCCTGGTCCGCCTCCGTCAAGTGACGGTACCAGGAGATGTTGATGCAGACGTCCGCCTCTGGTAGCTGGAGGTCCGGGCCCCAGGCCTTGCCGGATTATACCTCCCGGAGGTGGCGAGGCTGGACATAGTCCGTCCTAGCCAGCGGGGCATGCTGCGGTAGGAGCTCAAGATATTGCTTGAAATGGGCCCATTGTACGGGGTCGTCCCGGATACGGTAGTTGTGGCCCTGGAGCCTCATTCTGCTGGCATATAGGGCAGGCAAGGTTTCCTTGGGGATTAGGAGCGCCTTGCCGTCCAAGGGGATTTCCGAGATATCCCGCGGGAGTCCCCGGCTGCGCCGTTGCACCTCTCGCCACTGCTCCGGGGTGCGCCGGAGGTTCCGGGTCTCCTGGGTCCTCCGGAGGGCCCAGCGCTTGATATCCCGGAGGCTTTGCTGGCGTTGAGCCTCTCCCAGCGCTAGGAGACTCCTTTTGAGGGCGTGCCCCACCGCCACGGAGTTGCCAAGCATGCTTTGGGTAGTTGTTGTGAAACGCCCCACGGAGGGGAACATAATGCGCGCCGAGAAAGGTGGCTGAGGGGGACTTCGAAGGGGAGGCCCGCTTTGCCGGGCGTGTCCGGAGGCGGTAGTGCCGGAAACGGTGAGCCCAGACCTTGCCCGCGGCGTGGGCCCAATCATAGATGGCTCGTTGTAGGCCTTTCAGCCATCGGGTCGGGGCGAGCTGGGGGTCGATGTCCCTCCTGCGGAGCACCGAGCTCTGTAAGTCAGCCGTATCCGCTGGGGATAGGGCTACTGGGCCCAGGTGGTACTCCGGCGTGCGAGATACCGTATTGGGGCTGGGCTTGTCCAGTCGGGCCACTGGGTGGGTGACGGTGAAGAGGGGGGGGGGGCGTGGTGGTCTGATAGGATGGTGCTTCCTCAGTAGTGGTAGGAAGCTATCTCAAATGTCGCCTCGCGGTGGCAGGCGACCGTGTCGATGCGGGAGCGCGCTGTCGCTTGGAAACGGGAGTATGTCTCACGTGGGACCGGGTGCAGGTCTACCAGGTCCCTGAGTTTGCAAGCCCCAAAATGTGCGATAGCCTGTATCATTAGGGCGTGGGGTCCCTCTATCCGCTGGCCGAGCCGCCAAGCTGGTGGCGGTCACCACCAAAACGGACGTCGGGTCCACCATGCGGTTGACCTCGCGCCAGATGTCCGCCCACCATCTCACGTATGGCTCACAGCCAATGTTGATTTGGGGGGCATGGGCCGCCAACACATGGTGTTTCCCCCATGGGGTCAGCACCTCCATGAGGAGGGCATTAGCGTCCTCCCTGCCCCAAAGCAGGGTGGCCCGGGTGGTAGTCCCGGAGCGGACATACACATCGAGGCCTGCCCCCGTCTTTCCGTGTCGGGTGTAGTCCAAAAAGGGGGGGTTCCTCCGGGCTCGCCCTCCACGGGTCTTCGGCCAGGATGAGGATCGTGGGGTGGCGCGCTGCCGTGTGCAGGGCCTGCGCCAGTAGGCGTTGCCGCAGGTATCCGCCGCGGACATTTAGCCATAGATACCCGACGGCATGCACGTCTTCCAGCGTGCCTTCAATTCTGGGACAGCGAGACGCCGTGGTCCTCCGGCGCCGGGTCCAGCTCCGGGCCATTAGGAGCAGGCTCTTCCCGGGGGCCCACGTCCGGTTCCGAGGTGCGGGCAGACTCTTGGGCCGCGCGTAGGTCGCGCCCTATGAGGCTGAACACCGAGGTAAGGGAAGGGGTCCCCGCCGGTCGCTCACCGGTGAGCCTGGGGACTATCTAGTCCCGTAGGGCTTGGGCCCGCGCCCCCAGAACTTTGAACCCCACGGGACGGGCCGGCTGGAGAGCCCTGACATAGCTCTTCCAGCTAACACTCCAGCCCTTCCACTCAGCGTCTCGGAGCTGTTGGGCCCCTGGGGCCGAGGGGACCAGAACTAGTCCCCCTCGGGCCTTGTCGTAGTTGGCCTTGGCCACCATGGGCATGGTGATGTCCAAGGGCGATCCCCCGCTAGGGCAGTGCCTGGGCCCTGTCGTCCGGGGCTTCTCACCCAGCATCCTGCCCATGGGTAGAGCTGGGGAGTACTCAGTGCGTGGCATGGTGTGGTATGATGTGATGTGGTGTGGTGTGGCATGGCGTGGTGTGGCATGGCGTGGTGTGGCGGGGCATGGTGAGGCGTGGTGTGGTGTGGCAAGGCATGGTGTGGTGTGGCGAGGCATGGTGTGGTGTGGTGTGGTGTGGTGTGGTGTGGTGTGGTGTGCCGAAGGCGCTGTTACCAAAAGGCAAAAGGCCGGGATGTCTACCCACGGGTAAAGGTAAACGGGCTGGGCTGTGTGTGTTGTGTGCGCGCCGTGCGTAAGTGTGTAGGCCTCGGCAGGGGGAGGGGGAGTCGGGGAGACCTGGTGAGTTCGCCTCTGGCGACCGCGCTTTTTCCAGGAGCTCCCGCTGCACCCCTCCCCTTTCTGCTTGCTGGTGCAGGCGCAGCTCCTGCAACGCCCACGCCATCGTGCTGCCCGGGACCAGGCGGGCCTTCAGCAGTGTGGCACGCGCCTTGGCGTGGGCGTACCAGATCCGTATGGACTCCTCCACGACGTGGCGGAGGAACTCCGTGCCCAGCGAGTGGGGCCCCGTACACTCCAGGTGGGCCAGCTGCATGGAGGGCGTCCGCAGGGCTGCCGCCCACTGCTCCAGCACAGTCGGTTCCCACAGCTGGTGACGCACTGGGGCCGCCCGTGGCCCCACCTTCTGGTCGAGCCACGCTGCGAGGCGCCGGCGGGCTGGCCCCCACTCGTGCGATTGAGCCGAGCAGTGGGCAGTGGGCAGTGGAACTCCTGCAATGCACTGCCTCACTGCCCGGGGGCAGTGGGCAGTGCAACTCCTGCAATGCACTGCCGCACTGCCCTGGGGCAGTGGGCAGTACAACTCCCGCAATGCACCGCCTCACTGCCTGGGGGCAGTGGACAGCGCAACTCCTGCAATGCACTGCCTCACTGCCCTGGGGCAGTGGGCAATGGAACCCCTGCAATGCACTGCCTCACTGCCTGGGGGCAGTGGACAGTGCAACTCCTGCAATGCACTGTCTCACTGCCCTGGGGCAGTGGGCAGTGGAACTTCTGCAATGAACTGCCCCACTGCCTGGGGGCAGTGGGCAGTGCAACTCCTGCAATGCACTGTCTCACTGCCCCGGGGCAGTGGGCAGTGCAACTCCTGCAATGCACTACCTCACTGCCTTGGGGCAGTGGGCAGTGGAACCCTTGCAATGCACGGCCTCACCGCCTTGGGGGCATTGGGCAGTGGAACTCCTGCAACGCACTGCCTCACTGCCCTGGGGCAGTTGGCAGTGGAACTCCTGCAATGCACTGCCTCGCTGCCTGGGGGCAGTGGGCAGTGCAACTTCGGCAATGCACCGCCTCACTGCCCTGGGGCAGTGGGCAGTGGAACTCCTGCAATGCACTGCCCAACTGCCTGGAGTCAGTGGGCAGTGCAACTCCTGCAATGCACTGCCTCACTGCCTGGGGGCAGTGGGCAGCGCAGCTTCTGCAATGCACTGCCTCACTGCCTGGGGGCAGTGGGCAGTGGACCTCCTGCAATGCACTGCCTTACTGCCTGGGGGCAGTGGGCAGTGCAACTCCTGCAATGCACTGTCTCACTGCCCTGGGGCAGTGGGCAGTGGAACTTCTGCAATGAACTGCCCCACTGCCTGGGGGCAGTGGGCAGTGCAACTCCTGCAATGCACTGTCTCACTGCCCCGGGGCAGTGGGCAGTGCAACTCCTGCAATGCACTACCTCACTGCCTTGGGGCAGTGGGCAGTGGAACCCTTGCAATGCACAGCCTCACCGCCTTGGGGGCAGTGGGCAGTGGAACTCCTGCAACGCACTGCCTCACTGCCTGGGGGCAGTGGGCAGTGCAACTCCTGCAATGCACTGCCTCACTGCCTGGGGGCAGTGGGCAGTGCAACTCCTGCAATGCACTGCCTCGCTGCCTGGGGGCAGTGGACAGTGCAACTTCGGCAATGCACCGCCTCACTGCCCTGGGGCAGTGGGCAGTGGAACTCCTGCAATGCACTGCCCAACTGCCTGGAGGCAGTGGGCAGTGCAACACCTGCAATGCACTGCCTCACTGCCTGGGGGCAGTGGGCAGCGCAGCTTCTGCAATGCACTGCCTCACTGCCTGGGGGCAGTGGGCAGTGGACCTCCTGCAATGCACTGCCTTACTGCCTGGGGGCAGTGGGCAGTGCAACTCCTGCAATACACGGCCGCATTACCTGGGGGCAGTGGGCAGTGCAACTGCTGCAATGCATTGCCTCACTGCCCTCGGGCAGTAGGCAGTGGAACTCCTGCAATGCACTGCCTCACTGCCTGGGGGCAGTGGGTAGTGCAACTCCTGCAATGCACTACCTCACTGCCTGGGGGCAGTGGGCAGTGGAACTCCTGCAACACACTGCCACACCGCCTGGGGCAAGGGGCAGTGGAACTCCTGCAATGCACTGCCTCACTGCCTCGGGGCAGTGGGCAGTAGACCTCCTGCAATGCACTGCCTCACTGTCTGGGGCAGTGGGCAGTGCAACTCCTGCAATACACCGCCGCACTGCCTGGGGGGCAGTGGGCAGTGCAACTCCTGCAATGCACTGCCTCGCTGCCTGGGGGCAGCGGGCAGTGCAACTCCTGCAATGCACCGCCTCACTGCCTGGGGGCAGTGGGAGGTGCAACTCCTGCAATGCACCGACTCACTGCCTGGGGGCAGTGGGCAGTGGACCTCCTGCAATGCACCGCCTCACTGTCTGGGGCAGTGGGCAGTGCAACTCCTGCAATACACCGCCGCACTGCCTGGGGGGCAGTGGGCAGTGCAACTCCTGCAATGCACTGCCTCGCTGCTCGGGGGCAGCGGGCAGTGCAACTCCTGCAATGCACCGCCTCACTGCCTGGGGGCAGTGGGAGGTGCAACTCCTGCAATGCACCGACTCACTGCCTGGGGGCAGTGGGCAGTGGACCTCCTGCAACACACCGCCGCACTGCCTGGGGGCAGTGGGCAGTGGAACTCCTGCAATGCACTGCCCCACTGCCGGGGGGCAGTGGGCGGTGCAACTCCTGCAACGCACTGCCTCACTGCCCTGGGTCAGTGGGCAGTGGAACTCCTGCAATGCACTGCCTCACTGCCTGGCGGCATTGGGCAGTGGAACTCCTGCAATGCACCGCCTCACTGCCTGGGGGCAGTGGGTAGTGCAACTCCTGCAATGCACTGCCTCGCCGCCTGGGGGCAGTGGGCAGTGGAACGCCTGCAACGCACTGCCTCACTGCCTGGGGGCAGTGGGCAGTGGAACTCCTGCAATGCACTGCCTCACTGCCCTGGGGCAGTGGGCAGTGGACCTCCTGCAATGCCCTGCCTCACTGCCTGGGGGCAGTGGGCAGTGGAACTCCTGCAATGTGGTGTGGTGTGGTGTGGTGTGGTGTGGTGTGGTGTGGTGTGGTGTGGTGTGGTGTGGTGTGGTGTGGTGTGGTGTGGTGTGGTGTGCCGAAGGCGCTGTTACCAAAAGGCAAAAGGCCGGGATGTCTACCCACAGGTACAGGTAAACGGGCTGGGCTGTTTGTGTTGTGTGCGCGCTGTGTGTAAGTGTGTTGTGGCATAGCCGGACCAGTGCACTCTCGCACTTGGCCGACACTGCCTTGCCGACGCCTGCGCGCAGTCACACAGGGTCTCATTTGCCCACTACACCCTGCGTGCCGCGCTGCACCACCAGTGCCTTTTGTGTGGTGCCACTCTGCTTGGTGCTCTGCACCACACTGCACTGTGTGTGCCCTGCTGCACTGTTGTCGTGGGCAGGGGGCAGTGGGCAGTGGAACTCCTGCAATGCACTGCCCCACTGCCTGGGGGCAGTGCGCAGTGCAACTCCTGCAATACACTGCCCCACTGCCTTGGGGCAGTGGGCAGTGGACCTCCTTCAATACACCGCCTCACTGCGTGGGGGCAGTGGGCAGTGGACCTCCTGCAGTACACTGCCGCACTGCCTGGGGGCAGTGGGCAGTGGACCTCCTTCAATGCACTGCTCCACTGCCTGGGGGCAGTGTGCAGTGGACCTCCCGCAACACACTGCCTCACTGCCGGGGGGCAGTGGGCAGTGGACTACCTTCAATGCACTGCCCCACTGCCTGGGGGCAGTGGGCAGTGCAACTGCTGCAATACACGGCCGCATTGCCTGGGGGCAGTGGGCAGTGCAACTCCTGCAATGCACTGCCTCACTGCCCTCGGGCAGTAGGCAGTGGAACTCCTGCAATGCGCTGCCTCACTGCCTGGGGGCAGTGGGTAGTGCAACTCCTGCAATGCACTACCTCACTGCCCTGGGGCAGCGGGCAGTGGAACTCCTGCAATGCACTGCCTCACTGTCTGGGGCAGTGGGCAGTGCAACTCCTGCAATACACTGCCGCACTGCCCGGGGGGCGGTGGGCAGTGCAACTCCTGCAATGCACTGCCTCGCTGCCTGGGGGCAGTGGGCATTGCAACTTCTGCAATGCAGTGCGTCACTGCATGGGGGCAGTGGGCGGTGCACCTCTTGCAACGCACTGCCTCACTGCCCTGGGGCAGTGGGCAGTGCAACTCCTGCAATGCACTGCCTCACTGCCTGGGGGCAGTGGGCAGTGGAACTCCTGCAACGCACTGCCTCACTGCCTGGGGGCAGTGGGCAGTGCAACTCCTGCAATGCACTGCCTCGCCCCCTTGGGGCAGTGGGCAGTGGAACGCCTGCAACGCACTGCCTCATTGCCTGGGGGCAGTGGGCAGTGGAACTCCTGCAATGCACTGCCCCACTGCCTGGGGGCAGCGGGCAGTGCAACTCTTGCAATGCACTGCCTCACTGCCCTGGGGCAGTGGGCAGTGGACCTCCTGCAATGCACTGCCTCATTGCCTGGGGCAGTGGGCAGTGGAACTCCTGCAATAACCGGGCGCACCGGCCTGGGGGGGACGGGGAGTCCTGCCCAGGGGGTGGTCGGAACCTCCTGCAAGGCCCATGGGGAGCCATCATCTTCCAATAACCGGGCGCACCGGCCTGGGGGGGACGGGAAGTCCAGCCCAGGGGGTGGTTCGAGCCTCTTGCCAGGGCCAATGGGGGGCCATCTTCTTCAGAGAACCGGGCGCTCCGGCCCGGGGGGGACGGGGAGTCCTGCCCAGGGGGTGTTCGGAGTCTCCTGCCAGGCCAATGGGGGGCCATCTTCTTCAGAGAACCGGGCGCACCGGCCCGGGGGGGACGGGGAGTCCTGCCCAGGGGGTGTTCGGAGTCTCCTGCCAGGCCAATGGGGGGCCATCTTCTTCAGAGAACCGGGCGCACCGGCCCGGGGGGGACGGGGAGTGCTGCCCAGGGGGTGTTCGGATCCTCCTGCCAGGGCAATGGGGGGCCATCTTCTTCAGAGAACCGGGCGCACCGGCCTGGGGGGGACGGGGAGTCCTGCTCAGGGGGTGTTCGGAGTCTCCTGCAAGGCCAAGGGGGGGCCATCTTCTTCAGAGAACCGGGCGCACCGGCCCGGGGGGGACGGGGAGTCCTACCCAGGGGGTGTTCGGAGTCTCCTGCCAGGCCAATGGGGGGCCATCTTCTTTAGAGAACCGGGCGCACCGGCCCGGGGGGGACGGGGAGTCCTGCCCAGGGGGTGTTCGGAGTCTCCTGCAAGGCCAGTGGGGGCCATCTTCTTCAGTGGGCAGTGGAACTCCTGCAATGCACTGCCCCACTGCTTGGGGGCAGTGGACAGTGCAACTCCTGCAATGCACTGCCTCACTGTCCCAGAGCACTGGGCAGTGGAACTCCTGCAATGCACTACCTCACTGCCCTGGGGCAGTGGGCAGTGGAACTCTCTCAATGCACTGCCTCACTGCCCTGGGTCAGTGGGCAGTGCAACTCCTGCAATACACTGCCGCACTGCCTGGGGGCAGTGGGCAGTGCAACTCCTGCAATGCAATGCCTCACTGCCTGGGGGCAGTGGGCAGTGCAACTCCAAACTCCTGCCACGCACTGCCTCACTGCTCGGGGCAGTGGGCGGTGCAACTTGTACAATGCACGGCCTCACTGCCTGGGGGCAGTGGGAAGTGGAAGTCCTGCAATGCACTGCCTCACTGCCTGGGGGCAGTGGGCAGTGGAACTCCTGCAATGCACCGCCTCAACGCCTGGGGGCAGTGGGCAGTGCAACTCCTGCAATGCACTGCCTCACTGCCCTGGGGGCAGTGGACAGCGGAACTCCTGCAATGCACTGCCTCACTGCCTGGGGGCAGTGGGCAGTGGAACTCCTGCAATGCACTGCCTCACTGCCTGGGGGCAGCGGACAGTGCAACCCCTGCAATGCACCGCCTCACTGCCCCGGGGCAGTGGGCAGTGAAACTCCCGCAATGCACTACCTCACTGCCTGGGGGCAGCGGGCAGTGGAACTCCTGCAATGCACTGCCCCACTGCCTGGGGGCAGCGGGCAGTGGAACTCCTGCAATGCACCGCCTCACTGCCCTGGGGGCAGTGGGCAGTGCAACTCCTGCAACGCCATGCCTCACTGCCTGGGGGCAGTGGGCAGTGCAACTCCTGCAATACACTGCCGCACTGCTTGGGGGCAGTGGGCAGCGCAACTCTTGCAACGCACTGCCGCACTGGCTTGGGGGCAGTGGGCAGTGGACCTCCGGCAATACACTGCCGCACTGCCTGGGGGCAGTGAGCAGTGCAGCTCCTGCATTACTCTGCCCCACTGCCTGGGGGCAGTGGACAGTGCAACTCCTGCAACGCACTGCCTCACTGTCTGGGGCCAGTGGGCAGCGGAACTCCTGCAATGCACTGCCTCACTGCCTGGGGGCAGTGGGCAGTGGAACTCCTGCAATGCACTGCCCCACTGCCTGGGGGTATTGAGCAGTGCAACTTTTGCAATACACTGCCGCACTGCCTGGGGGCAGTGGGCAGCGCAACTCCTGCAATGCACTGCCTCACTGCCCTGGGGCAGTGGGCAGCGGAACTCCTGCAACGCACTGCCTCACTGCCTGGGAGCAGTGGGCAGTGCAACTCCTGCAATGCACTGCCTCACTGCCTGGGGGCAGTGGGCAGTGCAACTCCTGCAATGGGTGGTCGGAGTGTAGTGCCGGGCCTGTGGGGATGTACTACTGGGCGCACCGGCCTGGGGGGATGGGGAGTCCAACCCAGGGGGCGGTCGGGGCATCCTTCAGGGCCTACGGGGGGCCATCATCTTCGGAGAACCGGGCGCACCGGCCTGGGGGGGACGGGGAGTCCAGGCCAGGGGGTGGTCGGAGCCTCCCGCAGGGCCCATGGGGAGGCGTCATCTGCCAATAACCGGGCGCACCGGCCTGGGGGGGACGGGGAGCCCAGCCCAGGGGGTGGTCGGAACCTCCTGCAAGGCCCATGGGGAGCCATCATCTTCCAATAACCGGGCGCACCGGCCTGGGGGGGACGGGGAGTCCAGCCCAGGGGGTGGTCGGAGCCTCCTGCCAGGGCCAATGGGGGGCCATCTTCTTCAGAGAACCGGGCGCACCGGCCCGGGGGGGGACGGGGAGTCCTGCCCAGGGGGTGTTCGGAGTCTCCTGCCAGGCCAATGGGGGGCCATCTTCTTCAGAGAACCGGGCGCACCGGCCCGCGGGGGACGGGGAATCCTGCCCAGGGGGTGTGCGGATCCTCCTGCCAGGGCAATGGGGGGCCATCTTCTTCAGAGAACCGGGCGCACCGGCCTGGGGGGGACGGGGAGTCCTGCCCAGGGGGTGTTCGGAGTCTCCTGCAAGGCCAGTGGGGGGCCATCTTCTTCAGAGAACCGGGCGCACCGGCCCGGGGGGGACGGGGAGTCCTGCCCAGGGGGTGTTCGGAGTCTCGTGCCAGGCCAATGGGGGGCCATCTTCTTTAGAGAACCGGGCGCACCGGCCCGGGGGGGACGGGGAGTCCTGCCCAGGGGGTGTTCGGAGTCTCCTGCAAGGCCAGTGGGGGGCCATCTTCTTCAGTGGGCAGTGGAACTCCTGCAATGCACTGCCCCACTGCTTGGGGGCAGTGGACAGTGCAACTCCTGCAATGCGCTGCCTCACTGTCCCAGAGCAGTGGGCAGTGGAACTCCTGCAATGCACTACCTCACTGCCCTGGGGCAGTGGGCAGTGGAACTCTTGCAATGCACTGCCCCACTGCCTGGGGGCAGCGGACAGTGCAACCTCCGCAATGCACTGCCTCACTGCCCCGGGTCAGTGGGCAGTGCAACTCCTGCAATACACCGCCGCACTGCCTGGGGGCAGTGGGCAGTGCAACTCCTGCAATGCAATGCCTCACTGCCTGGGGGCAGTGGGCAGTGCAACTCCAAACTCCTGCCACGCACTGCCTCACTGCCTGGGGGCAGCGGGCGGTGCAACTTCTACAATGCACGGCCTCACTGCCTGGGGGCAGTGGGCAGTGCAACTCCTGCAATGCACTGCCTCAGTGCCCACGGGGCAGTGGGAAGTGGAAGTCCTGCAATGCACTGCCTCACTGCCTGGGGGCAGTGGGCAGTGCAACTCCTGCAATGCACTGCCTCACTGCCTGGGGGCAGTGGGCAGTGGAACTCCTGCAATGCACCGCCTCAACGCCTGGGGGCAGTGGGCAGTGCAACTCCTGCAATGCACTGCCTCACTGCCCTGGGGGCAGTAGACAGCGGAACTCCTGCAATGCACTGCCTCACTGCCTGGGGGCAGTGGGCAGTGGAACTCCTGCAATGCACTGCCTCACTGCCTGGGGGCATTGGACAGTGCAACTCCTGCAATGCACCGCCTCACTGCCCTGGGGCAGTGGGCAGTGAAACTCCCGCAATGCACTACCTCACTGCCTGGGGGCAGCGGGCAGTGGAACTCCTGCAATGCACTGCCTCACTGCCTGGGGGCAGCGGGCAGCGGAACTCCTGCAATGCACCGCCTCACTGCCCTGGGGGCAGTGGGCAGTGCAACTCCCGCAACGCACTGCCTCACTGCCTGGGGGCAGTGGGCAGTGCAACTCCTGCAATACACTGCCGCACTGCTTGGGGGCAGTGGGCAGCGCAACTCCTGCAACGCACTGCCGCACTGGCTTGGGGGCAGTGGGCAGTGGACCTCCGGCAATACACTGCCGCACTGCCTGGGGGCAGTGAGCAGTGCAGCTCCTGCATTACTCTGCCCCACTGCCTGGGGGCAGTGGACAGTGCAACCCCTGCAACGCACTGCCTCACTGTCTGGGGGCAGTGGGCAGCGGAACTCCTGCAATGCACTGCCTCACTGCCTGGGGGCAGTGGGCAGCGCAACTCCTGCAATGCACTGCCTCACTGCCCTGGGGCAGTGGGCAGCGGAACTCCTGCAACGCACTGCTTCACTGCCTGGGAGCAGTGGGCAGTGCAACTCCTGCAATGCACTGCCTCACTGCCTGGGGGCAGTGGGCAGTGCAACTCGTGCAATGGGTGGTCGGAGTGTAGTGCCGGGCCTGTGGGGATGTACTACTGGGCGCACCGGCCTGGGGGGATGGGGAGTCCAACCCAGGGGGCGGTCGGGGCATCCCTCAGGGCCTATGGGGGGCCATCATCTTCGGAGAGCCGGGCGCACCGGCCTGGGGGGGACGGGGAGTCCAGGCCAGGGGGTGGTCGGAGCCTCTTGCAGGGCCCATGGGGAGGCGTCATCTGCTAATAACCGGGCGCACCGGCCTGGGGGGGACGGGGAGCCCAGCCCAGGGGGTGGTCGGAACCTCCTGCAAGGCCCATGGGGAGCCATCATCTTCCAATAACCGGGCGCACCGGCCCGGGGGGGACGGGGAGTCCTGCCCAGGGGGTGTTCGGAGTCTCCTGCCAGGCCAAAGGGGGGGCCATCTTCTTCAGAGAACCGGGCGCACCGGCCCGGGGGGGACAGGGAGTCCTGCCCAGGGGGTGTTCGGAGTCTCCTGCCAGGCCAATGGGGGGCCATCTTCTTCAGAGAACCGGGCGCACCGGCCCGGGGGGGACGGGGAGTCCTGCCCAGGGGGTGTTCAGAGTCTCCTGCAAGGCCAGTGGGGGGCCATCTTCTTTAGAGAACCGGGCGCACCGGCCCGGGGGGGACGGGGAGTCCTGCCCAGGGGGTGTTCGGAGTCTCCTGCCAGGCCAATGGGGGGCCATCTTCTTCAGAGAACCGGGCGCACCGGCCCGGGGGGGACGGGGAGTCCTGCCCAGGGGGTGTTCGGAGTCTCCTGCAAGGCCAGTGGGGGGCCATCTTCTTCAGTGGGCAGTGGAACTCCTGCAATGCACTGCCCCACTGCTTTGGGGCAGTGGACAGTGCAACTCCTGCAATGCGCTGCCTCACTGTCCCAGAGCAGTGGGCAGTGGAACTCCTGCAATGCACTACCTCACTGCCCTGGGGCAGTGGGCAGTGGAACTCTTGCAATGCACTGCCCCACTGCCTGGGGGCAGCGGACAGTGCAACCTCCGCAATGCACTGCCTCACTGCCCTGGGTCAGTGGGCAGTGCAACTCCTGCAATACACTGCCGCACTGCCTGGGGGCAGTGGGCAGTGCAACTCCTGCAATGCAATGCCTCACTGCCTGGGGGCAATGGGCAGTGCAACTCCAAACTCCTGCCACGCACTGCCTCACTGCCTGGGGGCAGCGGGCGGTGCAACTTCTACAATGCACGGCCTCACTGCCTGGGGGCAGTGGGCAGTGCAAATCCTGCAATGCACCGCCTCAGTGCCCTGGGGGCAGTGGGAAGTGGAAGTCCTGCAATGCACTGCCTCACTGCCTGGGGGCAGTGGGCAGTGCAACTCCTGCAATGCACCGCCTCAACGCTTGGGGGCAGTGGGCAGTGCAACTCCTGCAATGCACTGCCTCACTGCCCTGGGGGCAGTGGCCAGCGGAACTCCTGCAATGCACTGCCTCACTGCCTGGGGGCAATGGGCAGTGCAACTCCAAACTCCTGCCACGCACTGCCTCACTGCCTGGGGGCAGCGGGCGGTGCAACTTCTACAATGCACGGCCTCACTGCCTGGGGGCAGTGGGCAGTGGAACTCCTGCAATGCACTGCCTCACTGCCTGGGGGCAGTGGACAGTGCAACTCCTGCAATGCACCGCCTCACTGCCCTGGGGCAGTGGGCAGTGAAACTCCCGCAATGCACTACCTCACTGCCTGGGGGCAGCGGGCAGTGGAACTCCTGCAATGCACTGCCCCACTGCCTGGGGGCAGCGGGCAGCGGAACTCCTGCAATGCACCGCCTCACTGCCCTGGGGGCAGTGGGCAGTGCAACTCCTGCAACGCACTGCCTCACTGCCTGGGGGCAGTGGGCAGTGCAACTCCTGCAATACACTGCCGCACTGCTTGGGGGCAGTGGGCAGCGCAACTCCTGCAGCGCACTGCCGCACTGGCTTGGGGGCAGTGGGCAGTGGACCTCCGGCAATACACTGCCGCACTGCCTGGGGGCAGTGAACAGTGCAGCTCCTGCATTACTCTGCCCCACTGCCTGGGGGCAGTGGACAGTGCAACTCCTGCAACGCACTGCCTCACTGTCTGGGGGCAGTGGGCAGCGGAACTCCTGCAATGCACTGCCTCACTGCCTGGGGGCAGTGGGCAGCGCAACTCCTGCAATGCACCGCCTCACTGCCCTGGGGCAGTGGGCAGCGGAACTCCTGCAACGCACTGCTTCACTGCCTGGGAGCAGTGGGCAGTGCAACTCCTGCAATGCACTGCCTCACTGCCTAGGGGCAGTGGGCAGTGCAACTCCTGCAATGGGTGGTCGGAGTGTAGTGCCGGGCCTGTGGGGATTTACTACTGGGCGCACCGGCCTGGGGGGATGGGGAGTCCACTCCAGGGGGCGGTCGGGGCATCCTTCAGGGCCTACGGGGGGCCATCATCTTCGGAGAACCGGGCGCACCGGCCTGGGGGGGACGGGGAGTCCAGGCCAGGGGGTGGTCGGAGCCTCCTGCAGGGCCCATGGGGAGGCGTCATCTGCTAATAACCGGGCGCACCGGCCTGGGGGGGACGGGGAGCCCAGCCCAGGGGGTGGTCGGAACCTCCTGCAAGGCCCATGGGGAGCCATCATCTTCCAATAACCGGGCGCACCGGCCTGGGGCGGACGGGGAGTCCAGCCCAGGGGGTGGTCGGAGCCTCCTGCCAGGGCCAATGGGGGGCCATCTTCTTCAGAGAACCGGGCGCACCGGCCCGGGGGGGACGGGGAGTCCTGCCCAGGGGGTGTTCGGAGTCTCCTGCCAGGCCAATGGGGGGCCATCTTCTTCAGAGAACCGGGCGCACCGGCCCGGGGGGGACGGGGAGTCCTGCCCAGGGGGTGTTCGGAGTCTCCTGCCAGGCCAATGGGGGGCCATCTTCTTCAGAGAACCGGGCGCACCGGCCCGCGGGGGACGGGGAGTCCTGCCCAGGGGGTGTTCGGAGTCTCCTGCCAGGCCAAAGGGGGGGCCATCTTCTTCAAAAAACCGGGCGCACCGGCCCGGGGGGGACGGGGAGTCCTGCCCAGGGGGTGTTCGGAGTCTCCTGCCAGGCCAATGGGGGGCCATCTTCTTCAGAGAACCGGGCGCACCGGCCCGGGGGGGACGGGGAGTCCTGCCCAGGGGGTGTTCGGAGTCTCCTGCAAGGCCATTGGGGGGCCATATTCTTCAGTGGGCAGTTGAACTCCTGCAATGCACTGCCCCACTGCTTGGGGGCAGTGGACAGTGCAACTCCTGCAATGCACTGCCTCACTGTCCCAGAGCAGTGGGCAGTGGAACTCCTGCAATGCACTACCTCACTGCCCTGGGGCAGTGGGCAGTGGAACTCTTGCAATGCACTGCCTCACTGCCTGGGGGCAGCGGACAGTGCAACCTCTGCAATGCACTGCCTCACTGCCCTGGGTCAGTGGGCAGTGCCACTCCTTCAGTGCACCGCCTCACTGCCCTGGGGGCAGTGGGCAGTGCAACTCCTGCAATGCACTGCCTCACTGCCTGGGGGCAGTGGGCAGTGCAACTCCTGCAATACACTGCCGCACTGCTGGGGGGCAGTGGGCAGCGCAAATCCTGCAACGCACTGCCGCACTGGCTTGGGGGTAGTGGGCAGTGGACCTCCGGCAATACACTGCCGCACTGCCTGGGGGCAGTGAGCAGTGCAGCTCCTGCATTACTCTGCCCCACTGCCTGGGGGCAGTGGACAGTGCAACTCCTGCAATGCACCGCCTCACTGTCTGGGGGCAGTGGGCAGTGGAAATCCTGCAATGCACTGCCCCACTGCCTGGGGGTACTGGGCAGTGCAACTTCTGCAATACACTGCCGCACTGCCTGGGGGCAGTGGGCAGCGCAACTCCTGCAATGCACTGCCTCACTGCCCTGGGGCAGTGGGCAGCGGAACTCCTGCAACGCACTGCCTCACTGCCTGGGAGCAGTGGGCAGTGCAACTCTCGCAACGCACTGCCTCACTGCCTGGGGGCAGTGGGCAGTGCAACTCCTGCAATGGGTGGTCGGAGTGTAGTGCCGGGCCTGTGGGGATGTACTACTGGGCGCACCGGCCTGGGGGGATGGGGAGTCCAACCCAGGGGGTGGTCGGGGCATCCTTCAGGGCCTATGGGGGGCCATCATCTTCGGAGAACCGGGCGCACCGGCCTGGGGGGGACGGGGAGTCCAGGCCAGGGGGTGGTCGGAGCCTCCCGCAGGGCCCATGGGGAGGCGTCATCTGCTAATAACCGGGCGCACCGGCCCGGGGGGGACGGGGAGCCCAGCCCAGGGGGTGGTCGGAACCTCCTGCAAGGCCCATGGGGAGCCATCATCTTCCAATAACCGGGCGCACCGGCCTGGGGGGGACGGGGAGTCCAGCCCGGGGGGTGGTCGGAGCCTCCTGCCAGGGCCAATGGGGGGCCATCTTCTTCAGAGAACCGGGCGCACCGGCCCGGGGGGGACGGGGAGTCCTGCCCAGGGGGTGTTCGGAGTCTCCTGCCAGGCCAAGGGGGGGCCATCTTCTTCAGAGAAACGGGCGCACCGGCCCGGGGGGGACGGGGAGTCCTGCCCAGGGGGTGTTCGGAGTCTCCTGCCAGGCCAATGGGGGGCCATCTTCTTTAGAGAACCGGGCGCACCGGCCCGGGGGGGACGGGGAGTCCTGCCCAGGGGGTGTTCGGAGTCTCCTGCCAGGCCAATGGGGGGCCATCTTCTTCAGAGAACCGGGCGCACCGGCCCGGGGGGGACGGGGAGTCCTGCCCAGGGGGTGTTCGGAGTCTCCTGCCAGGCCAATGGGGGGCCATCTTCTTCAGAGAACCGGGCGCACCGGCCCGGGGGGCACGGGGAGTCCTGCCCAGGGGGTGTTCGGAGTCTCCTGCCAGGCCAAGGGGGGGCCATCTCCTTCAGAGAACCGGGCGCACCGGCCCGGGGGGGACGGGGAGTCCTGCCCAGGGGGTGTTCGGAGTCTCCTGCCAGGCCAAGGGGGGGCCATCTTCTTCAGAGAACCGGGCGCACCGGCCCGGGGGGGACGGGGAGTCCTGCCCAGGGGGTGTTCGGAGTCTCCTGTCAGGCCAAGGGGGGGCCATCTTTCTTAGAGAACCGGGCGCACCGGCCCGGGGGGGACGGGGAGTCCTGTCCAGGGGGTGTTCGGAGTCTGCTGCCAGGCCAAGGGTGGGCCATATCCTTCAGAGAACCGGGCGCACCGGCCCGGGGGGGACGGGGAGTCCTGCCCAGGGGGTGTTCGGAGTCTCCTGCCAGGCCAATGGGGGGCCATCTTCCTCAGTGGACCGGGCGCACCGGCCCGGGGGGGACGGGGAGTCCTGCCCAGGGGGCGTTCGGAGTCTCCTGCCAAGCCAAAGGGGGGGCCATCTTCTTCAGAGAACCGGGCGCACCGGCCCGGGGGGGACGGGAGTCCTGCCCAGGGGGTGTTCGGAGTCTCCTGCCAGGCCAAGGGGGGGCCATCTTCTTCAGAGAACCGGGCGCACCGGCCCGGGGGGGACGGGGAGTCCTGCCCAGGGGGTGTTCGGAGTCTCCTGCCAGGCCAATGGGGGGCCATCTTCTTCAGAGAACCGGGCGCACCGGCCCGGGGGGGACGGGAAGTCCTGCCCAGGGGGTGTTCGGAGTCTCTTGCGAGGCCAAGGGGGGGCCATCTTCGTCAGAGAACCGGGCGCACCGGCCCGGGGGGGACGGGGAGTCCTGCCCAGGGGGTGTTCGGAGTCTCCTGCCAGGCCAATGGGGGGCCATCTTCTTCAGAGAACCGGGCGCACCGGCCCGGGGGGGACGGGAAGTCCTGCCCAGGGGGTGTTCGGAGTCTCTTGCGAGGCCAAGGGGGGGCCATCTTCGGTAGAGAACCGGGCGCACCGGCCCGGGGGGGACGGGGAGTCCTGCCCAGGGGGTGTTCGGAGTCTCCTGCCAGGCCAATGGGGGGCCATCTTCTTCAGAGAACCGGGCGCACCGGCCTGGGGGGGACGGGAAGTCCTGCCCAGGGGGTGTTCGGAGTCTCCTACCAGGCCAAGGGGGGGCCATCTTCGTCAGAGAACCGGGCGCACCGGCCTGGGGGGGACGGGGAGCCCAGCCCAGGGGGTGTTCGGAGTCTGCTGCCAGGCCTGTGGGTACTCCCTCCTACCTCTTAGCAGCAACAGGCAAGTAAGCAGGCAGTACCGGGGGTCATAACCCCGGGGTAACAGTATCTGGGACTCAACGTGAGTCCTCTTAACCAGGAACAACCCGAAACACCGCCGGGGCTTAACTCCCGAACGTAACGGTGTTTCGGGCCCCCGTGGGCCTTATGAGCCCACGGAGTGTACTGAGGCGTGGCTACCAGCTGGACTGTGGCCTGCCATACCCATTTCTGGGCTCGCCTCAGTACGGCCGGTCGAGTCCGGCTCTGGGGGTTGCGCACTAAACTGGCCCCGGGGGGGGGCCATTTACCCTGTTAAGCATTAGTTACGGCAGTAGGCACTATTTATTACGTTAGGGAATTACTCAGCGCATTTGTTTACCCCGCAGACATGCCCCTTCCAGTGGTGCGCTCACCTTTGGGGCTGCCTTTGGGGGATCGGGGGCTGTTACCCCTCCCGGACGCCCTCCCTGGTGTTGGCGCCGGGGTGGTGGCCGGGGGGCCTTATACCGTACCTAAAGGATGTTGGATACCGATACCGGGGTGTCCAACCGGACGGGGACAGGGACTGTGTCTTCGGGCATTGTCATCCGGCTTACAATCGACTGACCCATATTCAACGTCTGTTGGCATGGAAGCCTACTCCACTCCAGTCCTCAACCACTCAGGCCAGCTGCATATCCCTCCTCTTACTCTCGCACATGTTGCAGGGCGGGGGGTCGTTGTTGGGGCCCCCCGCGCATGTCCGCGCCACTGGCCATCCTCTCCTCCCAGGCACCGCGCCTCTGCTAGGGCGGGGGCCCCTCACATGCACCCTCCAGGGCCCTTTCCATCTGCACACCTGGACGCCTGCCATGAAGACCCCGCATTGGAGTCTCCTCGTCGGCGCGCCCGGGCCCAGTTGCTCACGCGGCCGGCCGCCGATGCGGGGCCCTGGAGGCGCGCCGCACGGGCGCTGCCAGCCTGTGAGAGGGGCAAGGGCAGGAGAAGGGGGTGGGGGGGGGGGGCAGTGGGCAGGGGAGGCGGCACGGAGTGGCTGCGGGAGGTAGTGCATGGGGGGCACCGAGAGCTGCATGGGGGTGTGTGGGATGGAGTCGGGGCAGAGGGCCCTGTGGGTGGGGCAAAGGCGCGGGGGGGGCGCATGTCCGGGCTCCTGCGTGGGCTGGCGCGTGGGCGGGCGCGTAGGGGAAGAGAGGAGGGGGAGGCTTGGTCAGCCGTCCTCTACGGAGGGTCGCTGACCGTTCCCAGGGCCAAGGCGGCCGGTACTAGGGGCCGCGGGGTCCCTGGGGATGGTGCTTGGCACTGGGACGTGCGCGCACCCGACACTGTTAGTACACCGCCCATTGGCAGTGCCCGGGCCCTGTCGTCGGGGGCTTCGCACCCGGCACCCAGCCCGTGAGTAGAGCTGGGGAGTACTCAGGGTGTGGTGTGGTGTGGTGTGCCGAAGGCGCTGTTACCAAAGGGCAAAGGCCGGGATGTCTACCCACGGGTAAAGGTAAACGGGCTGGGCTGTGTGTGTTGTGTGCGTGCTGTGCGTAAGCGTGTTGTGGCATAGCCGGACCAGTGCACTCTCGCACTTGGCCGACCCTGCCTTGCCGACGCCTGCGCGCAGTCACACAGGGTCTCATTTGCCCACCGCACCCTGCGTGCCGCGCTGCACCACCAGTGCCTTCTGTGTGGTGCCGCATTGCTTGGCGCTCTGCACCACACCGCACTGTGTGTGCCCTGCTGCACTGTTGTTGTGGGCAGGGGGCAGTGGGCAGTGTAACGCACTGCCAGGCAGCCTGGGGGCAGTGCAACTCCTGCAACGCACTGCCTCGCTGCCTGGGGGCAGTGGGCAGTGGAACTCCTGCAATGCGCTGCCTCACTGCCTGGGGGCAGTGGGCAGTGGAACTCCTGCAACGTACTGCCTCACTGCCCTGGGGCAGTGGGCAGTGGAACTCCTGCCATACACTGCCGCACTGCCCTGGGGGCAGTGGGCAGTGGAACTCCTGCAATGCACTGCCTCACTGCCTGGGGGTAGCGGGCAGTGGAACTCCTGCAATGCACTGCCCCACTGCCTGGGGGCAGTGGGCAGTGCAACTCCTGCAATACAGTGCCGCACTGCCTGGGGGCAGTGGGTAGCCGAACCCCTGCAATGCACTGCCTTACTGCCCCGCGGGCAGTGGGCAGTGGACCTCCTGCAATGCTATGCACACCAGCATGGGGGGACGGGGAGTCCAGCCCAGGGGGTGGTCGGAGTATTCTTCAGGGCCCATGGGGAGGCGGCATCGTCGTAGAGCCGGGCACACCGGCCCGGGGGGTACAGGGAGTCCTGCCCAGGGGGTGGTCGGACTATCAGAGGGCCGGATGGAGGGAAGGTTGGATAGGGTCACGGGCTTGTTTCAGGGCTGGAGGGGGAGAGGGTGGGAGGGTGGGCATCCTGCGCCGTGCTGTGCTGTGCTGTGCTGTGTCGTGCTTCGCTGTGTTGTGGGGTGTGCTGCGATGTGTTGTGTGTTGTGCTGTGCTAGTGCCGAGAGAGCTCAGGTTGGGTTATGGGCTTGTTTTTGAGCTGGAAGGGCTGAGGGGGGGGGGAGCGCTGGTTTGCGCTGTGTGCCGGTTTGAGGGCAGGATAGGGGGAGGGAGAGAGGGCAAGTCAGGGTTGTGGGCTGGTTTCTAGGCCGGATGGGCGGAGGGAGGGGGGGCTGGATAGGGTTATGGGCCTGTTGTAGGGCTGGATGGGCGGAGGGAGGAAGGGTGGGCATCCTGCACTAGGCAAGGCATCCCACACCAGGCAGGGCACCCCGCACGTGGCAGGGCATCCCGTACCAGGCAGGGCATCCCGCACATGGCAGGGTTGACGGTGTGCTTGATGGTTCGCTTGATGGTGTGCTCGAGGGCGTGCATGATGGCGTCCGGCCTGGGGGGGACGGGGAGTCCAGCCCAGGGGGTGGTCGGAAAAGCCTTCAAGGCCCATGGGGAGGCGTCTTCTTCGGAGAACCGGGCACACTGGCCTGGGGGGGACGGGGAGTCCAGCCCAGGGGGTGTTCGGAGTCTCCTGTAAGGCCAATGGGGGGCCATCTGCTTCAGAGAACCGGGCGCACCTGCCTGGGGGGGACGGGGAGCCCAGCCCAGGGGGTGTTCGGAGTCTCCTGTAAGGCCAATGGGGGACCATCTGCTCCAGAGAACCGGGCGCACCGGCCTGGGGGGGACGGGGAGCCCAGCCCAGGGGGTGTTCGGAGTTTCCTGTAAGGCCAATAGGGGGCCATCTGCTTCAGAGAACCGGGCGCACCGGCCTGGGGGGGACGGGGAGCCCAGCCCAGGGGGTGTTCGGAGTCTCCTGTAAGGCCAATGGGGGGCCATCTTCTGCTGCTGGTTTGCGCTGTGTGCCGGTTTGAGGGCAGGATAGGGGGAGGGAGAGAGGGCAAGTCAGGGTTGTGGGCTGGTTTCTAGGCCGGATGGGCGGAGGGAGGGGGGGCTGGATAGGGTTATGGGCCTGTTGTAGGGCTGGATGGGCGGAGGGAGGAAGGGTGGGCATCCTGCACTAGGCAAGGCATCCCACACCAGGCAGGGCATCCCGCACGTGGCAGGGCATCCTGCACCAAGGCAGGGCATCCCTCACATGGCAGGGTCGACGGTGTGCTTGATGGTTTGCTTGATGGTGTGCTCGAGGGCGTGCATGATGGCGTCCTTGATGGTGTGCTTGATGGTGTACTTGATGGAGTGCGCGATGGTGTATTTGATGGCGTGCTTGACGGTGTACGTGATGGCGCGATTGATGGCGTGCTCGATGGCGTGCTCGATGGTGTACTTGATGGCGTGCTTGGTAGTGTGCTCGATGACGCGCTCGATGGCGTGTTCGATGGTGTACTTGATGGCGTGCGTGATTGCGTGCTCGATGACGCGCTCGATGGCGTGTTCGATGGTGTACTTGATGGCGTGCTTGGTAGCGTGTCCCATGGCGTGGTCGATGGTGTGCTTGATGGTGTGCTTGATGGTGTGCTCGAGGGCATGCATGATGGCATTCTGGATGGTGTGCTTGATGGTGTACTTGATGGCGTGCGTGATGGTGAACTTGATGGCGTGTTTGATGGTGTACGTGATGGCGTGGTCGATGGCGTGCTCGATGGCGTGCTTGACGGTGTACGTGGTGGCGTGCTTGATAGCGTGCTTGATGACGTGCTTGATGGCGTGCTCGATGGTGTACTTGATGGCGTGCTTGTTAGTGTGCCCAATGGCATGGTCGACGGTGTGCTTGATGGTGCGCTTGATGGTGTGCTCGAGGGCGTACATGATGGCGTCCTTGATGGTGCGCTTGATGGTGTACTTGATGGCGTGCGCGATGGTGGACTTGATGGCGTGTTTGATGGCGTACGTGATGGCGTGAATGATGGCGTGCTCGATGACGTGCTCGATAGCGTGCTCGATGGTGTACTTGTTGGCGTGCTTGTTAGCCTGCCCAATGGCGTGGTCGACGGTGTGCTTGATGGTGCGCTTGATGGTGCGCTCGAGGGCGTGCATGATGGCGTTCTTGATGGTGTGCTTGATGGTGTACTTGATGGCGTGCGTGATGGTGTACTTGATGGCGTGTTTGATGGTGTACTTGATGGCGGGCTCGATAGCGTGCTCGATGACGTGCTCGATGGCTTGCTCGATGGTGTACTTGTTGGCGTGCTTGTTAGCGTGCCCAATGGCATGGTCGATGGTGTGCTTGGTGGTTAGCTTGATGGTGTGCTCGAGGGCGTGCATGATGGCACTCTGGATGGCGTGTTTGATGGTGTACGTGATGGCGTGGTCGATGGCGTGCTTGATGGCGTGCTTGATTGTGTACTTGATGGTGTGCTTGATAGCGTGCTCTATGGCGTGGCCGATGGTGTGCTTGATGGTGTGCTCGAGGGCGTGCATGATGGCGTCCTTGATGGTGCGATTGATGGTGTACCTGATGGCGTGCTCGATGGTGTACTTGATGGCGCGATTGATGGTGTACTTGATGGTGTACGTGATGGCGTGCTTGATAGCGTGCTCGATGACGTGCTTGATGGCGTGCTCGATGGTGTACTTGATGGCGTGCTTGTTAGCCTGCCCAATGGCGTGGTCGATGGTGTGCTGGATGGTATGCTGGAGGGCGTACATGATGGCGTTCTTGATGGTGCGCTTGATGGTGTACTTGATGGCGTGCTCGATGGCGTACTTGATGGCGTGCTTGATAGCGTGCTCGATGACGTGCTCGATGGCGTGCTCGATGGTGTACGTGATGGTCTGCTTGATAGCGTGCCCAATGGCGTGGTCGATGGTGTGCTTGATGGTGTGCTTGGTGGCGTGCTCGAGGGCGTGCTTGATGGCGTTCTTGATGGCGTGATTGATGGTGTACGTGATGGCGTGGTCGATGGCGTGCTTGATGGCGCGTGTGATGGTGTACTTGATGGCGTGCTTGACAGCGTGCCCGTGCTCGATGACGTGCTCGACGGCACGCCCGATGGTGTACTTCATGGCCTGCTTGCTAGCGTGGTCGATGGTGTGCTTGATGGTGTGCTTGATGGTGTGCTTGATTGTGTGCATGACGGCTTCCTTGATGGTGCGCTTGATGGTGTACTTGATGGAGTGCGCGATGGTGTACTCGATGGCGTGTTTGATGGTGCACGTGGTGGCGTGCTCGGTGGCGTGCTCGATGGCGTGCCTGATGGTGTTCTTGATGGCGTGCTCGATGATGTGCTCGATGGCGCGCTCGATGGTGCACTTGATGGCGTGCTTGATAGCGTGCCCAATGGCGTGGCCGATGGTGTGCTTGATGGTGCGCTTGATGGTGTGCTCGAGGGCGTGCATGATGGCGTCCTTGATGGTGCGCTTGATGGTGTACCTGATGGTGTGCGCGATGGTGTACTTGATGGCGCGATTGATGGTGTACGTGATGGCGTGATTGGTGGCGTGCTTGATGGCGTGCTCGATGGTGTACTTGATGGCGTGCTTGTTAGCCTGCCCAATGGCGTGGTCGACGGTGTGCTTGATGGTGCGCTTGATGGTGTGCTGGAGGGCGTACATGATGGCGTTCTTGATGGTGCGCTTGATGGTGTACTTGATGGCGTGCTCGATGGTGTACTTGATGGTGTGCTTGATAGCGTGCTCGATGGCGTGCTCGATGGTGTACTTGATGGCGTGCTTGTTAGCGTGCCCAATGGCGTGGTCGATGGTGTGCTTGATGGTGTGCTTGATGGTGTGCTCGAGGGCGTGCTTGATGGCGTTCTTGATGGCGTGATTGATGGTGTACGTGATGGCGTGGTCGATGGCGTGCTTGATGGCGCGTGTGATGGTGTACTTGATGGCGTGCTTGACAGCGCGCCCGTGCTCGATGACGTGCTCGACGGCACGCCCGATGGTGTACTTCATGGCCTGCTTGCTAGCGTGGTCGATGGTGTGCTTGATGGTGTGCTTGATGGTGTGCTTGATTGTGTGCATGACGGCGTCCTTGATGGTGCGCTTGATGGTGTACTTGTTGGCGTGCGCGATGGTGTACTCGATGGCGTGTTTGATGGTGTACGTGATGGCGGGCTCGATAGCGTGCTCGATGGCGTGCCTGATGGTGTTCTCGATGGCGTGCCTGATAGTGTGCCCAATGGTGTTGTCGACGGTGTGCTTGATGGCGTGCTTGATGACGTGCTCGATGGCGTGCTCGATGGTGTACTTGATGGCGTGCTTGATAGCATGCTCGATGACGTGCTCGATGGCGTGCCCGATGGTGTACTCGATGGCGTGCTTGATAGCGTGCCCAATGGTGTTGTCGACGGTGTGCTTGATGGTGTGCTTGATGGTGTGCTCGAGGGCGTGCATGATGGCGTTCTTGATGGTGCGCTTGATGGTGCACTTGATGGCGTGCGCGATGGTGTACTCCTGCAATGTGGTGTGGTGTGGTGTGGTGTGGTGTGGTGTGGTGTGGTGTGGTGTGGTGTGGTGTGGTGTGGTGTGGTGTGGTGTGGTGTGGTGTGCCGAAGGTGCTGTTACCAAAAGGCAATGGCCGGGATGTCTACCCACGGGTACAGGGAAACGGGAGGGTTGTGTGTGTTGCGCACGCGTTGTGTGTTGTGTGCGTTCGCTGGTCCTCGCTGCCTTGCCATTTTGTGGCTGACGTGGGTCCTATGCGGCTGGGCGGGGTTCGTGCGCCTGCCCGGGCTGCGGCGCGTTGGTGGCGCTACCTTCGCGCCGTGCCCCCCCCTTCGGCCTTCGCGCTGTCGCGCTTTGGGCTGGACGGGCTGCGTTGCCCACTGCGCTGCGCACCACGCCGGTGCTGCAGCAGTGTTGTTGTTGGTGCTGCTGTGGCGCTGCTACTGGGCACTGGAGCCTATTCCCGCCCCGGTACCAATCGAGGGGCCATGGGGGTGGTGCACCCTAGAGCAGTTCAGTAGCAGCAGCAGAGCTGTGGCTCATAGCAACTGCGGCGGTGCCGCCGCCGCGCTCTCTTTGCGGCTCTCTGCGACCTGCCGCTGCCTCGTTACCAATCAAGGGGCTATTGGGGTGACACCTTGATTGTGGTCGGGGGGGCGGGCCCTGGCGCTCGTCCCAAATGGGGTCTGCCGTCCTGCCTCGCTGTCCTCCTTGGCGTTGCGGATGTTCTTGGGGGGGGCGGGCCTTGGCGCTCTCTCCTCTTTTGTCCCACCGTGCCGCAGTGTGGAGTACCATCCTGTACCTAGCTCGACGATGGTGGTATCCTCGTAAGAGGGGGTTCCCGGCCTGGGCTGCATGCCTCCTAGCGGGCAAGGGCTAGGGTCTGTTGCCCGGCGGATCCTCCTCTTGGTCTCTGTGCCCTCGTTGTTGTCTAGGGGCCGGGCCCAGGCACTCATCCCCCGATGGGGGACAAGCGGCCTCGTCACGCAGCCCCCTATACCCCTTGGCGTTGTGGGTGCTCTTGGAGGGCTGACCCCGGGCGCTCCCTCCCCTTAGCGGGGGGTTGTTGCCCTACCACGCCGCCCCCTGTCGTTGTCAGGGACGTTGTCGGCAGGGCGCGCCCGGGCTCTGCCCCGCCTCGCTGCCGGGGGGTTGGATGGGGTTTTGTGGGTTTTGTTTAGGTTTGGGCTGGAGGGGGAAGGAGAACCATTCTGTACCCTGCCCCCTAGGCTGGGGAGGGGGCGACCCCTGTCCTTAACCCTTTACCCGCTCGTTGTCCCTGGTGTACTTGTAAGAGGGGGCTCCTGGCCTTGGCTGCATGCCGCCTAGTGGGCAGGGGCTGCTGCTGCCAAGCGGACTCCCCTCTTGGTCCGGGCATCCTTCGTAGTGTCGAGGGGCCGGGCCCTGGCACTCATCCCTGCATGGGGGGTAAGCCGCCCTGCCACGCCGCCCCTATTTAGTGTTGATGATGGTGTTGAGGGGCCGGGCCCAGGCGCACATCCCCGCGAGGGGGGCAAGCTGCCCTGCTACGTTGCCCGGGGGTTGGATGGGGTTTGGTGGGTTTTGTTTAGGCGTAGGGCTGAGGGAGCTGGGTGGGGTTGTCGGATGTGGGCTGGTTTTAAGGCAGGGGGGGCAAAGGGAAGGAGAGTTGAGTAGCGTTGTGGGCTGATTTTAGGGCAGGAGGGGCGGAGAGAGGGAGAGTTGGGTAGGGTTGTGGGCTGGGTTTAGGGCAGGAGGGGTGGAGAGAGGGAGAGTTGGGTAGGGTTGTGGGCTGGGTTTAGGGCAGGAGGGGCAGAGAGAGGGAGCCTTGGGTAGGGTAGTGGGCTGGTTTTTGGGCAAGAGGGGTGGAGAATGCTGTGCTGTGCTGTGCCGTGCGGTGCTGTGTTGTAGTGCATGTGGGTGTGGGGGGGGGGGGGTAGCTCGTATGCAGTTTCTGGCCATTTTGGCCCGACACACACCCCGCACAACCGGCAGGGCCCCTACGAGGGGCCTACCTGGGGCTGCCCCACCGCCTCGCGGAGCTACTCGCAGATGGGCTGCCGGTAACCCCCCCCATAACAACGACTCCCAAGCCCTGCCCAACGTGGGCCGAGCTCGCTGGGGTCGCCCGCGAGGGGACCAGAGGTGTGGTGTGGTGTGGTGTGGTGTGGTGTGGTGTGGTGTGGTGTGGTGTGGTGTGGTCTGGTGTGGTGTGGTGTGGTGTGGTGTGGCGTGGCCTGACTTCAGCAGCCACACTGGAGGGGCACGGTATTCAGCATGGGTTTGATGTGTCGACCCCACACAATTGAAAACAGCTGGGCTCAACTCAACGATGACTTGCGGAATTTGACTGATTACCGCCCGGAGCTACATGGTACAGTTTGGTGCCGATCAGTGGCGACTGCCACCGCGTGCGGCGCCATGCCACGGCACGGCACACCATACCACACCGCACCACACCCGATTGCACGAGGTGACAGAACACCACAGAACATCGGATTGCACACCGCCTGCACTGCATCCCGCTTGTTGCGGTCCTGCTTGCTGCGCCCATATCAATGCCTCATGCATGCACACTAATTTGTGTCAGGCGGCCCTCAGCTCAGCCCTGCCATGCCGGTGTAATTCCGAATGTCCATCCAACAGCAGTAATCTGCTGCTGCCTCACGCGCCTCCAAAAGCATCACAGCCGCCGAGGAGCTCCATGTCGATGCATGGAGCCGCACATCATCCCGCGATTCACACACAGCCACACAGGCATTTTGGGCTCCCGCTGTCCCCACGCAAACCCACTTTGCGCAAATCCGGCCCTGTGCCCTCTTCCCGCAAGCCCATTCCCCTTCTACCGCGCCCTCCACGGCTTGTGGAACGCAAGGACGCTTCGCTGCTTCCCGCTGTGAATGCTGCGACCTCCACCTCCAGAGACCTCGCCCCAGCGCATTCCGGGGCTTCAGGAATGCCGGAAACTTTGACGCAGGCTCACGTCCGTGAGGAGGCTGCTGCACGCCGTTGCATTGAGGAGGACGAAGTCATGGGCTGCTTCTGGCCTACGGCGTATGCCCAGGCATCTGACACCCAGGAGCAAGTCCATGTTGTGGTCACGGCAACACTGCTTGCCGTGGAGGAAGAGGTAGTGTGTGTGTGTGTGTGTGTGTGTGTGCGTGTGTGTGTGTGATGGGGCTGCTGGTCCAATGTCAGGGGCTGTGGTCATCCGCAGGAGTTATCTGAGGAATCTCAACAAGGCCACAGACCCACATCTCTGGAACACCATAGCTCAGTGGGAATCTGGTGGATATCTGGGGTCGTAAAGGGGGCAGATGGCGGAAAAACCAAGGGAAATGGGGCACAAATGGGACAATGACGGGGCGAGAGTAACAAGACGGACAATGGAGGGGAAAGAGAACGGATCTGACATGGAAAAAAAAAGGTCACGTTTCACGCCTGCTGTGCGGTCCTCGGGATCCTGGTCCCAGTCAACCCAAGGACCGCCCCCGGGGGCCCCAGACAGTGTGGCTAGGGCGAGGCCCTGGGCTGCAGGCACCGGGAGAAATTGTTTTGTGGAAATATGCACGAGCTTTTTGTCACATTTCGGCATTGGGCAATCAGATGTTGAGGGAGGTGAGTTGATCTGTACACTTGCCTTGAGACCTGGAGAACCAGCTTCAATTCCTAGTTAGAGCAAGTTTTAATGCACAGTCTAGTGCATGGCAGGTTGTTGCTCCAAAAGTGTCATCAAATGATGTGGACACTGATTCAGAGGAGAGCAACACCTTTTTGAACACCGTCTGGAGGTGTCGTGGTTTGGCTCATTTTCTTGGCTGAGCACACGGTCGGCTCTTATCCATCACTGCACCCCACGTGTCTTGCTCATTGTCATCCTCCCTGAATGCGTCCCCCTAACGTACATCTTTCAGGAAGGGAAGAGGAGTTGCACCTTGTACGATGGCGCATCTCAATGCCCTATGCGTGGTAGAATCCCGCCAGCCACCATCGGTGGCGCCAAACCTCGTAGCATGGGGGAAATTGTGCGCAAACACAAGCAAATTTTCGCCTTGATTGCCATTCACGGTTGGTTACGGAACTTAGCCTCGGTGGGGTCATGCGCAGCCCACACTATGCACCCTGATTGACTCTCGCTTTTGTCTCCCCACAAAAATTTGGCATCAATTTGAATTGAGAGTGCTCCTGGCGATGCAGCCTTGTCGGTTCCACTACCCCGTTCATGAGGTGCCGCATCAGTATTTTTTGTGCCGGTTTCCCCAGCAGTCTGGTTTGCCTCCTGTGCCATTGGCAGCCTGCCTGCTGCCGCGGCTTCCGTAATTGCTTTCATTTGGCTGGCTGCCAACATACTTGGTTCCTGCGCGGATGATGAGGTAAGTTTCATCTTCCACGTTGTTGCTGTCACCAGCCTCTATTGCCTCACGTTTTTCGATTTCCAAAAGTTCATTCCGTTTGAGGAGGTTGGGACCGCCCTTTATGACAAGTGTTATCTCATCCACTTCCAAGACAGAGCACAACAAGGCACTCTCCTTTTGCTCGCAAGGAAGCTTCTAAATGTGTTTGGCAAAAGCGAAGCGGCTAGTTTTGCGTGCATACGCCTTGCCATAGCTGCCAAAGGCCGCCGCAGTGAGGCATACATCTATGTGTGGCCCTGACTTGGGGGCTTCCACCAGGGTGATGCGTTAATTGGGGAGAGAAGTGAGCTCTGTGCAGCATCTCGGATGGCCTCGTCATCAGATGTGTGAGTGATGGTGATGGGTTTCATGGTGTGTGCATCCACAGAGTAGAGACCCACTTCAATCAGGGACCAACAGATGTTTGTGGCCACCCATTTGACTCCAAAGGATTCGGGTACCTCGGAGTTTTGCAGGCCAGCATCAAGTGGCAAGGAACCAACACACGCGCGGAAGACTGAGCTTTGCTTAGCCATGTCGAATAGTTCAGCCATCTTTACCCTCCCTTAGGATTCTTTACTTGCCGCCCGGGTTTTTTTAGTGGCAATAGCGTACATCACCGTGAATCCCTTTGTCTGTTGACCTAGTGACAGTCCGATAGCGAAGGCTAGTGTAGGGACTTGCGAACCTTTTGCTCTTTCCGTGAGACGTTGTGACATTTGGATGGCGGTGTCCTCGGGCAAGTCTATGTCAGCCCTCCCGTAGTATTCTCCCATAAGGGAGGTGCGAGAGAACTGGATGGTAGATTATGGAAAAATTGCTACTTCCGTGTTTACTGATCGGTTTTCATGCACTTCCGAAACCAGTGGTTGAACCACTGGTAGAAAGTTTCAAAAACAACCTCGTTCTCTCCTTCACCACAAGCTCTACTAGACAAGTTCACTCGCAGATAGGACTAATCCGGGTTTATGATTTTCTGAATGTTCGTGGCTTTTTTCATGGAAAAAGCCAAGATCCCTTCCCTTGGTGGCGTGGGCAAAAGCGTGCAAATGTACTCTTGAGCACCGGGCAGGAAACAGCACTTGGCCTCAACAGTGTTAACAATGAGTACAATTAGGTTCCGTTCTGCGGCTGTGTTACTCAACCCCCGTCCCCTTGGCCAGCGGCTGACGCTCCCATAAACGTATCCCCACCCCCCCCTGAATGTGCCCAATGTTCCCAAGAGAATATTCGTGGGCACCCCACCCCCAAAATCTATACCCTGGGGTAACGATTTTGGCGGAATGCTCAATAGGGCAGGGGTGATGCAGAGACATATTTGAAGGCTATCACTGTGCTGTGCATTTCGATGCAGGTTGTTTCTTCGCAATAAACCCCCTCTCCCAAAATTGAACCCGCCCCAGAATTTGTACCCCTCTTAGCTTAATACACAGTTTGCCAAGCCCCCCCCCCCCCTACACCCGGAAGTACCAACCGGCATACTCACTCAGCCTTTATGGCACCCCCCACAAAACCTGCCAGCAAGCGGAACATGCACAAATCAAATCCAAGGTACCGTCTTAGGACATGCTTCTTGACACCAGAAACAGCCCAGTATCTACTTCTTGAAGTTCCAAGTCAGATGTGTAGAATCTGAGTGCTCCATGCAGCCAGCACGAAACAACACTGAGTCACACCATAGTGTAACGTGCGGCACCTTCCAACCCATGATTTATATTGCCCACATCTTAAAGGCCCGCAGTGTGCATCTGTGGGTGGCGCTCGTGTAAATCGTGCGGCAGTAGGCAGTGGGGCTCGGTGGCGGTGTCGGCACGGCCGAAAATGCTCGATTCGACTGGCTGGCCCAACCTTTGGACGTCAATTCAGCCGGCCGACACCCCTAGCCCGCTTTACATTTCACCAACACCGCCGCTGCGCAGCACTGGGGGCCGGTTTGCATGGGTCAACGGACGGTGGTGTCGCCCGATTGATTAAGCTGCTCGACCGGCCGGCCGAACCTCTGTGCGGCGTTTTGGCAGGCGAGACCCGCCCACCACGCCTCCAAACAACCGCTGAAGACACCGCCAACGATTAGTCCATGCTGAAATTCTAATTAACAAACCGGCCATCCAACGGGTTTTGGCCAAGCAGCGGACATACCAAAGTGCCCAATCCAAAAGAGCTGATTGTGGAAAAGAGCATCGGCCTCGTTTTTTCTTTCATTTGTTGCATTTTATATGCAAGAGCGAGTGCATGTTACCTTTCCCCCAAGGCCCAGGACACTGCCCAGAAAACAGTGGCGGTTTGTTCATGACATGTGCACGGTATGTGTGTGTGGTTGACAAGGTGTGTGCATCACTAAGATGTTTCGCCACTCTACCTGTGCGCAGCACCCCGAGTAAAGCACCACTGCCCTGTTAACACGCCCAATCCTCTGTACAGCATCGCCGTCAACACCAGATTTCTGAGGTTTATAATCGTGCGGAGGTGGAGACACAGCATTACCGCAGAATTGTCAAGATTCGGCGATTAGAGCGCTGATTTCTCGTTGCGCTCAGACCATGTATGCCTGTCCGGAAATGCTGTTGATGTGCAGTGGGTGGGAATGGCTTCACATCAAATTGGATCGCCATGATTCATGAAGGATCAGCATGCTGTTTCCGGTTCAGTGTGGGAACAGGGTCTCAAGTACAAGACACCCCCCAACTCAGGGCTTTCCCTCAGTTGCCCTTTTAAGCTAAATGATGCACCTCAGAGTGAACATACGCTAGAATGTCACGGCAGCAGCAATATGTGAAGGTCACTGCGTGCAGGGTCCTCCCTGGCCTCGCATTCCCATTTATTCTTCCTGAAATGACTGAAGAGGCACTTGGCCTCCATCTGGAATTGTAAGCACTGTGAACACTGGGAGCTGCTGCGTGCACCACAGGGGGCTCGCTGGGACTGGACCCTTTACGCCAACTCCCCCCCCCCCTCCCTGGAAATTGGCTGGAAAGTGCCGGACCATGGGCGCCAAAGGCGCCCGAAGGAAATTTCGCTTGCACTAGTAGAGGGTGAAAAAATGGTTTTCATCCCATGTGTCTATACTCAAAATACTCAGTTTTTTGAGGATAACCCAATAATGGATGAAAACCAAATTGGACCAAATATGAATACCACCCCTGTGCAGAGGTGTGTCAGAGATGGCCCATACCCTAGTGGGTAAAGTAGTGCCTCTGCAACTGAACAGTCCTGGGTTCAAACCCCAGTGGGGGCAGTCTGCCGGACTATAGGCAGGATCAAGGACACCATGGGAAATTTTTTGTTTTTTTTGTTTTTTTAGTGCTTTGATTTTGTCCCCTTTGTTGGGGATCCCCGAGAAAGCAGGGTTGACGTAGCATTTCAGCCCACTTGTGGCCCCCCAGAAGGCAGGGTTTAGGCAGCCAATTCTGATTTTGTCCCCATTTGTTTGGGGATCCCCGAGAATGCAGGGGTGATGTAGCATTTCCGCCCTCTTTTGGGCCCGCTTTGACTTCGTCCCCTTTGTTGCGGACCCGTGAGAATGCAGGGGTGATGTAGCATTTCCGCCCTCTTTTGGGCCCGCTTTGATTTAGTCCCTTTTGTTGGGGACCCCCGAGAATGCAGGGGTGATGTAGCATTTCCGCCCTCTTTTGGGCCCACTCCATCCCAATGATCCCATTCCACCAGGCCTTCGTGTCACTGAGGAGGAGGAAGCATCCGTTCGCGGATGGAACGTTGGTGCCCTCAAGAGCGGGTCAAAAAGGCAAAAAGTGGCTGGTGATACGCCCACTCCTTCCATCACACCTTTCACCAACACCTCTACCAACAACAACAGCTCCTCCTCCTCCTCGTCCTCGTCCTCGTCCTCCTCCTCCTCCTCCTCCTCCTCTACAACTCCCCCTATGCCACCAACATGATCTCATACTCCACCCATGCCACCCTCCGAATCGGAGGCCACTACGGAGGGGGATTGTCGGACACGGCCATTGAAGTCCACCGGGAAGCGGGCAAGAGACAAGAAGCGTCCGGATGCACTTCTCAAGGCCAAAAAGAAGAGAACCCGTGAAGCAAGCGATTCGTCTAGTGACGACGAGGACTACTTTGATCGTCCGGTGGACAAGCGCTCTTAGCGCCTCTTTCATTACCTTCCTCAACTCCATCACTCCAATCACCCATGTTTTGAGGCCCCAAGGAGGAGAACCCCATGAAGGGCACGCGGCGCGTTGGTGCACACGATGTACAACTGGTGTGCGGGCATAGTGCGTGCGCACGTTGTGGGCACGTAGTGCGCGGAGAGAACTTTTTTTTAAAAAAAACGTATCGCGCGCGTTGCAAACCCTCCCCCCCCCTCTCCTCCAAAGGGTTTCGAAAGATACATGAACTCCTTCTTCACAACATGCATGGTTCGGCCTGGGTGGGGCGCCACTGGCAACAGTGGCCGGGAATTGACTCGGGGGTGCTATGCCCTTAAACACAAATACCACCTACCATCCCCCCCCCCCCTATAGCAATTTTTCTTCCCATTCCGCAAAAATGTCTAGCGCGATGAGGGGGTCATGTTAAGCCATATATGTTGGGGTCCGGGTGCCCCCCTCCCCTTCAGCCGGCCCCAGGCCCCCCCCCCCAACCCAGCCCCCCCCCCGCCCTGAAATTGGCTGGAAAGTGGGAGTCGGTGTATGACCCGATGGTACGCCCCCCCCCCCCCCGTGGCGTGCACCCCATGAAGGAGCACATCGAGACCGAAGTCAACTGTCCATCTGGGTGCCTTGTACGTTGCCTCAAAACATGCAACAGTGTGAGAGGGTAGCGGTGCACTTGAACACCCACTCAGTGGGGTTTCCGGCCAAGGCAGGCCAGCGCGCCGTCACAGGAGCGCCCCCTTTAAGCGGGCCCTCAGGACACTGTGTGCATAGTCCAATGTCACAATGGTCTACCCCGAACAAACGCCGATATGAGAGGGTAGCGGTGCACACAGTATTCCCTTGTACCCCTCAGGACCCCCCCCCCCCTCGCGTGCAATTCTTCAGCCTTTATGGTACCCCCTGCTCTTGGAGGCAGGTGGTTGTGATCAGCACTGTTCACCTGTGTTCCGTTCCGGACCATGCTGTGAGGGTGGCATTCAGGGCTTTGCTTACGTGAAAGGGTGGTTGCTGGATAGGTTGCTGAAGGGGTTGCTCAGCAGTTACGAAAGCAATTGTGGGCATCCGAGAAGGTGATTGCCCACGCTTGTGGCTGTTGAGGCGTTTGGGGTAGCTAGGGTGATGCAAAGATCGGGGTTGGTGAATCTGGGGGACCGTGCACCTCAAGTAGGGTCCTGGGTGCACAACAAAGTTGGCCGGTCACGAGCAGCATGCCTGGATATTCAGGATGATCTTGAGGCTGCAATCTGCCGCCAGGAATACCCCACTGCATCATGGACTTGGTCTCCTTCAGGTGCGAAGACCCATCGCACAACTCGAGGCACCAAACAGTGACCAATCAGCTGCAGCTGTCGCTCAAGAGGCCTTGCTGAAGGGCGTCGAGTGCCTTAAGACCTCTGCTCAAGGTCTGCTCAAGACCAATTTTGTATCGGCCGGTACTCCTGGAGTTATGAGGCTCTTCTGCACCAACACAGCTGCTTTTCTTGTTTCAGTCCTAGTGAATTGAGTGTGGGCATTGACGACTGGAGCCCGCGTATCCCGGTGCACATGTCAAGCCTGCCCCGCGCTTTTCAGTGCGTCTGCCCTGCCCTCTGGCCTTGGGCCACTTGGGACGATTTGGGCAGTGCAAAGGGGGGGGGTACAGATGCCATTCAGTCTTCAGGAGATTTTACGCCTGTCGTGCAGTAACTCTGGGGGACTGCTTGATTTTCTTTCATCACTTTTTTCATGGCAGCAAAGTCGCGGGTGTAGAATTCTGCACTCTGTGCTACCTGCAGGCAACGTGGTGGACAGAAAGGATCGCACACAAATGAGATGAGAGCGTTGGTTTTCGGTTGCTTCAGTACAAGGGCTGCGCGGACTGCCAGAGCCTCAATTCGACCCGTCCGGACATTCACACCGAGTGGTTGATCTGCAGGGCAGATATGAGGCTTTGTGTCTCAGAGAGTCGCGTGCTGCTTCATACACGCACATGTCGCAAGTTTGTGCTGCGTCCAAGATATCATGCCAAACGATTCTGAATTTCATGTGAATCTGGAGGTTGGGTTTGGCACGTTCAGGGAGAGTATTTCCAGTGTGCAGCATGTACAGCATGTTGGGCAGCATGTCTGCCGGTGCAGGTTGAGTGTTCCCAGTTTGCGCCATAGATGCCATTGCATCCCAACTCTATCTGTCATCTCCTTCCACGTAACATTTCTCTGAGTGACAAGTGCGATGCAGCAGGACAGGCCCTTGCTTTCAACGTTGCCGTGCATCAATACCTCCTGACCACTGCCCACTGGGTAGTCGCAGAGAATCAGAGGCGTCAGAGATATCAGGGAGATGGTGACAGTGAGCCCCTGACTCTACCATGAAAGGGCCGGGGCCCGGGGGGGGGGGGCAACTCCGCAGGTCCTAGGACGCCAACTACCCCTGCCCCCCCCCCCCCCCCTGGGGCCTCCGGCCAACAGTTAGTTGGGGGGGGGGGGGAGTTGGCGTCCAGAACCAAGGCGTTGCCCCCCCTGGGGGCCGGTTTTGTCACAATTCGGCTACCTGAAACGGGTGACAGGGAACCGACAGCAGTTGTTGGGTGTATTGCAATCGTTGAGCTTTGGATTCCAGGGACTCCTTCTTCTCATCTGAGGACAGCCCTGCACTGTTCCAACCCACTGTCCAATCAGCAAGGGGCTGCCTGTTTTTGTCCCTGGAGTGTGGTGGTTGGTGTAGCCAAACAGACCCTGTCCAATCGGCACAGGACATTGGTATGCAGACAATAGTAAATGGACAACCTGTGGAGGTTGCACAATGCAGGGATGGCCCTCCTTGGCGGTGGGTTTTGAGGCAGGTCCCATACGAAGTCAGACGGTCGATCTGTTCTCATCCGGGTGGTGCTTCTCATGCTGCACACATGATGATAGCACGCAACAGGCTTCTGTCAAACCTACAAGAAGGCCTGGGAGCTGCAGACGCCCCCTTTTGCTTTTCCTCTTACTCCCTGCCAGTATTGTTAGTGCCCTATTTCCCCCGACTTTTGTGTTTGCTGTGTCCAGGGCATTTGTGCCCTCTTCTGTTTGGACCTCCTGAGAAACGGTGTGTGATCACATGCGATCCTATGCAATCAGTTGCTTTCGGCTGCGAGTACAAAAGAAAGCGTCGACGCTTTGGGCACTGCCAAATTTGACCTCGGATGCCAGGATTAGATTTGCATTGCACGGAGTGTGTTGCTGTGAGCTGTGCGCACATAGTATGGGCATATTCCAGACTCCAAAGGCCTGGGCCCATGCGCATACACTCAGTAGGTTGCGAAGCCCCTGAGAACCCGAAGGTTGACCGATCATTGTGCTGGCACCTGTTTTCTGTTACGTTTGCATGCAGATTGCACGATCCATCAGCTGTGCGCCGAGAGGAATGCTGTCTACACCTCTGACAGATTGTAGCCGCAGCCCGGCATTCCATGCCACCTGACCTTGTCAGGATGGCGGCTGGGACCTGAAAGTACCGAGGAATGTGTGGCATGTGGTTCACGGCAGATTGATACCCGGCACAGATGGTACCTAGGGTTAGGGCTGGATGTAATTAGACTGGCGCCCCGAAATGCCAGCTTCACGGGGCAGACAGTATGTGGCTGATTGAGGGTGGGAGAAGAAAGGAGCTTTATGCCGCTGCTGAGATTCCACTGAGAAGTGAAGTAGTAACGGACGAAGTTCGCCCTTGAACACGAGACTGAGTACAGACACATTTGTTCGTTTGGCGCTTACCATCATTCAATTGCCGGGGACATGGATGCCAGCTGGGGGGCTGGATGTTGGAGTGGCCAAGCAACAGGCCAGATTTTCCGGCACGTTCGTGCCGCTTCTGTTTTATCACCCGCAGCTGTGCTAAGTTTGAAGGGAAGGGGAGATGATATCAAGGCGTCCAGCACGGCAGATCCCTGTGCACAATGTGCCCTCACAACTCACACGGGGTAAGTCAATTGTGTACCCTGTACCTCTGGCATGGGCCCTGTAAGTTACCTTTGTTCGGCAAGGTTCGAACGTCAAATGGCCATTTGCTACGCCAAGGAGCAAGCTGACAGCCTGTTGGGCACATTTGTTGGCAAGAAGCGCGACGTGGGCGCACAGGGAGGGAGGTCACATAACCCTCCCCGAGGGAGGAAGGCGAGGGGCCAGATGCAGGGCTCTGGATCTTCAGGTGGTCCGGCTGCCAGATGCAGAAAGACCTGTGAACTTGGAGGTGAGCTGACCCCGCTGACCCTTGATGGTGTTCCTCGAAAAAAAAATTGTCCAGGACATAAATAGGCCGCTGCCCTCCAAGATATGGTTTTCTCCTTATTAGGCGGCACGTGCGCGCACACACACACGCACAGAGAGAGAGAGAGAGAGAGAGAGAGAGAGAGAGAGAGAGAGGGAGGGAGAGAGAGGGACGGAGAGAGGGAGGGAGAATAGGGCCGAGGGGGACACAGAGAAAAACGATTTCCATTATCCCGATATGGCAAAGGGTTCTTCCCTCTGGTAATTTGGCGCTGCGTACAATTCTGCTCGTGTCTCATAGTGCTCGTTGCGCTTGGGGTTGAGGCTTGAGCGCGCCGGACCAACAATGATCCGGTGCCCTGTCCACCTCCGATGCACTGAGGCCACTCATAGTGACCGACCATATGCTGTACTATTTCTGTCTGTGCCTTGCCATTTTATTATGGGCTGTGCAAAATCTGATTTCCTGTGCTTTGTGCGTTCTGCTATAAATTCTTTCTGGTGCTCCTGTACCAATCCTGCAGTGCCGAATCCAGGTCTGCTTAGGGCATCCCTGATACGCTAGAACATCCAGAAGTCCTGATAGTCCGGCTGTAGCGCCTTCCCTCCATTCTCCAAGGGTGCTGTGGCCGCCGATTGGCCCCTTCATTCAAACACACGGTTCCCAAAGGTGTCGTGTGTTCTCTGTAGATCCAGTCCAAACGAGGGTGATTCTATCCTCTCTGCAGCCCCCAGACCACCCCTTCTATTTTATTTATTTATTCTATTCTGCTCTATTTTGTTCCATTCTCTTTGTTGGAAGGCGTCGATGTTGGTAGGTGGGGATTGCTCCATGGTGTGGTATGCATGTGTGTCCACAGCCCTCCATTGCAGGCCCTCCCCTCACCCTCCTACTACTGCCGTGTTTGCATGGGCATGACCCTGCTTTCATCCAGGTGTACAGCATACCACAGCATACCACAGGACAAGTCAGCAGGCATGCATGCATGCAGATGCAGTCGTCCACACAGACATTTTACACAATTTGTGCGTGAAAATCCTTTTTTCTTGCAAGCTACCCAGCCAACCAATTACAGGCATGATCAACCTGACTATTGCCTTGCGGCGAACTTTAGTGCAATATTGTGAACTGGCACGGTCAAACACAGACGCCTGCCTGCTGGCGCAGTGTGCTGAAGGATACTCACTGCCCCCTGCCCCTTGCAGTGACATAGTGCACTATTGTATCCACCGCTCACTGCCCCCTGCAATGACCAGTTTGCAGTCAGTGTTGGCAGCATTTCAGTGTTCAGCAGTTCCAAGTTGTTTGAAGTCAAAGTGAGAAATCTCAAGAAGTGAACCAGTAGAGACAACACGTCGAGCACTGTCCCATTTTTGCCTGCTGTTGTCTGTGCATGTTACGCTACTTTACTGCTGGTGCACCGTGGAGCCATGGGAATGCCATCATTTGAGACTGCATGGTTCTCCTCCTCATCCTCCATGGTTTCCCCCTTATGCCCGTATATACACACTCTCCTCCTCCTTTGAGTACAATCCCTTTCCCTTGTCATGCTGTTTGCCTTTTGAATCGTCACTCGAGGCCGCTATCAGGGGGTGTTGCTTGATCCGTGCGCGCACTGTGCATACTTTTGGGTATTGTTTATTACCCAGATCCAGACCGCCTGAATTTTTTTTCCACAGAATTGGGTTCTTCATGCTTGGCGTGGATGCAGGACAGCTATTCAGCTGTTGGTTGACCATTGGTTGGCCCCTTTTTGAAAAATTCCTTTTCCAAAATTTCCCTTCTTTCTCTTAAACGGTGCATTCTGTTGGCTGAGTGCTCGGCCAAGAGGGCAGGGGTTCTTCGCCCAGAAGGGGGGTGCAAGACGATGCCGTGGCACTCATAGCGTCTGAGAGAGCATGGTGGAGACTGCACTGAAAATAAACCCCTCTCTGTGCGGCTTGTCCCCTTCCGCTTGGGCACAACCCTTCACTTTGCGGGGGAAGGCTTTTATGCATCAGGCCAGGGCATATTTTCCTGCTTCTATACAACTGGATAAGCCTAAAATGCTTGCAACCCGACCTTTGGAACGCCAGGTCTTCGTGGAGAATTTCAGTTCAATTCTGGTATACTAGCAAGAGCTGCAAGGTGCAGAAATTAGGCCCCTGGGACCTGTGACAAGCATCAGAACAAAAAATTAAAATTCCTGGGATGCCAGCAAGGGCTGCTGGGTGCAGAAATTGGGACCCTGGGTGTGGTTCTGAGGGGGCTGTTCAACGGGGTAGAAGCTGGGTGAATGTTCCAAAAACATTGAACCGTGCGCGCACCGTGCGACAGCTCCCCCTCAGTTTGATCCTATGAACCTTTCCCTATGCCTCTCCTGTCCTTTTGTGGACCTTCGATCCGCGCAACGATTCCACACCCTTCCCTGGACTTTGCCCAAATAGCGGCAACCCCCCACCAACATCTGTATGTGGGTGTCACAAGCACTGTACATTTTCTCTGCTTGCGCATCATGCCTCCTTTGCTTTGACCAGTCATCTCCATGCTGTGAATAAGAGGCTCAGAGCGCAGGAATCACACTGTGTGCACCCCAGTGAGCGCCGCACACTGCTGGGATGTGATGTGCGCATATTGTCTTATTCGCAAACAGTCACGAGCATGCATATTGTTCGTATGCGGTTCTTTGTTGGCACATGCAAGTATGGTAGGCCCCAGTGAATGCCGTACGCTGCTGGGATGTGTTACATGTACACTGTGTCTTTCTGGTCAAGGCACCCCCTCATTGTTCCTGAGTCTGATTTTTTTTTTGAAGGAGCAGAGCTCTGTCCGCGTTTTTGCTCGCACCTCCTCCGTGCTGCCAAGCAGTGTGTCTGCTATTTTTGTTTCCTCTGGCACTTTCTGAATTTTGTGCTTTCCAAATAACCTCAAAGAGGGTTCTTCGATCAAGCGCAGGCGCGGACGCCATATACTTTTTGGTGGTCATTCGCGGATACCCCAAAGTATGGTACCGGATGTTTAACCCGTTGTAAAATGATCATTTTGGGAAATGATCCTGCAATGATTTTTTTGATTTTGACCCCCAACCCTCCCCCGGTACCTGGGTACCCCATTTTGGGGGGTTTTTGAGGGGGGTCAAAATTTCTTTGCATATTGCGACTGCTGTGTTTTGTTAGATCAAAGGCAGGCGATCCCGTATACATGGGGAGAACCACGTACTCCCCCGTTTTGGATTTCTTCTTGAAAGCCAGATGGATTGCACCTCACGCGCACGCCAGCAGAAAATAAAAGAAAACGAAGAAAAAGACGCATAAAACTGAAAAATAAGGACAAAAATCGTTTTTTCCGACCTCAAAAGCCCCATGAAGGCAACGGACGCCAGCCTCGGCACACAAGCGCTACACCTGTGGGCGGCACTCCAGGAGGTACCGGGACAGGTAGTATTACACCTGGTCAAACAAGAATCACACCGTTACAGCTTCCGCAATGGGCACATTGACCTGCACGTCCACAACCAGTTTGCGGAGCACGCACCCGATCCTGACCAGCCCCCGTTGCCTGACCACATGCACACACACCTCCAACACCTGCCCCCGATCCCCAACCCTGGGGAACCGCCGCCCTGGATACCCCAGGGCGTAATATACAATGGCACGGGACAAGCGTACAACTACCCCCAACCCCTCAAGAAAAAATGGCGTACATCCGAGGCAGCAACACGGACACCGCCCTCATGAACCGCCTGCAACACGAACTGCAAACTGCACTATACTTCTCCGCTCTCGACCCAGCCCTATTGCCGGTGCACCTACAAACGCGACGGGCACAACTCCTGCTTGAACAACTCCCAATACTGCAAAGAGTAGCACGATGGTATGACAGAAAAGGCATCAACATACCCCCCAAGTACACCATCTCCCCTTGCCATCAACGAGAACAGCAAACATGGGACCATTTTAAACAGTGCCCGCTGGCCCAGAGGGGAGTCCACCTGGCCACATGGCAACCGGAGACTACAATCATACCACCCCCCCCCCATGCCAATGGACCCCCCATGCCAATGCCCCCCCCCCCCTCTCGAAAGAAGAAACATGGCCCCCCTTGCTAATGGACCCCTCCTCTCGAAAGAAGAAACATGGCCCCCCCTCAGATTTTTTCACCAAATCGCACATGAATTGCCCTTTTTTGCCTAGTTTCCTGAGTGTGACATTGTGTGTCTCATGCCTAATTCTCCACCTTGCTTTCCTCTCACAGAATTTGACTATTGCTGTGCCCCAAAGCAGATAAAGGGGCTAGTTCGGGTCTTTTGATTGTTGCAGCCCTAAGTATCAGAATTTGCCTGGTGCTGTGCCCCAAAGCAGATAAAGGGGCTAGTTCGGGTCTTTTGATTGTTGCAGTCCTGGATATTAGAATTTGCCTGGTGCTGTGCCCCAAAGCAAATAAAGGGGCTAGTTTGGGTCTTTTCATTGTTGCAGTCCTAAATACACAGATACAGACACAGACACAAACACAACACAGACACAACACAGATAGATAGACAGACAGACAGACAGACAGACAGACACTTATTTGCACTGATTGCTTCACGGGAAGGGGTATACTGCCTGCCTCTTGGTACTGACAGTGACAGTGACAGTGACGGGGAAACCATGGAAGTTTATGGTAGGTTGCATGCCGCCTTTTCAACCATCATCGTTTCAAAAGTTGCAGTTCTGCGTCTTCTTCGTATTTGCTATTGTGTGCTTGCATGTGTGAAGAAGGAAAGGCATGGGAAACAAATGTTGAACACCACAAGAAAAATAGTGTAAAAGCATGAAAAAGTTGCAAAAGCTGGCTTACGTGAGCTCCACAACCACCACAAAGATGCAAGACGTACCAAGCATGGGTCCCCACCACGTTTGCACCAGTGGCACAAGCTAGAAAATGCATACACAAAGATTTTTTTTGTTTGGATTTTTTACCAGAACTCGAGTCAATAGACCCCCCGTGCGCGTGTCAATGGACCCCCCCCTTCGAAAGAAGAAACATGGCCCCCCTTGCCAATGCCCCCCCCCCCCTCTCGAAAGAAGAAACATGGCCCGGGCCATTGACACGGGGGGGGGGGGGGTACAACATGCTCGCTGGAGCCCGGGGGGACCGCCGGCCAACGAAGTATGACGCCTCCTCGGACAACTGGAGATCCAAGAAGTAATATTACGAGGAGCAGTACCACTCCAGCTTTACCAAGTTTTAGGGACCACGCCCCGGAACCACAAGCAACGGCAAACTATATGCAACTCACAGCCATCAAACGAACGGACACACAACTCTAGCACCGCACCCAGCTGTACACACAGTTGGCGCAATACGCCACAAGAGACCACCGAACATAGTACAACATGATCATACACTACCAACAGGCACAACCCAAGGACTCACCACAAACACAACGCCCCTAGATAGGGCCGAACCACACCATACACACCACCGGGCCACTTTGCGCACCACACTCAGCAAACCTGCGACGAGCACGCTCGCCACCCACATCCAACCACGTGCCAACACCACTCTGTCTCTCCTCAGGATGCCCCCGCAACTCCATCCGGCCGGGCCCTGGGAACATGCCATTGTGCTTCGAGACGGGCCAACTCGGCCACGACCTCGGCTGCAGCACAGCGGAGAAAAAGCACTAGTTGTGCTGCGAGTGCTTCTCCAAGATGCACGCCTGCCCCCTCTGCAGACGGTCGCACGTCCTCTGCACGGGGCCCCGCCCCCGAGAGACGCAAGACGAGGACCTCACAGTGCAGGCAGTCCAGCGGCTAGCCGCGCAGACCATCTGGGACACTCAGCCACGCAGCCTAGCCAGCGACATCAACAGCCCCAACGTGGAATGGCTGGATGTAGTGGACATGGCGGAGGAGCCCCCGGCCCGCCACCCATGGCGAGCGCCACAATGGCAGACGCCGCCAGGGGAAAACCCCCTCAACTACGCCCCAAACAATGAGTGCCATGGAACAACGGAACGGAGCAGCCTCCCACACATGGGCAACCTGCCCACCAGTTGGGGCGCCAATACGAGAAACAGAGCACGGTACCGTGCGGTCGTGGTCTCCCTCATGAACAACCTCCCCCACTTCTTTGGCTGGCACGTGGGCCACAAGTGGGGAGACTTCGTCCAGCGCAACGGCACCCTGACCCACAACGGTGCCGAGCGACTCATGGCAGCATGGGTTACGTGGAGGGAACTCCCCATCCCCAGGAACCTGTGGAACCTGGTCGAGCTGAGCGGCCACCCGCTCATCCCCCCCCCCCCCCCCAACACCAGGCACGTACGGCTACGCAGCGGTAGCACGACGTGGAGCCCATGCAGGATGGGGCACCTCCTCCTCCTCCAGCTCCACAACCCGCGCCCCAGCCCCATCATAGGCCTCCTCCTCCGCCGTTGACCACGCCACGGGGGCTCCGGCACCATGTGGGCCGCCCCCCCTACGGCCCTCCGACGGCACCGGACACCCAAATAGGCTGCAGCGCAGCAGCCGCCACCGCCGCCGCCCCAAACACCCGCCACCAGAACACCACTAGGGGAACCGGCACAACGAACTGCCACGATCGCTACACAACCGCCACCAGCGCCCGGGACATACGGCAACAGGAGAGGGCCAGTACGACGCTCGCCACCAGCGGAGGGGCCGGTACGCCACATGAAATCACACACCTTCCCACCCCGGCAACCCCCGCCCCCACCGGGGACCTACCGCCACGACCCACACACCAAGACCCGCCAGCCCCAACGGCAACACAGAGCCCACCCCGCGGCCGTGCAGCAGGGTCAGATGAGCCCGCTCAACAACCAACCCCAATAAGGACCATGGCACTCTCGCCGGACAGCACGGCCTCAGGGGACAACCGTGCGCAGCACAGCGGCTACCACGGCAACCGCCCCCAGCCCGAAACTGTAGTTAGTGTAGCGCAGCGGAGGTAACGGAAGTTCTGCCACCGGGGCCCAGCTCAGCCCCTCCCCATCTCTGCTCCTGGCACCCCCCCCCCCTTCCTGTTCCCTCCCCAGCCTTTTATTATTTCTGTGTGAGTGGGGGGGGGAGTCCTGGCGAGCAATGAGCACCATGATCAACGAAGGGGCTTGGGACTGGACGCGTCTACGAGACGATAGCCCCGTGGTGAAATCCAGTGCATGGTCTCTTTTGATACAAACCCCCTGGATGGCTCGCATGGTTCCCCTCCAGCACCGGACAGAGGTGCTCATGGCAGGAGTGGCAGGATGGGGCCCAAACGGAGGAGCTTGGAGCCCGGCGCATATGGCGCGGGCTTTCCACGAGGCCCTGGGAGTATCTTTTCAATCCGCCGACCCGCATAACTACCCGGACGCCCTGCTGTATGGACTGACGCTGGTGTGGGGTACAGAGGTAACCTCCTTCAACCTAACTCAAGATGCCGCTACCGTCAGTTTTGCGATATGCGACATGGTGTCAAAGGAGCCCGCCAAGAGTGGAACGCGAAAGTATGCGGACAGCCAGGCCGGGATGAAATCGACGCCAAAAAAGCAGCCGCCCAGCGAGAAAAACCATGGGATGGCGGTCGACGAAGAGACCAGACGACGGGAGTGCCACGTAGGCTATGATGCTGGCGATGGGGCGGAGGAGGAAGAGTCAACCCAGCCAAAAATGACTCATAGAGAACCCAGCTACAAAAATGCCCGATGGCTGCGAAAACGGCCTGGTGCGCCGCGCTGGACCCAGACACTCTGCAGACTGCTCGAAGATCTCATGGAGGCTGACGAGACCGAAGAGGAGACGGACGTGGGGGCGATTGTGTATGAGATTTGGAAAACTCTGTTGGACTACGACAAGTCAGGAAAGGATGCCCTTAAATCGAAAATCAAAGAGCACAAAAAGAAACAAAAACACAAGGAAAAGAAACAGTGCTAGAAGGAGCGCCGGAAGGAGAAGAAGGGCCGAAAATCGTCCAAACGCGGGAAAGGAAGGTGCGGGTCGCCGACGTCGACTTCGTCTTCGTCAAACAGCAGCAGCAGCGACAGTGACACTTGGTCGTCCTCATCTGGGAGTTCCAGCTCAACGCGGCGGCCGAAGGATCGCGGAGGACAGAAAGGAGCCCCCCAACCGGAGTTCAAATGGATCGATGGGAAGCGCCACTTCAAGAGCAAAAATTCGGGTGACTGGGTATGTTGCGAAGGGCCGCCCAAAAGCGCCTGCCCAGACTGTGGCGGCCACCACTGGTGGTTCGATCAGGAGAAGTCCGGCTGCAAGGGCCGACAGAAGTGACTTCGCAGAGTCCAGGAGGAGTGCCAAGATGCGGCGTGGTCGGCGACAGCGGGGCACCCACCACGCGGGTGGCACTGGGCGACGGCTCGTGACGAGTTCCAGAAGGCGCTGGATGCGGGGTATGGGACAACTTTCACCTCCACTGCGCTCAGAGGATGGCAGCGAGATACGCTAGAGGGGTATCTCCGTCACATCAAGCGGCTGGCGAGAGCACAAAGAATGCGGCCCGGAGACAGACCACGTGCAGTCCTGGAGTCCCGACTGCTGGTGATCGCACAGGCGGACCAATCCGAGAGCCTGGTGAAGGCGGTGCTGTCTGCTACGCACCTGGCAGAGAAGATGGGCTGGATGCCCACGGTGGTACGAGCCTCGGAGTGGAACATGGTCGTCACCATCGAGCTCCAGCGGTCGAAGGAGGAGCGAGCCGCCGCGAAGGAATGGGCACAGATCGACGACCTCACCAGATTGTGCGACGCAGCTAGAAGTCCAGCGGACTAGGAGGCAGTGGCGCTGGCGTGCTTATCAGTGGGCCACTGCTTGCGGAGATCCGAAGCCGGGGGTCCAGTGGGACAGGGGGGCGCTGGCGTGCGATTTTTCGGGGCAAAGTCTAGGAGGGGGGGGCAGGAGCAAGAGCTGGGGCCCTGGGGCTGCGAGTGGCTGTGATTCCTGGTTAAACTCAGGGCCCTCAAGGGATTCCACCCCGACAGGGGGGCCTGGCACGGGTCTGGAGACGCGCTGGGAAAGACCCTGGTCAGCTTCAGTGCCATAATAATGTGCAGCACATTACATCAATGGGGTGGGAGTTGTATCTTGCCAAGTACTTGACGAAGCCGGCGAAGACGCTAACTGTGCCAATCAGTATATCTCCCGATGCAAGTGATGTGGAGCGGTTGTCTTCGAGAGGTAGTATGGATTCCCACGGATCCATCGCACGCCTGGCCACCCTCTAAGTGTGGTTTCGACAAAATAGGAAGTGTCAGCCCCGAGCTATTGGTGCCCCGGTGCCCAGGGTCAGGTGGTACACCAACTTCAAATGACAAACCACTGCCTCCGGTGCGTAGAACACCTGCGCAACCCACGAGACCAGCGGCAAAATCCATGAACGCAACATGAAACCTCGTTCATCCAAAGAAAAGCGAAGCGTGGAGACTATTTTCGCCCTCCGAAACGCTTCTTGTATAGACATTTTACAGGATATTCCGGTGGCGCAAGAACCCTGTTTGTTGCTGAGGTATCCATTGCTCTAGAACATCTTCTAATTGGATGAGCTTTTGGTTGGTGTACCATTTTTTTGTTTGTTTTTTAGTTCCTGGCGCTCAAGGTGTCATTGAGTGTACTCGGGAGAACCCCGGAAAGCTTAAGGTCCATTTATGTACAACACACGCGCACTCAGAAACTGAGTTGACCTGAGGTCCATGCATCATGCTGGCATAACATGTCTGATTGCTTCATACAGTAGTGCAAACGCTCTTTGGGCACCCATGCTCACCCTTTTGACCCTTTCCAATTTATCTTCCCACAGTCCATCCACCCTCAAGCAACCAAGTAAATGGAGGCAAAACTGGCCCACACGGGGGTTGTAGTAGGGACCCTAACGGGTTGAAAATCAAATTTCCACGATCACAAGGAGGGAAGCTGTGTCACCATCAATGTCATCACCATGTCAGATCCGCATGAGAACGACGACGGTCACACTTTTAACAGGGGACCAACAAGGGGGGCGCCCGGTTCAAATATTCACCCCCCCCCCCCTAACCGACCCAATGGGGGCTGTAGGCTTGTAGACCTATCCAAACGGGCCAAGAAACATTCGATAGCCGCTAACTGCGGTGAGCTCAAGGCAACATTCGGCCCACGTTCGAGGTGCACTAGTTGCTGTGTCATATATGATCTGTTGGGTGCCCATATATTTCTGATTGTGGCTTAAACACACCATGGGGTCAGTCACTATGACTCTACACACTCCCCCACCATGCCTCAGGACGCCTGCCCCTAGCTGTCTAGGGTAGACCTACCGTGCTTCAGGGCCTAGCTGTCCAAACAGCTAGCTGCAAAGCAGAAAGTCAAAGAGTGAACTGAAGTTTGTGGCGATGACCATATGCCTGTGACACGGGGGCATATGTGAGCTTTGTATCCGTTGCTGTATAGCCCCTCCAAGTCCTGAGAGTTGTGACTATGACCATATACCTGGGTCACGGGGGTGTATGCGGGTCTTGTATCCGTTGCTCATGCCCCCCCCCCAAGGACAAGGAAGGACCATACCTGAAATGCACTGAGCACACGTGTCACAGTGCTCTTTAGGTTGAGGCCAGGTCCGTGGGAGCCTCCCGTCGAGGCGATGGGGCCGGTCCCGCCTTTCGGGCTTCTACACATGATATGAACCAACGGACAGTTCGAGCCCTACTGAGGTAAAATGGAAAATGGAAGCGGGTGGTTGGGTTATACTGGTGACGGCCAAGCAGCAAACTGGAAATGCACTACACACACACACGCCATAGAACACGGGTTTGAACCCATGGGACACACGCCTAACCGATCCAATGGGGGGTGTCTGTCTTTATTCTGCCATGCAAAGCTTCTTGCTGGGTGTTGTGTGTTGACTGATGCCAACCGAGTCATTGTAGGGCGGCAACTGCGTAATAGTTGCCAAAGTCCCGGGTCACAAATAGTCCCATTGACGGAATGAGTGTTAGGGATCATTTCAAGAAGTTCTCCCCAGCGGGGGTGTCCATGGTGGCTGGTAAAGAAATGACCATGTTTTACGGTCATGATTCATGTTGCCAAAAGTGTTTTGCCATGTTACTTGGGGCTGGCTCAAGTAGGCAAAATGCATGTATGATATTATTTTAGTGTCCAAAATATTATCATGAGGACCGTTTGCTACAAGCTTAAAGCCAGCAGTTGGTGTGCTTGGGTATGTTGGATGGTTTGAGAATGTGATTCAAGATTCTAAAATTTTGTTCAAAGGTTTTTCGATGCGAGCTTTGTGTCTGATGAAGGGATAACTCGGTGCAAAGACCACGATTCGCTGTCTGTGGTCTTCTACGGTTCTAGTCCTTCTATGCTACTTGTGGCGATGCGCGAAGATAATGATGTGGTTCAAGAAAGTATGAAGCGCATTCTAGCCAATGTTTCAAATTTGGGTCAAGTGGACCTTGCTCTCTTTCAGTCCACACAGGAGTCGGGGCATTTCTTGACCGAGCTATAAGCCTTTCTACGAATTTGCAAACGAGTTGTGATCGGGTGCAGCTTCCTAATCATAAAGTCACGGACGTATCATAACACGCTTCATATGACGTTTGGGTTGCCGCCTGCCACAAGGAGACCCGGTCGCTTAAGGGCTGTTCCCCTACCTTCAAGATGCTATGTCTCATGCAACCAGGTGGCTCCCCCTAAAAACGGATTTTTCGGGAGGCGGCAGTCAAACCGGATCACTACATGGTTCAAATTCATAGAGACAAGATTAATGGTGTGATCGCCTCTTTGTAGCTGGACCCTATGGATCAGTGTTTGATGCCGGGTATTGACACCAAGCACACCCAGCTGATTTTCGCTCATTTGATGAGGTGGAGCTTATTGCGGACCGTCATGGATCTGTACTGTATTTGGCTGTTCAACCAGTCATGTGGTATAAAGGAGATGGTATCCAGGGTATGCATTGTGTCTTTGAGCTGTTGATTAAAAAGTCATTTCGCACCGGTTGGGTCCCGGTCATGTATTGTAGCCTGCTAGCTGCGTTTTGGGTCACAAAGGAGTTGTTCAAGGGGAAATTTTCCGCTCGAATTCTGCTCTTGGGTGCCACGAAAATGCTTGTAGGCCGTTGTGAAGCTGGGTGGGATGTGCTGAAATAAGCTCACACCAAATTTTCGCTTAGCATGGTTTTATCTTTCAAGGACATTTTTACCGGTGAGGTCTTTTCTACAAATGTACTCTAGTGCTTGAGCATTGGAATAAAGCAACAATGGCTATGGTCTATGCGGTTAATGTACTAGCCTGCACCCACTGACCTTGCTGCCTGCAGGCGACACCCCCCCCCTCTGAAACCGGCCTGTCTGCGGACACTTGCCCCGCTCGGCAGTGCCCTGTCGCCTCTGAGATGGCGAGTCAACCTTAGGGGTTCCTAAGGGGAAGGGGTGTACAAACGCAAGTGAGGGCTGCTATGGCCTTTTCCCTCCTCGGGTCGCGACCACAGGCGATCCTGCGGCGCTTCCCTTGATCTTCCCCTCCTCACGAGCACGACGGTCGGCGATCCGACGGTGCCGTCCTCCCTTCCCTGCTTGTCTGTCGGCGATCCGACGAAGCAGTCCCCTCCCTCCTTCCTCCATGCCTGTCCTGCATGCTTCCCCTCTGCGGCTCAGCACCCGAGAATGCACTCCATCCCCCTCTCTCCCCCTGCAGCGCCGGTGGGCGATCCCACGGCTGCACTCCCCCGCTTACCCCCACAACCTCGCCGACCGAGTGGTCGAGCGGTCAACCCCATGAGCTGCTGAGTGGCAGTCGCGGGTTTGAATCCCTTCCTTCCCCTCGTGCCCCCAACACAGGTAACACAGTGTAGGTAGCTGTACTACACGTAACTGTATTTTGCCTGCTAGTATTACCTACCTGCCTACCAGTGCGATAAAGTATATTGTATTGCCAGTACTGTATCTCCGTGACCCCACCCCTCCTGCCCCCCGCTGCACATCTGCAGGTGCTTCCACTCACAGAACCAGGGAAGCGGGGGCCCCGACGGTGCCCCGCACAGGTGGACCTCCCTCCCCCCCCTGCCCCTGCCCCTGCCCCTACCCCCAGGCTCGACAGCTAGCAGTTTGGCGGAGCCCTCACTCACCCCGGGCTAGGCAGCCAGCAATCTGGCGGGGCCCTCACTCACCCCCCTGAAGCTACGGACTACTGACTTTTTATTATTTGCCTGCTAGTATTACCTACCTGTCTACCTGCACAATAGTGTGTATTGCATAGCCGGTACTGTATGCCCGTGTCCCCTCCCCTCCCGCCGTCTGCTGCACGTGTGCAGGTGCGTCACCTCAGGTGACAAGAGGAGCGGGAACCCTAAAGGTGCCCCGCGCAGGTGGTCCTCCCCCCTGCCCCCTGCCCCCCTGCCCCTGCCACTCACACACCTCCCTTCCTTGGCGGCGCCAGTGGGCCGTCCCACGGCTGCCCTCCTACCCTCCACCCTCCCCCGGGAGCGCCAGTGGGCGATCCCACGGCTGCGCTCCACCTTCCCCCCTCTCCTGCGGCGCCTGTGGGCGATCCCACGGCTGCAATCCACCCCCTCCCCCTTCCCAAGCAGCGCCTGTGGGCGATCCCACGGCTGCACTCCTTCCCCCTCTCTTCCCCTGCGGCGCCGGTGGGCGATCCCACGGCTGCACTCCCCCCCTCGCCCCCCCAACCCGCCCCATTATACCGCCGGCCGAGTGGTCGAACGGTCAACCCCATGAGCTGCTGATTGGCAGTCGCGGGTTCGAATCCCTTCCTTCCCCTCGTGCCCCCAACACAGGTAACACAGTATAGGTAGCTGTACTACACGTAACTGTATTTTGCCTGCTAGTGTTACCTACCTACCTACCAGTGCAAAAGTGTATATTGTATTGCCAGTACTGTATCTCCGTGACCCTTCCCCTCCCGCCCCCCCCCCCCCGCTGCACATCTGCAGGTACTTCCACTCACGGAACCAGGGGAGCGGGAGCCCCGACGGTGCCCCGCACAGGTGGACCTCCCTCCCCCCCCTGCCCCTGCCCCCAACAATACTAGAGGAGGAGGCGTGTGCCCCGCCCGCTGGCTGCATGGCCAAAGGGTGAGTGTGGTGCGCCGGAGCCGAGCTTCCCCAATGCGGCACTCCGTGGGCCCCTAAGGCCCTCTTCGGATTCGGGAAGGTAAGCCCAAAGCCCAAAGCCCTCTGAAACCGGCAGCAAGGCAAAACACTGAACTGTGTGGTGTTGACCATGCGCCTGTGACACGGGGGTGTATGCGAGCCCAGTAACCGTTGCCTCAGGGCCCTCTGAAACCGGCTGCCTGTCTTCACGGCTAGCCTAACCGTGTTGATGCCAGCTACCAATGTTTCGGTTGTGTGGGTGCTGTGTTGCATGGTCAACTTGCGCTTTGCGGAGTGGTAAGCCTGTGCACCCGTCCATATTGTCGCCGGCGAGGCCTGTTTTGGAGACTTGATCGCTATTCTCCCAGATTCTGTTGCAGTGATTGTCTTGTGCTTTCGCAAACACTGTTTGCCATTCTTTGCGAAAGAGGATCACATTGCAGAATGTAGTATCACCATTACCAGCAGAAGCATTAGCTCCCGTAAAGAAGCTTGTTAGTAAAGTCGGCCCTACACCCAGTACAAATGGCCGTTTTTGAGCCTTTTTGGGGGACAAGAATTGTAATGCGGGCGGACGGAGTGAGCAGCATGGCAGAACTGACAGCAGTGCAGTAGCAGAGATGGTGATGGCAGTGGAGAGATGGACACAGAGCAAGCAGGACAGGGGGAATAACCTCTGGGTATGGACGATAGCCTGGAAGGAATCAGAACAATGACGAAAGGAAGGAATTCACACTTTGTTGTGCAAAAAGGCACAGGTGCATATTGAACAGCACAGATTGCAGGCAACAGGTCCCCACAAATTCGTAGCTCCATGAAGTGACCAGTAAACATTCTGGGGTGCACTATGGTTTGTAGCACCTGCAGCAAAAGTTTTGAATGAAGCAGCAGCTTTGACTGAAAGCTTTGTGAGAATGTTCCGAAATGTGCACAACGAGGCAGGTTGTGTATGCTGCTCCTATTGAACAGGGAACACGTATGACTGGAGGGGTGTGTAGTCCATTTCAACAGGATTCAATGGAATGATTGCCACGTGCATGTTATGTTCTGCTTCTCCCGTACATGCCTGGCCTGGCCTCTGCAGCACATCTACATGTTTGGTTTCATGTGGTGGGCTACTCTTGCCATGCTGCTGTTCCACTTTCTTGCTGCTGTCCCCTTCCCAACAGGAGCCTCGCCGCCCCACCCATCACACGTCGACTTCACATTGAGCCCTGGGCCCCATGAATCCTCTGGTACGCCGTCCAGTGCAGGAGTTGAAATCAGTGCTGAGGGTGTGCAGGCCTCTGTCCACGAGCTCCACCGCCTGCAGGCACGAAAGTTCCTGGAGACCCACGGAGCTACACTGCAGCGATTGAGCCAGTCAGGGGGTCTTGACGCGGTGAATAGATATCTGACAGAGCACCACATGGAAGGCCTCCTGCAAGCCACGACGGTGGAGGAGCTGACGGACACGGAGGAGAAGCGGCAGGCCTACCGTCGGATGGGGCGCTGCAGGGCCCTGAAGCGGCTCAAGAACCGGGGGCTGAGTGCGGAGGACGCGGAGCGCGTTCTGGAAGCGGCGGGTGTCCCCCGCAGCACCGAGTGCGACCCCGGCCCCACCCCCGTCCCCGCAACGCTCGCCGTCCCAGAGGTCCCCGGGTCTCCCCTGAGCTACGCCAGCCACACCGCAACCCCCGACGCTGCGCTCTTGGCCTCGCCTGAGGTTGTGCGGGCCGAGGCCGCCGCGCAGCTCGTCAGTCTCTCAGGGGGGCGCTTCCGGATGGGCTGCGACAACGCGAGCGAGGCCCTCTTCCGGGACTTGGACGGGGAGGCCCCGGAGCGGCTTGTAGATCTGGCCCCGTTCCGCATCGCGAGATTCGCTGCGAGCGCGCGGCAGTTTGCGGCGTTCGTCAACACCACAGGACACGTCACGGAAGCGGAGCGGTACGGCTGGAGCTTTGTGTTCGCGAACTTGCTCACGCCCGAGACGTTCGCGCGCGAGCACACGCGGGCGTTCTGGGCCCCATTCTGGGTCCCCGTCAGCGGGGCCTCGTGGTGGCACCCGGAGGGCCCCGATACGCACGCCCGCGGCCACTTCCCGGCAACGCAGCTGTCGCACCGCGATGCGGCCGCATTCTGCCAGTGGTGGGTCCCAGGGGGCAAGGGGCGGTTGCCCTCCGAGGCGGAGTGGGAATACGCAGCGCGGGGGGGGCTGCCAGGGAATCGATACCCATGGGGAATGCAGGCGGAGCCCGGCGGCGTGAAGAAGATGAATATTTGGGAATCGAAGCTCCCGCCCGAGCGCCTTCCTGCCATGAACTTTCTCCTGAACGGGGAGTACTACGTGCACCCCGATGGACGGATGCAGCTGCCCACTGATCCCAACCCGGGCCCGGATCTGGACCCCTCGTCGCGTTCTCACCCTGATCGGCACTCCCATCAGAACTACCTTCCGGGACAGCCAGGCGACCCCCTGCCTGCCATGCCAGCACAGTACCTGCCGCCCCGGGGCCGGAAGGTGGAGCTCACGGGCGAGCTGCGTGCGGTGGGGAGCATGCACGCCGCCCACCAGTTCTACTCGGCCGGCAACACCGAGGCCGACGGCCACACAGGCCCAGCTCCGGTCGACGCCTACGGGCCTCAGAACGCCTTCGGGCTGTACAATGTCGTGGGCAACACGTGGGAGTGGGTGGCCGACTGGTGGGCCCCCGTCCACAACGTCACGGTCTCATCCGACGGTCCCCCCTTTGCCACATCTCCCATGGGGCCGGCGACGGGGGATGACTGGGACGGCGAGGGACCAGCGCGGGTCCTGAAGGGGGGCTGGTTCGGCTGCCACTGGCTGACGTGCCCCCGCATGCGCCCGTCTGCGCGCAAGCACTTGCCCCCGAATGCGGGCTCCAATGCATTGGGTGTGCGGTGTGCGGCAGACCTCTGAGACTGGGGGGGTGTTGCCTGAACCGTGCGCGCACCGTGCGCGCACCGTGCGTCCTTTTGCGTATTCTGTGTCCACCAGATCCACAATGCCTGAATCTGAGCTGCCCTGGCTTGTCGCCGGACTGCCTGTGTACTACCCACCGCTCCAGCGGGGATAGGGTGTCGGCCACTGTCGTTGACCCTTCTCCAAGAGGTGGGCGTCGCGTCTCTATTCGGTACAAATTGGGTGGTGAAGAGGTCTTGTACGAGCATGCACCCGAGGAGCGGTTGGAGTTTGCAATTGTGACTGCTGAGAGCCCCGATTCCCCCAACCTGTGCACCATGAGGCGCCGATGGACGCTTTGCTGGAGCCCCAATTACCTGAAGTGGAAGCTGAAGCCCCTAGAATTGATGATCATGAGCCAGAATGCTGTGGCGGATGAAATTGAAATTCCCGTAACCCAACCAGTGTTGTCGCTTGTGTTGTCGCCTGTGCATGGTTTGTTACGGAGGTGCGTGCAAGGTGCAGAAATTGGGAGCCTGGAACCTGTGACAAGCATCAGATTCAAAAAAAAAAAATTCCCGGTACGCCAATAGGGGCTGCAGGGTGCAGAAAATAGGACCCTGGAACCTTTGACAAGCATCAAACTAAAAATTGAAGAATCCTGGTATGCCAGTATGGACTGCAAGGTGCAGAAATCAGGACCCTGGGTGTGTTTCTATGGGGGCCATTCAACGGGGTACAAGTTGGGCAACCATCCCAAAAACATTGAACCGTGCGCGCACCGTGCACGCACCGTGCGCGCACCGTGCGCGCACCGTGCGACAACGCCCCCTGGACGTGGATGGCCCCCCTGCACTGGGGACCATGCTGCAGGATGAACGACCATTCGCTTGCTGGGCATGGCCAGGATATGTGGGCATATGTGGGTCTCATAGTCTTTCATGGAGCCCCTGAGAGAGGCCGAAGAGAGGGGCTGCTCAGAGTGGCTGTGGAGAGGGGCCGCCGAGAAAGGCTGCCGAGAGAGGTGGTCCACCGCCTTGCGGGCTGATGATGAGCAGCGAGGCCTTCTATCAGAGAGAGGTAGGTGTGCCGACGGGAGTGTGGGGCTTTGCCATGTGCAGCCGACAGTAGTTGTCCCAGCCATGACGCAGACCATCTTGCAACGCAGCCTTCAATCTGATCCCAGGCAGTTCAACGGTGTACACCATGCCCTGTCCTCTCCTCTCCCAGGGCCACAGCCTGGTCTTCCCCTTGTCATCTCGAGGAGTGGAAAGGAAAGGGTGCTGAACTCCAGGCAGCGCCTGCCGGAAATGGACCTTGTCTCATGGACTCACATTGGACATGATGATCCCCGCCACCCACATTCTCGCCACTGGGCCTCCTCGTGAGCCGCGCTCGGATCTCATTCGACTGGCCCCATCTCACAATTGACAATGAGAACCGCAAGCACCACAAAAACTTCAGTGGAGCAGGAGACAACAAAACCCCCAGTTCCTGTGCAAGGACAGCCCGGGGGGGCTCTGTTTGAAGAGGGTAGCACGACCCACACACAAACCCTCTCTCAGGCCCGCGGAACCCATGTTCTGGGACACGCAGGAAGCAGCTTGAGACATTGCTGCGACATGCACCACTTTACTGGGCGGCTGGGCTGGACATTTCCCGCGAAGCGCCAGACGCCGGAGCAGAGTTGCGTGGCTCTTGGGGCCTCGCTGCCCTCCGAGTACTGACAGCTGACTGCTTTGGCCGAGACCATGTGTCGGTCTGTGGGGCCGTCCTGTGTATCGCGATGCGCATGCAATCTATGGCATGATTCGATGATGTGACTTGACGATGTTCTTGTGGGGACGATCTGGTTGCATGTGCAAATGGTGTTCGGCTTGTGTTGTTGTGAAAGTCCCAAGCGTGTGCACACTGGACCCCATAAACGGGGCCTGGTGCGATGATCACTGTGCACTGCGAGCTGTTGGGGCCTCCTGCTGCATTGCCTTGCAATCCCCCTGCCTTCCTGAGGAAAGTGTGTGTAGCACATTGGGCACACTGTGGTCAGTTTTCTTCTCTTGCGTACCCTTCGTAAGCCATCGACCTTGATGTGTCCTGGAGCTGGGAAAGTGGGGAGTGGGATGCACACGGCAACACACCGCTGGCATCCAAACAGGATAGGGAGATTCATGGGATCAATCCTCTGTTCATCATCCTGTACTGCCAATTGGCAGTGAGCCGATGCTTACACTTCTCAGGCCTGCCTCCTGCAGATGCTGCTGTCCCCGTTCTTGATGGTTCTACTGCTGTACGCTTTCTTTCCACAGGCCTAGTTGCCCATGGTACCATAAGGATCTTCTGATGGATGTCGTGGCTGCAGCCTGAGGAGATTTTAAGAACCCTGCGACACCTCGCTGCCTGTGCTGCTAGTTGTTGCTTCGCTTCACACATTGTGTGTGTGCATATGTGTGTGTGTGCGCGCGCGTGTGCGTGTGCGTGCGTGCGTGCGTGCGTGCGTGTGTGTGTGCACCCACGCACATGCATGGGAGTGCCACTGAGGAGGCATCTTTTTGCCTCATGCTGCTGTGTACCCCAGACGGGGTGTTCGCTTTGTGATCCCCATGTCATGGTAGCTGCGTCCCTGCCCCGTTCGTGGAGATGCCATTTCGGTATTTTGGGGGCAGCGGACTTGGGACTGCTGGTGTGGAGCAAGCTGCAAATACAAGAATACATAAGTGGACTCCCGTGGCAACACAGCAGAGTATTGCTGAGGTATTAAGGATGATGGAACAGTTGAGAGGGAAAGATGGGAGCCGAAATGGGAGGAGGGTCATCTAGAAACAGGTGGGACCCAATATGACAGGGGCTGTCTCCCAAAGCTCAGGAATCCCGGAAATGGTGGGTAGAATAGGGTAGGAATAGAGAAGTGCGCTTTATTTGCCCTCAAACTCCTTTCCTCTCCCACTACCTACTCCACAAAGTCTGAGAGCTTGGCATGCTGGAACAAACACTGAAAAGGTTGAGGCAATTGATTTCATTGGAGCCTGTGGGACCCTTGTTTGCACAGTGCACCTTCTGTTTGCTCTATAACCACTGATTGGATGTTTGTGAAAATGCGAACCAAATATGCACACAACAGCACTTGTCGCTCACGTGCCATGCACTGTGACAGAGTGCCTTCGCTGACAGCTGTTGTCATGACAGGATTTGCATGTCACCACAGAGCCCACTGTTTGATGCCAGGTATTGACACCAAGCACACCCAGCTGATTTTCGCTCATTTGATGAGGTGGAGCTTATTGCGGACTGTCATGGATCTGTACTGTATTTTGCTGTTCAACCAGTCATGTGGTATAAAGGAGATGGTATCCAGGGTATGCATTGTGTCTTTGAGCTGTTGATTAAAAAGTCATTTCGCACCGGTTGGGTCCCGGTCATGTATTGTAGCCTGCTAGCTGCGTTTTGGGTCACAAAGGAGTTGTTCAAGGGGAAATTTTCCGCTCGAATTCTGCTCTTGGGTGCCACGAAAATGCTTGTAGGCCGTTGTGAAGCTGGGTGGGATATGCTGAAATAAGCTCACACCAAATTTTCGCTTAGCATGGTTTTATCTTTCAAGGACATTTTTACCGGTGAGTTCTTTTCTACAAATGTACTCTGGTGTTTGAGCATTGGAATAAAGCAACAATGGCTATGGTCTATGCGGTTAATGTACTAGCCTGCACCCACTGACCTTGCTGCCTGCAGGCGAACCCCCCCCCCTCTGAAACTGGCTGCCTGTCTTCACGGCTAGCCTAACCGTGTTGATGCCAGCTACCAATGTTCCGGTTGTGTGGGTGCTGTGTTGCATGGTCAACTTGCGCTTTGCGGAGTGGTAAGCCTGTGCACCCGTCCATATTGTCGCCGGCGAGGCCTGTTTTGGAGACTTGATCGCTATTCTCCCAGATTCTGTTGCAGTGATTGTCTTGTGCTTTCGCAAACACTGTTTGCCATTCTTTGCGAAAGAGGATCACATTGCAGAATGTAGTATCACCATTACCAGCAGAAGCATTAGCTCCCGTAAAGAAGCTTGTTAGTAAAGTCGGCCCTACACCCAGTACAAATGGCCGTTTTTGAGCCTTTTTGGGGGACAAGAATTGTAATGCGGGCGGACGGAGTGAGCAGCATGGCAGAACTGACAGCAGTGCAGTAGCAGAGATGGTGATGGCAGTGGAGAGATGGACACAGAGCAAGCAGGACAGGGGGAATAACCTCTGGGTATGGACGATAGCCTGGAAGGAATCAGAACAATGACGAAAGGAAGGAATTCACACTTTGTTGTGCAAAAAGGCACAGGTGCATATTGAACAGCACAGATTGCAGGCAACAGGTCCCCACAAATTCGTAGCTCCATGAAGTGACCAGTAAACATTCTGGGGTGCATTATGGTTGTTAAACCATGTCAACATGTGGGCGGCTGTCCACCTGGGTTCATCTATCTACATTGTGGCTATTTACAGCATAGAGGGGGGGTGTTCAGGCTACTTGTGGCTTCGCTTGAGTTCTCTTGGCCCATTGTGGCTTTTTAGGGCCTCTGTGGGTTTTGGAGGTTCCGCACTGCACACATGTGGCCCTACCCAGCACGCCTCTCACATGTGATATATTACATCCAACCTGGTTTCAGCCCATGTGCAGCCAAAGGCTGCCACCCCACAAAACCAAGGATTTTGTGCGCTGGTGCACTATGGTTTGTAGCACCTGTAGCAAACGTTTTGAATGAAGCGGTAGCTTTGACGGAAAGCTTTGTGAGAAGTTTCCGAAGTGTGCACAACGAGACAGTGCTGAGGATGGTGTGCTGGTGATACCTTATTGGCAGTGCGTCACAGTGCAGATGGATTGCCATATAGCGGTACAGTTTGAGTCTGCAAAGACATATACAGGTGGCTAATGTTGTATCTTTGTGCCGGTCCACAATGCGTTTTGCTTTCTTGTGGTACAGGCACCTGGTAATGTAATGCAAGTTTGATGTTGTTTCATCTCTGAGGGATATTGGGATGTCCTTTCTAGTGACCTTTCTTGGATATGTTAGATATCTGTAGTTTGTTGGCCTATTGAGATTTGGGCCTGTGTAGAGTTCATTGTGGGGACTCTGAGAATAATGTTTAGCTCGTAAGACCGGCGCTAGAGAGGCGCCCCAAGAATGATATTCAGATTCCGGTTGACACAAGATTCTAGTGCTGCAACACTTCTACATTCCAAGTAGCCCGGGTTATATACGACGAGGGTCTCTCTGAGGATTTCAATTTATTCCTGTGAGGACAGAAACCTTGAGCCCATGATATTTTTCCTTTGCTCAGCGGCTCTTTTGTCTTAGCCCACGCAAACTGCACCCCCTTTTTGGAAGAGAAGGACCTAAAAAATGACCGCCCGAAAAACTATTTTTTTTGGACATTTGCAACACACATGACCCAGATACCACCGAAAAAATATAATTTTACCCAACTTGCTGCTTTTTTCCACTTTTTGTTTTTTAAAATAAACTATTATTTTGTCTGATTTGAAGGGTGTGTTTTACCAATCTTGTCGTTTTTGTATTTCAAAACCCAACTGGTGCGTGCCTGTTCGGGAGCTCATTTTCAAAAATGACATTCTGCAGGTCTCCAGTTGCACCTATGTTTGTCCTGCGAAATAAATTGCTTTTTTATGTCCCTAAGTGCGCGAGGCCTCGCGCACTCAAGGTCATAGAAACAATTGTGTACAGAAGGCAACAAAAACAGGACAGGAAGTGCACAACATACAAACACTGAAATAAAAGCTCGGCAAAAATGTACAAGCCCTTAAGGGCATATAATTGCATTCGCGTCGAAGGCGAGTGCGCGAGGCCTCGCGCACACATGACTGCAAAAAGAGGCGAAACACTTGGGTTAATGGTGACTTATTTCTTCTTCGGTCCAGCAACCTTAGCCAACCTGGAACCCAGGCTTCTTGCCACCGCACTTGTCCCACTTGGAGAGGCGACGGTACCACGAGACGGCTGGGCACCAGAACGCGCGGGCGGCTTGAACTCTGCACTAGCGGTGGCAGCAGTCTTCGCTTTCTTCTTTGGCTGTTCCTTACCAGATGCGGGGCTTGCATCGAAGTGAGCGGCGGGTGCCCGCTTGCGCTTCTGCTGGGTCTCCAGTACTTGCTCCGGATCGTCTTCTTCCTCCTCCTCGTCGGTATCGCCGTCGTCTGATTCCGCGGGCTTGTCCGATTCCTTCTCTTTTCCTTTTGCCTGCTTCTTGCTACTCGAGGGGGTTCCCTTTCCGGCTGCAGTACCCTGAGTTGGTATAACTTTGGCAGTCTTTTTCACCTTGGCTTGCATTGGCAAGGTAGGTGCAGGCGCAACAGGCTCAGTGTCGTCAGCGGGGGCCTCAGTCTCTGCAGCATGCACCTGCTGGTGCCCTTCATGCCCTCAATTGCTGTCCAAAACCCACAGTGGAATGCCACGCTGAAGCCACTCTTCTTGAGTATCCCAAGGTGCAGCTGTTGCTCCCTGCTCCGTCTGATCAGCCTCCAACATGTACCGCATGATGATTGCATGCTGCAGAGCACCTCCGACGGCATTCCCAAGGTCCTTTTGCTTGATCGTTGACACAGCCAGAAACGCCACTTTAGTACGGAGGTCGGACATCGCAATCTTTGCGGCCATGGCAGGCGTGTCGTCCACAACAACCACTGCATCAGAATACCCACTGGCCAAAAGATATTTGTCCAGGTACCACAGCACGTGAATCAGAGGCATGAAACCACCAAGGTTCTTGTTCTGCATCTCTTCGAAATGTTCAGCGGAATACGACACATAGTTCGGCAACAGTAAATGTGATGTATAAAGACGAATAACGGAGGCAGCAGTGCGCGAGGCCTCGCGCACACGACGGCATCGTAACAGGCGAAAGAAGCAGATATACCTGCTTATCCCAGCGACTCGTTGTTCCGATCCACATACAGTGCTCGTCGAACTGATACGTACTGCTGGTCACGGGACCCGATAACCAAGAGTATACCGGCAACCGAACATGGTAGAATGGCACTGTGGTTGGATCCTTGTCCTTCTCCATACGCCAAAGCCTCTGGATGTCGCGGCCAAAACGGTGCACAACATCAGCCTCACCATAGAAAATGACGTCTTTCCCCAGCATCATCACATCGAACAGCCACTTCGGAACAAATCCTGCAGTGTCATATTCAACGAAAAGGTCAGTGTTGATGACCCACAACGGGTACTGCATATCCCGGAAACGGGCTGGCGGTGTCTCTTCAATATCCTCAATACGGCACGCTGTCAAAGAGAATTTGCTCCCTTGCTCGTCCTGCTTGGAGACATTGATCACATCGCCAGTACTCAGCTGTGTCTGTGACGCTGCCGATGATGGTGCCTCAGTCTTCCTTTGTAGCTGTTTCCGCACGGCCAGCGTCTGTGGTAATGGAGGTGTGCCCTTGTCCCTAGTCCGCCACAGAGGTGCATTGAGCAACGTCTTCCATTTTGGCCACGGCGACCGATACTTCGGACTTGCATCCGGCCAGTAACCCCAATTTCCCAGCCCAATTTTCAGTTGCGGCGTGCCCAGTGCTGCGACTTTTGCTCGGATCTTCGCATCGGCAGCTGTACGGATGTGAAAACGGTGGTTGGGTGCGCGAGCCCTCGCGCACTGAAGCTGCGACACTGACGCATACCCGCGGTTTGGTTGACATACTGCTTATTGTCCGGATGGTCAAGATGGAAAGTAACCCATTGATCCGTAATCTGCGCGTCAATGTAGTTCTGGGTGGTGCGCAAGGTCGAGTCCTTCAGGTTCATGTGCGCACAGACTTTCCGCAATAAGCTTGGTAGATGCAGCCCCTCCAGCTTCTTGAAGGCATTCCTTGTAACTTCCTCTTTCCTGCTCTTATTCTCGAGGTTCTTCATGCCAGTAACCGCCTCACGACCGCAGTAATACGCCAGGGAGAAGATGTCCTCCAGTTCTTGAATGTCGAGTCCTGCGAGGGAAAACAGTGCCATGGAGTGCGCAAGGCCTCGCACACTGTAACCGTGCAATACACGAATACATACTGTGTGCCCTGCTTCCTCCAAAACCTCGGGTGCAAGAAACGCAGAGTTGACGGCGGCCTGGAGAACAGCAATCTTGAACCACTCGAAGTCTTGTGGCTCTTTTTCCCGCTTCTGGTCCTCAATGTACAACAACATGTTGTCCAGCGCCTCGGACAGCGGAATCCACGTCACAGACTGGCTGCCAGCTTGTTGCAATCCTGCAACCTTGGCCCGGATCCTCCAAGGCGTTTCGTACTTCAGAATGTCAACTTAGCAAAACTCCTGCCAGTCCTCCAATTCTTTGCCTTCTGCGAGACGCAGTTCCTGAATCTTTCTGCATGTTTCTGTGCCATGTTGACCATTCAGAACGTAAAGTGAGCCATCTGCAAAGCAAACCATGTACGGAAGCAAAGTGAAGAAACGTCTTCGATCGAACGCGAAGCAAGTCATACCACTATCCTCCCACGCCGTTACGCGCAACGGTCCAGCTGGTGGCAGTGCTTGGTATCCCGTCACTTTCCTGGCAACATCGTCATAGTTGATGGATCGGATCTGTCCGCGCTCCTTGGTCTTGTCAATTCTCAAATCAGCAATCTTTACCTTCACGGCTTTACAATTCTCCTGCCGCAGCCACTGTTGACGCGTTCCCGTGGGGGGCCGGCCACGGGACGCTGCGGGACACACGCAAGTGAGCAGGCAGGCAATGCACTACGCTCACAGGGGCATCAATGCGCTCATGTCATGTGACAAAGCGTTTCAGAATCCTTGCCACTCTGCAAAGAGGGAACAAAAGTATGTACAACAACACATCAGGATATGTACACATGGGGTTAAGACTGGACTGGGGTAAGGGCATCACAGGACTATAGACACTCAGTCCCAACTCATATCCCAATCCCAGGTCCGACCCTCTCAGTGGCTGGTGGGGGCGGGGGCTCAAACACAACCCATGCCCTGCTCAGTCCGGACCCTGAAACCCTGCCACTAGGGGGGGTGTCCCGCCCAGCCACAGGCGAGTTCCTGGGAACCAAGGAGCTCCGAGGCTGACCGACATTAGCTCCCTATGCTCCCTTAACGGCAGGTCCCAACTCCACTCTGAGCCAGAGAGATGGCCCCGCCATTATCACCCAGGAGTTGGTAGCTGAAAATGGGCTGTTTCAGCCCAAACTGAAATTAACTCAAAAATCCCCAAAATTGACCCCTCGTCCGGACCCGCCAGAGGTAGGGACGAGGCAACTGACCCTATGCCCTTCGAGTACGAACTCCCTGGAGCCCTCACCCAACCTGGTTCCCTCTGAGGTCCCGGCATCAGGGCAACACGGATGAGTCATGTGGGGTCATGATGCCAAAATAACCAAAATTGGCGTCATTCCCACGCGTGGCTCGCCCGGCCAAGGTAAGGCCAATGGCTCACAGGATAGGAGACAGGACCTAGGACTCATATCTGAGTGTACACCTTAGATTTGGGTCCGGGCTCCCTGTGGGCTTAGAGAAATGGGGCCGCCAATTGACCACACGGAAGGGGGAAATTGGGGTCCCAAAATGGGGTCATTTTGGCTGCCTGAAATGAGCCAAAATTTGGAGTGCTCCCAATAGTATATCTCCACGCCGGCTTGGAGATCAGATCCGCCATTCCATACGCGATCCACCGGGAGTCCAACAGAGACTCCCATGCCCTTGGTCCTCAAAGATCTCCATGCCACTCGGCGTGGTGACAATCCCAATTGGGTCCGCAAATGCAAAAATGGCAAAATTGCCCATACTCACTTTGGGCTAGCGCCTTAACGAAGGTGGCTCCGCTTCGCCCACGTGGTGTGTGGACCATGGGGACCATTACCCATAACACCCATGTCATATATGGTCCATTGGTCCATGCGTCCGGCGTGCACGAGGGTTAGAACATAGTGCAGGGCGGGCAGCAAAAGTGGAAAATTGCTCAAAATGGCCAAAAATGCGCACACTCATGGTTGGGGCAAATGAGGCACATGCCCGACTTGGACCGGAGTGTGCCATAGGATTGGTATCAAGTCATATGTATCCAACATATCTTTTGGCCGTCGTCCAACTCCTCCGGTATTGGGAATGGCAGGGTCGCCAAGTGAGCCCATGATTTGGGATAGTCCCAAATCGCCAACATGGCGGCCACGGTATGCCAAGCCTAAGAGGAGTTATTCGCCGGGTCCAAGATATGTTGGGCACCGAAGTATGTACCCTCATAACATACTTGGGTCATGATTTCAATTGAGTGCAACGTTGAGATACACGGTCGCCACTTGACATCATGACGGGCCAAAAACGGCAAAATTGGCACAAAGACACACAAAAGTGCATTGAAAGGTGCACAATTATATTATAATATCTTTGGCTTGGATCGTGCAATCGACTAATCCTTCTAAACACAATGACTTGACACCAATGACCTTCGATCCCACATATGTGCTCCACTTGGGGCGCCTTGAAAGGTTACGAGCGCTACTTCCCAAGTGGGCACATGAAAATATGGAAAATAGCAAAATACACACCTTGCTCCCAACGCATCGCTTCGGGATCACCACACAAGCTTCCCTTCACGAAGGTTAGGCTTGCAATTGATCGTGCGGAGTATGGAGAAAGGGCTTACACAATATGAGGTCCATTGGCGGGTTCGGCTTGGAGCAATGGACCCGCCAAATGGGCACACAACACAACACATGGCACATACCACATATTGCCCAAAAAGGTAGCTCCCCCCACGATATGTCATGCCCCTCCAAGGGCATCACTTTTTGTCAATCGCTCATAGGAACTCAAGGAGAGTTCCTATGCAACACCAACACTTGCGCGCTACACTCGAAAGTTATCTTAACGCACGCAATGTCATGGCCAAAGAGTTATAACGCAAACTCTACCCTCTTGACCATGATCCATTACACTAGCGCGCACGTGTGGAAACGCAAGGCATATAATGCTTCCTAAATTACGTCGGGAGTATTGTGAATACATCCCACGTTTCCCTATTGTCAATACTCGCAAGCGGCACGAGATATGACCCTCACAAGTGGCCTCACGAATCAACTTTGTTTTGCCCATATCTCTGAGTCAAATGGAGGGCAAGATAAAAGGAAAGTTGATTCGTGCATAGGGAAGCACGTAGGTCCACTCGAAAGAGGTCAAATCAAGTGCGGGGATGTCGAAGTCGAAAATCCGATTTCGACATCCTGAAAAATTCGGATTAAGGTTGCGAGTGTAAGATGTGAAAATTGCGGAAGCGTCCATGCAGTTCCTGAAGGCTTTGGAGCCTTCGTGACGGATTGCGTTAAAATTTCCATTATAAACAGTTAAACTGGCGGTTACGGTAAAGTCGCGATCCAACCGCCAGCAGTCAAAACAGTGAATATCAGAACGGAAGCGTAAAACTTGACGGAAACAATATGAAAATAAAACCCTGTTGATTCCTGATATTTTGATACACAAATCTCCGCTGGCGGTGCATCGGTTGCCGATGCGGGGCTTTACGGCACGGAATGGAGCATCAACGGGCGTCTTCCCTTCCGTACATGAGGTTAGTGGACCGGAGACCGGCTGTATGCCGTAACCTAGCCATGGGGTTCTGGGTACCGCTTCACCCCCTCCTTAGAGCAAACCCTGGGGGGGGCTCGATAACACCCACGCATGGCAGCGGGTACCCAGGACCATCGTCTGAAGGGGGGGGGGGTGTCACATCCTCACTTCAGTAAGCCACAGTAAGATAGGTATGCTTTTGTATAAGCTCGTAGCACATGTATAGTATCAAGTATCAAGTATCAAGTCCCGGGTCCTGGCGGCGATTGTTCGGCATCCAAAGGACCCGTTAACCCATACCAGGCGCACCGGGTGCCGGCTGCTACGGTCACCACCACAGTGGCAGTGGCATACACGGCCAACATAGGCGACACACGACGACCGAGGTGGTCCCACAGGTCGAGAGCGACCACAAAGATCCATCAGGCTACCCCAAGCTTCCCAAGGCCCGCAGACTGGGGAGAGTCCCCACGGGTCCTTCCTCGGGCGCACCATGTCCATATCCATACGACGCGAGTCCAGAGTGCCATAGTCGAACTCCTTAAGAACCCCAGATCTTAAGGGAACTCCTCCTGAAGGGATCGGGCATCAAGGCCGTCTTTTCCCTCGCCCTACTGCCACGAAGGCCATACATGAGGGAGTCCCCATGCAGTGTGGGCGGAGGCGTCGACTCCTCAAACCACCAGTTTCCCAGGCAGACTGACCGAGGTCAGGAGCACCGGAGGCCGCCATCCGAATGCAAGTGCGTCTGCGAATCGGTAGCCTCACACTGGGACTGACAGTGGCGGACCGCTGGGAGTGTAGTCAGGCAACTGGGCTTCCCGCCTGGCGCCATCAGGATCTCCACACATCACAGCGAATAGGGCAACACGGTATCACGGGCACTCAAGCAGTAGAATCTGTAATCAAGTACTGGTCCAGGCTGGACCAGGCCGTAAGAACATGTACACGGCGACTCAAGGCGCTTCTGTATCCCGATTCGTGGTGAAAAACAGTCCACCCCTCAGCGATGGGCTGATGACACTTAACATACAGATGCACATATCCTGGAGGGCAGAAAAACAAGCAATAATCTGGGTAAATAGGCGTGTAAACACGCTCTGGACAGAGCGCCAAACCACGCCACGGTCAGGATAAGGCAATGCTGGAGGGTGGACAGGAAAACGCCTGAGTTCAGGCCATATATAGTCTCGAGACACACGTCGACTGGTCTGGATCCCGCAAATGCCATGGGACCAGACCACACACCAAAAATCGCAATGCCGATGACAGCGGCATCCGTTGCGCAACGTCGTATGGGCTTCAAGGCCCCAAGAGCTCAGAAAAATGAAGGTCAGTCGCCCTACCTGGTTTCCCAAGGATTCAGCAGGGGGGTGAGTGACGAATAGAAGAAGAGAGGGGCCATCCTCCTCTGGATTCAGACCCGCGGCACGAACGAGGAGACGGGTTCCCAGGTATCGTGGGACGGCCCATAGCCTCGCCAACGAACCTTGAACTGCAGACCTCCGGGTGCCGAGGCTTTCGGACGCTGAGCCAGGATCTTCTCGACAGTATAGTCGTCCTGCTCAGCATAGTCATCATCCGAATCAGCCTCATGTGCGGCATAGCTCAGGGACACATGTTGGCCACGGAGGTCGGGTTCCCGCACACGGAGTTGACTCTCGTGGCGCTCCCGGAACTGTCCGTGACCCACCTTGATGCGGTAGGTGTCCTCACCAATCCTGCGGACCACCTCGCCGGGTGTGAACCAGGTCTTGGTGCGGTGGGTGCCCATAGGGCGGGGTCTGATCACCCACACCGGGTCTCCCACCCTGAACTTCTGCGCTGTCGAGCTCGGGGCGGACTTCTGACGCTCAGCATGCTCCTTCTCGAGCTGCTGGCGGATGTCCCGCGCCGTTTGTTCTTGCCGCGCGAAGAACTCCTTGGCATCCATCGCCATGCCATCACCAGACAAGGGAAGTGCTCTACCCAGGGGGTCCCTGCCGAAGAGAATCTGGTGAGGGGACAAACCGCCCGGAGTGGGGGTGTCATGATGGGCCTTCAGAGCAGGCCACATTTCCTCAAACCAGTTCCGCCGTGGATTGGTGATGTGGATCTTGCGCAGCTTCTCGAACAGCTGCCGTCCAGCCACTTCAGCACGGCCGTTAGACCGGCTGAGATAGGCGACGCTCTTGGCATGTCGTATTCCCATGAGGGAACACATAGCCTTGAACCAGCCACCAGTAAACTGGGGCCCTCGGTCACTGCAAATGGTGCGGGGGATGTCAAAGACGGTCAGCCAATGACGAATCATCATGACTGCCACTTCTCTGGCAAGCAACCCCTTTTTGCGTGCCGGAACGGCTACAACGTAGCCGCTGTGGCGGTCCACACAGAGAACCACACTGTCAAAGGTCTCCTTGCCAATGTGCACTTCGGGCATGGAGAAGACGTCCATGGCCACGCTCTCCATGGGCTGGTCAGGAACCGGGGTCCATTGGGGTTCCCCCTTGACGTTCCGGTTATCGGGATTGCAGGCCTGACAGACCGAACAACCCTTCCTGACCTTCTTGATGGCGGTGTAGAGAACGATATGGTCGATCTCGAACCGACGCTGCATGTCAAGGGCTTGCTTCTTGACCCCTGGGTGCAGCATGTGGTGGTGCCAAGCTTCACAAAGCTCGAGCACCCGGGACTCCGGTACTAGCAGCTTACCATTCCGGTAGAGCTTGCCATCTTCCTCGGTCAGCCCCTTTGGCCACTTCTGCCCGTCGTCAGGGTCGGTCACAGCCCTATACTCGGCCGCAAAGGCCTCAGACTTGGCGTAGTCGTCGGTCCAGTCGTCCTGGAGGCAAGACTCCGGGAAGAGGTGCTTGTCGGACTCAGCTCCCTCAGGGGCGAGTACACTGACCGCTCTGCTCACCCTCGACGCGAGGGGGGCATCCGCAGCCATGACGACGAAGCATTTTGCACCCTCCTCCTCCATCAGGCGCTCCATCTCGATGATCCTCTTGGCTTCAGCGGTCTCAGCCTCATCGCCATGGGCAGAGATGTCCGTCATGCCCTTGCTGGCGGGATAGGCCCACCTACTGAGACAGTCCGCCACGGTGTTATCCTTTCCAGGAATATACACAACTGTGAGGTCGAACTTGGCCAAGGTCTCATGCCATCTTGCCCGTCGGGAGGCGGGACCTGAGGGGGTGTCCACGTGCTCCTTGTGCCACGACTGCAGACTCTGATGGTCGGTGCAGACGGTGACGGGATGGAGGGCTATGTACCCAGCCCATTTCCTGAGAGCCATGACGATGGCGTACGCCTCCTTTTCACGGGGCGTCCACGTCCGTCTCTGGCCTTCCGCCAGGACTCGGCTCCAGAAGGCCACGGGCACGTGCCTCCCATCGTCAAGCACTTGCTCCAACACAGCGCCAATGGCGTAGTCGGAAGAGTCGGTGCGTAGGACGAACCCTCGGTCGGGATCCACGAGGTGCAGACCCACTGCGGATAGCAGCGCCTGCTTCATCCCCTCAAAGGCACGGTCGGACTCAGCTGTCCAGACCAGAGCCTTCTTGGACCCCTTCTTGGTCTCCTCTCGGTTGCCCTTGAGCATGGTCGTCATGGGGGCTGCATACTCGGCATACATTTTGATATACCCCGAGTAGTAATTGCAGAACCCCAGATACGCCCGTAGCTCAGAGACCGTTTTGGGCTTTTCCCAGTGCTCAATCGCAGCCACCTTGCCAGGTATGGGCTTTCGCTGCCCGTTCCCGACCCCGTGGCCAGCGAAGACCACCTCGCTTACCGCAATGGTGGCCTTGTCACTGCTGCCCGTGAGCTTGTGCCGAACCAGAAGGTCGAGCACTCGAGTGACGTCCCTTTCATGTGCCTCCAGGAGCTCCTCGTAGCTCATGCTGGGGTCCCCGGACGCGATGATCACGTCGTCCACGAAGGGGTCCGCACAGTCGCGCACCGGCTCAAGCAGGTTCTCCAGCATCCGCTGAAAAGCTGCATTGCCGTTGGTAACGCCCATGGGCATCACCTTCCACTGGAGAGGTCCAAGTGGAGTGCTCATGGCTGTGCAGGCACGGGACTCTTCGGCGAGAGGCATCTGATGATAACCATGTTTCAGGTCAATCACCGTGAAGATCCTCCGCCGGTGTTGTTTTTGCAGCATATCCTCAATGAGGGGCAGCGTATAGCTGTCGTGCTGCGTTTGGGCGTTCAGGCCGCGGTAGTCGACCACGAGCCGCCACTCACCGGCAACCTTCTTGGGGACGACGAAGCAGGGAGAGGCCCACTCGGAGTGGCACGGCTCAAGCCAGCCTCTCTGGATGAAGTCACGGAGGATCTTCTCCATGGCCTCTTTCCTCTCGCCCCTCAGGGCAAACTCCCGGTGCCGATACACACGGGGGTCCTGCTTCAGCCGTATCTTGGCCTCGCCATACGGTCCACGCACCGGTGGGGGGAACACAGGTTTTCCGCTGAAGAAGGTCTCGCCATACTTCTGCTTCAGCCTGGCCCTCAACGCCTGGATCTTGGGGCAGTCATCGGACTCCGCCTTGGCTTTTCCGGGCACTTGAACCACGGAGCTTACTTGAGGGGTAGCGACCCCGCTCGCTTTCGGCTCAGGCGGTCTTCCCAGGTGGCCCAAAGGGCCATCTCTGGTCTTGCCTCGGAATAGATCGCCGTAGGTGGGTGGGTTACCCCCGATTGGCTCGTCCTGGCTGGACAGGTGGTCCAGCACCCTCTGTACGAAGGTGTTCCCGTCATAGGAACCAGAGACGATCGAGTCGACTTCCCACCAGGCTCTGTCCTGGCCTTTGCCCTCACGCTGGTTTCCCCAGTCGTGAAAGGGCTCATCCATATACCCCTGAACCAGATCCCACTCCTCTTCAGTGAGGGGCTCTTCCGATTCCGATTCTTCGATGTCAACAGGGGGAACCGCAAAGCATTGCCTCCAAGGCTCCGCTATGATGCGGTTGACACAGACGAAGTCCGTGGTGTCGGCCTGATCAAGGCCCCCATCCACATAGTGGAATTCCGTTGGCCATCTCTGGGGTGGCATGGGCTGTCCCTTAGCGTCCTGATAGACACTCTCTCCAGCCGGTAGGACGACCTTGTTTAAGGTCATGTTGGTCAATGAGGCTACCCAATGTCGGGTACTTTCCTCCTCGGTGCATCCCATAGGAACCACCAGCACTGCCTTGGAGCGGTCCTTGCGAATCTTCGCTATCGCTCTTGGAATGTCCCAACGGGTGCAATGGATCCACATCAATCCCTGATGCGGACCCCAGTGCTTCTTCCACGCGGAGTCCTGTGCGCTCCAGTACTTCTCACATACCCGAAGATGGGCGGAGGTTCCTGAAGAGAACGCATCCAGGGCCAGATCCGAAGCTCCCAGGTCCGCGACCACTCGGTTCGCCACTTCCGGCCTTACGCCGTACTCCTGGTTTGCTGGCCCAGTGGGCTCAGTGTCCAGCGCGGCCACTTCGAGCTGATTGCGTTCGGGGTGGATCCATTGGCATTCCACATGGTGCTCAGGTGACGAAAGCCACGAGAGCTGGTCGTCCTGGTACAGGGTCATGGAGGCCTGGGCCGGGAGAACGCCGGAGTCCGTCTCCATCATGAAGTCGTACCCAACGATCATATCCCAGTCCATCTCGGCCTCGTAGAAGCGACCGTGCAGGAGGATTTCCTTGCCGAGGTCTGGGCGACTCAGCTCACGATGGTTCACGAACTGCAGCCCGATGGCCGCTTCCTTCGTGCCTCCCACCATGTACTGGCCGTTCGCCACCTTCAGCCTGACAGGCTTCCGACTGTCGGTCAGACACTCTGGTGGAAGTAGGCCAGCCTTGACCAAGCTGACTTGAGCTCCCGTGTCGACCAACACGTCGAAAACCTTTTCCACTTCCCCGCATAGGGCACGGACCTTAAGATGCAACTGCCGCTCGCGACCGACACGGCGCACGGCGTGCAAACTCAGGATCTCCGGCCGTTCCAGAAGCTCCACAAGCGACTGGTGCAGGTCGTGGACAATGGGCTCAGGCTGCCCATCTGCAGCATCCAGCTGCGGTCCGGGTGATCCTCCGATACTCTCGGATAGATCCTGTAGTACATCAAACACATTCTTGGTCGCGAAGGACGGACGGGTGCAAGGGTTCGTGCCTTCACTTGCCCTCACCCCGCCTCCGCGACTGGGCGCCGGACCGGGCCTTCCGCCCGCGGCAGTCCCCTTGTGCTTATCGACTCCCGACTGGGATGGTTCGGCGCTTCCCACGTCACCATCCTGCGACCGCCCTAGCTGGGGCCCTTGGCTGCAGGGGCTCCGCTAGGGGGCGTCGGTTGTGGAGGAAGGGGTGTTCTCCTCCGCATCAACCTCGTTGATGCCCTTCTTCCTTCCCCCTTTCTTACCCTTGTTCTTGTCCTTGTCCTTGTTCTGATCATTCTGGTTGGTCTCCTTGTTCTTGTTGTCCGATCTGGGGACCCAGTTCCGCTTGATCTCCTGGATCTCCTTGGCCAATTCGGTCCCCACCGACGACATCAGCTTGGCCAGCTCGTCCTTGTCCACCTCCATCTTGGCTTCCCGGATACCCGCGGGCGCACGCTTCTTCGACCCGTGCGCCTTCTTGTAAGCCTCCGTGTCGGCCTTGTGGACAGGGCATGTTCGGTGGTCATGGGTGAAGCCTCGCTTCCTCCCATAACACACGAAACAGCCCTGAGGGTGAGCTCGTATGAACTCCCCAAAGGACAGCGGAGGGTCGCCAATGCGGCGAGGGTCCCTCTTCTCCTGCTTCCTCCAACCCTGCTGCAGGGGCTTCCAGTTTCCCGGCTTGCTCCCCGCGTTCAGGTTCTTGGCCACGAAGGCACACACGGCCACTTCGGCGGGCTTATCGTCGTCGTCATCGTCGACGAGAGTCTCATCGCCGCCGGCTCCCGCTGGGTCCATGGCAGCTTCCCCGCCAGGTCCCTCGCCAACGTAATTGACGTCGCGGTCGCCGGGCCCCAACCCGCGGGTGTGGTGGAGGTTTCGGTACTCCTTGAGCACCTCCTCTCCAACCCACTCCAGGATCTTGTCGCAGCTCATCCGCGCCGGGATGGGCTGCAGACGGATGGTCTGGCCGCTCAACTCACAATCGTCAAGGCGCCACATCGCGGTCTTCTCGCGATCGCCCGAGACGGTGATGAGAAGAGCGTTCCGCAGGGAGTGCCGTTTGACATCCCGGGCCACGTTCTTCTTCGCCCAAGCCACCACGTTCGTATGATACTCTTTGGGGAGCATCATCTTGACCGTGTGGTTGGACTTGGCCCGCTTGGATTCCTCCTTGGTGACCCTCTTGATCCATGCTTCCGGCAGCATGGAGAGCAGGCGAGCCTGCTCGTCACCCTCGTTCCAATCCTCCACGTTGCGGCGGAAGAGGGTGTATTTCCCTCGGAAGTCTCGCCACTCTCGTAGGCGGATCTCCCGTCCATCATGCTCAAGCTTGATGGACTTCCAGCGCTTGGCCGCCACCTGCGGAGCGTCCACCCGCTCCTGCTCGTTGAGCCACTTCTTGGCTTCCTTGAGGGTCTTGATTTTCCCCTCCTTGGTCGCCATGAGGTATAGCTCTCCGAGCACTTCCGGCAGGCGGTACCTGAACCGTTTGAAGACATACTTCTCCGCATCAGCGGGAGGCAGGTCTTCAGTGACGGTCAGCCCCCAATCGTCCAGCTTCTCCAAGAAGCGGTCGAGGTTGAGGGGGTTGCCGTCGTACATGGGGGGCTTGATGTCCTTCAAGTCTTCCCACACGGCGGCACCCGCGGCCTTAGAGACCATGAACGCCGGCCGCGAGGTCGACCGAGGTTCCCATCGGCCTCGCCCACGGACTCCCACGGCCGCCACGTCCATCTCCTCCATGGAATCCCTGTGGCTACGCCGCGGTTCCTCCACATACGCTGAACCAAAATGTTCACGCCGTACTGCATCCATGTACGCATCCTCATCACGGCGCCGGCGGCTGCGTTCAGCGGCCTCCCGTCGTACACCACGCGGCGGGCTGATGTCGAACTCCTCCAGGTCCAGGTCCAGGTCCTCACCTTCGCCGACATCCCACTCCACGTCTCCTCTGGGGACCTCATCCCTGAGTCCACCATAACGTCCTCCAGCCCTGGGGATTGGCACCAGGGCTGGTGCTGGGCGTCGGGGGCGTACAGGCGTCCGCGGTGGAGCACGGCGGTTGTGGTAGTCAGCGCTGAGCCACTCATCGCGCCATTCCTCACTGCCACTGCCGGGCGGCACGCGCTCGTTGCGGCGGCCCGCGCTGTGGTGAGAGGGGGCGGTGAGAGAGGGGGCACTGGCGCTGGGGCGACTCCTGGGGGCTCCGCCGGGGGCGTGGGGTCTGCCTGGACCTGGTCCGGGTCCCCAGCCGTCGTCCGACGAGCCAGACTCCCGGGGTGGGTGGTCGCTGCCGACGCTCCCACGGGCTTCCAGCGCGTCCAGCCTCTCCTGCAGGCCGCTGACGACGTTGGTCAGCGACTTTGTCTCGGCCCTGGCGATGTCCAGCTCCTTCTGCGCGCGCGCGGCGACCGTGGAGATGCGAGCCACCTCGCTCTTGCCCGTGTCTACCTCCAGCTCGAGCAACTGGACTCTCCTGCGGAGGTAGACAATCCACCGCCAGGTGGTATCCGGGTCGCCGTTCCCTGGTGGGTCGTCGGGGTCCCCAGGGGGTCCTCCAGGAGGGCCTCCGCCGGGTCCGCCCGGTCCAGGGGGTCCTCCCCCGCCTGGTGGTCTGCCTCCAGGGGGTCCACCTGGTGGGCGTCCTCCAGGGGGTCCTGATGGTCCTCCGCCAGGGGGTCCCGGTGGGTCTCCGCCGGGTCGCCTCGGTGGGTCCGAGGATGGGCGCTTCCTCGTGATGCCGAACTCCATGTCGTCATCCTCGTCCATGTCGCCCCCCCTGGGCGTCTCGGTCACGGAAGACTCCGAGCTCCGGTAGGGAGGAGGGAGATCCTCATCCTCACCTTCCGGTTCCATGGGGACGTCTCCGCCTCCTCCGCCCGTCCAAGCCACCACCTGGCGATGCTGGCGGCCTCGTTCATCCCCGTCACTGGCGGTGAAGAAGGGGTCACTGTCATGGGGGTGTCCACCCGCTGGCCTCCGCGGCCTCTCGGGGGTCTTCCCCTTGCCCTTCCTCCGTCGATGGGCGGTGGTGCCACTGCTCCCAATGCTGCCCGTGTCCGCCTCATCCAGCGTCATCCTGGAGGAGGCGTCCCCTTCGAAAAGCTTTCGGAGGGTATCCACTCGTGATACTCCCGGGGAAGTCTCGCGGCGGAGTTTTGCCTCTGCCTCCTCCATTGCGGCGGCGGTGGCTGCTGCAGCTCGCGCTTCGGCTTCTTCCCGAGCACGAGCCGCCTCGGCTTCCCGGGCCTGCTGCAGCCGCGCCTTCTGCGCTTCCAACGCTGCCAGCTCCGCCTCCGTCTTGGCCTTCTCCTCAGCGACCTTCCGTCGCGCGGCCTCGATGGCTTCCTTCTTGGCGGCGTCCTCCTGGGCCTTAGCCGTTGCTTCGGCGTGGGCCCTTTCCTCCGCCTCCTTCTTTGCCCTCTCTTGGGCAAGCGCCTCTTCCAGCGCCTTCACCTCGGCCTCCTTGCAGGCAATGGCCTCCTGCGTCCGGCGGGCTTCCTCGTCGGTTGCCCTGATCCGGGCAGCCACTGCCTCATGGGCGGCCGCAGCCGTGAGACCGGCCGCGATGGCTGCCACTTTCGAGGCATGGTAGTCCATGCCTCTGCCCCACTCGGTGGCCTCCTCATGGGCGATGCCGACGGCGCCCTCCACGGCAGCGTTCTGCTGCGCGGCCCGTTGCCGGGCAACCCGAAGGTTGCAGGGCGCCCCACAGACGCGCTCACAGGCGCGCGCCACGTCCCTTTGGGCGGGAGCGGCGCTGCTGCTGGAGCTGGCCTGGTCGGCCGGCATCCTGCCGCGGTGGGCCGACTCCACGTCGCTGCTGGGGCCTGCTGAGGCCTGCTGGGGCTTCAGGAGCAGCGGACGGGGCTTGGCCTTGGTCTGCCTGGCGACTCGGATGTAGTCGCCAAGGGTGGTGGAGCCGGGGTGGTGACCGCCATTGGGCCGTTGGGGACTGGGGGCTGGGGTTCCGCCCTTGGCGCCTTGGGCGGCTTCGGCGGCCAGGGACTCCTGGTACTCCCGCCACCTCCGGTCCCGCTTCCTGTCCCCGGCGGACCGCTTCTCCTTCCCCTGGAGACGTGCTGCTGCTGCCCTGCAGCCTGCGCCCGCTCCCCGTTTCGGGGAAGTTGTTCTCGATCACGTCCCACAGGGAGACGTTGATCGAGGCGCCCGACGGGTAGGCGTTGGGGTCCTCTTCCTCCTCAATCCCGTCGGGGCGCAGCCCTTCGCCGGGCCTGTCCGGCCGGGTCCAGGTCCGCCAGCGCTTGCGGCGGAAGCGCCACTCGTAGCCTTCCGCCCGCAGCCACTCCTCCACTGCCCGCAGGCGGTCCTCCCCCATGTCTTCGCGGAGCTCGAAGCTCCCGGGCATGCCGCCTTCACACTGGGGGTGGCTGTGGCGGTAGTGCTGGTCCCAGACCAACCCACGCAGCAGGCGTGCTGCATGGGGGTGGGGCCGCGGCCACAGCCTGCCCGCTTCCTGCCAATTCACCATGGCAGCGGGGGCGTAGTTGGTCTTGAGGTCCTTGATGTGCACTCGTTCAACTCAACGGACTGGTTGTGGTTGTTGAGGAGGGTGCTGCAGCACTGGATTGGAAGTGCGGCTGGTGCTGGTCAGCCGGTGGTTGTGGAGGTGGTTGACGCGGCCTTGCTGGTCGGCCGATGGGACTCCGGGTCGGCCGATGGGGCTGATGCAGGAGTCCTGGTCTGTGCACCTCTTTCACGGTTGCTGCGCGGTCAGGGCGATGCTCTGGACGGCGCTGCTGGCTCCGTGATGAACTCGGCGCTGTCGCTGAGTGGCGCTGCGAGCCGCTGCGCTGCGCTGCGAGCCGCTGCGCTGCGCTGCGAGCTGCGAGCTGCGCCGCGCTGCTCGGGGTTTGTGGCCCGACTGGCACGCGAAGGTCCGGTAACCCCGCGGCGGTGAAACGCTTTTGACGCGTTCCCGTGGGGGGCCGGCCACGGGACGCTGCGGGACACGCGCAAGTGAGCAGGCAGGCAATGCACTACGCTCATAGGGGCATCAATGCGCTCATGTCATGTGACAAAGCGTTTCAGAATCCTTGCCACTCTGCAAAGAGGGAACAAAAGTATGTACAACAACACATCAGGATATGTACACATGGGGTTAAGACTGGACTGGGGTAAGGGCGTCACAGGACTATAGACACTCAGTCCCAACTCATATCCCAATCCCAGGTCCGACCCTCTCAGTGGCTGGTGGGGGCGGGGGCTCAAACACAACCCATGCCCTGCTCAGTCCGGACCCTGAAACCCTGCCACTAGGGGGGGTGTCCCGCCCAGCCACAGGCGAGTTCCTGGGAACCAAGGGGCTCCGAGGCTGACCGACATTAGCTCCCTATGCTCCCTTCACAGCAGGTCCGAACTCCACTCTGAGCCAGAGATATGGCCCCGCCATTATCACCCAGGAGTTGGTAGCTGAAAATGGGCTGTTTCAGCCCAAACTGAAATTAACTCAAAAATCCCCAAATTTGACCCCTTGTCCGGACCCGCCAGAGGTAGGGACGAGGCAACCGACCCATTGCCCCTCGAGTACGAACTCCCTGGAGCCCTCACCCAACCTGGTTCCCTCTGAGGTCCCGGCATCAGGGCAACACGGATGAGTCATGTGGGGTCATGGTGCCAAAATCACCAAAATTGGCGTCATTTCCACGCGTGGCTCGCCCGGCCAAGGTAAGGCCAATGGCTCACAGGATAGGAGACAGGACCTAGGACTCATATCTGAGTGTACAACTTGAAATTAGGTCCGGGCTCCCTGTGGGCTCAGAGAAATGGGGCCGCCAATTGACCACACGGAAGGGGGAAATTGGGGTCCCAAAATGGGGTCATTTTGGCTGCCTGAAATGAGCCAAAATTCGGAGTGCTCCCAATAGTATATCTCCACGCCGGCTTGGAGATCAGATCCGCCATTCCATACGCGATCCACCGGGAGTCCAACAGAGACTCCCATGCCCTTGGTCCTCAAAGATCTCCATGCCACTCGGCGTGGTGACAATCCCAATTGGGTCCGCAAATGCAAAAATGGCAAACTTGCCCATACTCACTTTGGGCTAGCGCCTTAACGAAGGTGGCTCCGCTTCGCCCACGTGGTGTGTGGACCATGGGGACCATTACCCATAACACCCATGTCATATATGGTCCATTGGTCCATGCGTCCGGCGTGCACGAGGGTTAGAACATAGTGCACGGCGGGCAGCAAAAGTGGAAAATTGCTCAAAATGGCCAAAAATGCGCACACTCATGGTTGGGGCAAATGAGGCACATGCCCGACTTGGACCGGAGTGTGCCATAGGATTGGTATCAAGTCATATGTATCCAACATATCTTTTGGGCGTCGCCCAACTCCTCCGGTATTGGGAATGGCAGGGTCGCCAAGTGAGCCCATGATTTGGGATAGTCCCAAATCGCCAACATGGCGGCCACGGTATGCCAAGCCTAAGAGGAGTTATTCGCCGGGTCCAAGATATGTTGGGCACCGAAGTATGTACCCTCATAACATACTTGGGTCGTGATTTCAATTGAGCGCAACGTTGAGATACACGGTCGCCACTTGACATCATGACGGGCCAAAAACGGCAAAATTGGCACAAAGACACACAAAAGTGCATTGAAAGGTGCACAATTATATTATAATATCTTTGGCTTGGATCGTGCAATCGACTAATCCTTCTAAACACAATGACTTGACACCAATGACCTTTGATCTCACATATGTGCTCCACTTGGGGCGCCTTGAAAGGTTACGAGCGCTACTTCCCAAGTGGGCACATGAAAATATGGAAAATAGCAAAATACACACCTTGCTCCCAACGCATCGCTTCGGGATCACCACACAAGCTTCCCTTCACGAAGGTTAGGCTTGCAATTGATCGTGCGGAGTATGGAGAAAGGGCTTACACAATATGAGGTCTATTGGCGGGTTCGGCTTGGAGCAATGGACCCGCCAAATGGGCACACAACACGACACATGGCACATACCACATATTGCCCAAACAGGTAGCTCCCCCCACCATATGTCATGCCCCTCCAAGGGCATAACTTTGTGTCAATCGCTCATAGGAACTCAAGGAGAGTTCCTATGCAACACCAACACTTGCGCGCTACACTCGAAAGTTATCTTAACGCACGCAATGTCATGGCCAAAGAGTTATAACGCAAACTCTACCCTCTTGACCATGATCCATTACACTACCGCGCACGTGTGGAAACACAAGGCATATAATGCTTCCTAAATTACGTCGGGAGTATTGTGAATACATTCCACGTTTCCCTATTGTCAATACTCGCAAGCGGCACGAGATATGACCCTCACAAGTGGCCTCACGAATCAACTTTGTTTTGCCCATATCTCTGAGTCAAATGGAGGGCAAGATAAAAGGAAAGTTGATTCGTGCATAGGGAAGCACGTAGGTCCACTCGAAAGAGGTCAAATCAAGTGCGGGGATGTCGAAGTCGAAAATCCGATTTCGACATCCTGAAAAATTCGGATTAAGGTTGCGAGTGTAAGATGTGAAAATTGCGGAAGCGTCCATGCAGTTCCTGAAGGCTTTGCAGCCTTCGTGACGGATTGCGTTAAAATTTCCATTATAAACAGTTAAACTGGCGGTTACGGTAAAGTCGCGATCCAACCGCCAGCAGTCAAAACAGTGAATATCAGAACGGAAGCGTAAAACTTGACGGAAACAATATGAAAATAAAACCCTGTTGATTCCTGATATTCTGATACACAAATCTCCGCTGGCGGTGCATCGGTTGCCGATGCGGGGCTTTACGGCACGGAATGGAGCATCAACGGGCGTCTTCCCTTCCGTACATGAGGTTAGTGGACCGGAGACCGGCTGTATGCCGTAACCTAGCCATGGGGTTCTGGGTACCGCTTCACTGTTGCACGTCGACTGTGAGCTTCATCTCCGGTATTGGCTTCTTCTCACCCTTCTTCTTGCGTCCTTTCTTCGGTGCGTCCCCTTGGTCGGTCCCTGGTGACGACTCCATGGCCTCTGCGTCTGGTGCTGGACGTTCTGGCGACCTTGGTTCACTCATGATGCCAAAAAATACCTAAAAAGGGCAAATTGCATGACATGAAACACGGTCATTTGAACTCTGAAATCGGTCGAAACTGTATTTTGCAGGTCGTTTTTGCAAATCTGTTCCACAACTGTCTTTGTTCTGACTTAATCCACGGCACTTAGCGAACTACTCAGTGCGCGAGGCCTCGCGCACTCACATCGCATTACATACCTGTTTTTCGTAACGTTTAGTGCGCGAGGCCTCGCGGACTGCGGGCGTCAGTTACCGCAAGCGTTGCCGCACGTTGCGTGTTGCTGCTTCCTGTCTGTCGGCATCCATATCTGTTCTCCGCCCCACAACAGCATCCATTTTCCGTTTCGCTTGGTTTGTGGGATTTGTTTTCTGGTCAATGAGGGCATCCAGTACGCTGTGACCAAGTAGCCGGTAGTGGTCGTAACCAAGGGGTTGTGTAGGTGAGGTCGGAAATCTCGGTAACCTCCGTGGCCACGAAGTTGCAACGGTGCTGACTCTGGCCGACTCCCATTCCACATACGCCATGCAAATCCGGTCTGTTGCCAAAAATCTTGTCAGTCGTTGTCGCATCCTACGTACCAGGTTCTTGGGAACGTTTTGCACCCCCATGCGTTTGCCACCAGAACCAACCTTTAGTAACAAGTAATGGTTTTCCACCTCCTCGACAGTAACTGAACCCGTGTTTCTCGCCTTGTCCCGCACCAACTTGCTCAACATCCCTTCTCCAAATTCCTCTGAGTGTGCCTGACCGGGCAGGTCCTGGTGCCACTTGCTGTTGTACAACAATGTGCACATGATTGTGTGTTCGTACTTCAGTACGGTGTCACACGGTCCTCGACGCAGCCTCCTCAACAGACACAAACTCAACTGCAACACCTCCAGAGCTCTTGATCCTGTACCGTTGTTTTACCCTGACCAGTTGCATTCCCATAACAGGTGGCCCAAGTACAACAACAACGGGCACCATTCCGACAACAAATGCAGAACTGCGTTTGCCACTGCTGCCCTGTTGGCATGCGCAGTGTCACGACCACTGATCGCGGTTGCAGCTTGTGCCTTGCGCCGATAGGGCCGTAGTATTCGGGGTGTGGCAAGCATCAGCGCAGCAATAGCTTTTTCCATAACTATCAGTTTGGGGTATGATAGTATGGTGGAACCAGGTCGTAGCAGACCTTTCCGTAGGTAGGTTAGAATGGGCCAGAACACCTGAAAAGTATGAGTAACAACGAACTTGTAGGCAACCCAGACACCGTAAACTACAGGCACGTAACGCAGGTTCGCACGCATGTTCCCTCGTTGGTTCTTGGCACCGTACAACAACTTTAGTATCCTGTAGTGTATGTTTTCCTCAACCAACAGCGGTAAAACTCTGTTTGTCTGTTGTGCTACGTCCTTTGCAAAGTGTAACAAGTTTAACAGACAAACACCACCAGTTACCTTTTCTTTTGACAGGGCCAACGGGCGCCACACCGGTGCCTGCACAGTCGTTGCATCCCTTCTCACATCCAACGGTGCTCTCACGTTTCCGGTGTCTGGTGCACACCCATCTGCATACCGCATGTCACGCAAAGTCTGGGGGATTCTTCGTTCACATTGTTGCACAGCCCTTGCCGCTGTCGTTATCCGTGCTGCCAGGTCCTCAATGGCTGGATGTCCTGCCAAATACGTGGGCCTCTGCTTCAGTTGAAGTACTGCCACTGCAGTACAGTTTTGTGACCGGTCACTTTCGTCTGGGTGTGTCGTGTATTGTGCCCGGTACCAGTTATCCATCCACAGCACGCAACACGACGAAAGCACCAGTGACCACGTTGCTTTAAGTGCTGCTGCTGCCTGTTCGTCCACTGTATCTGCGGCAGCGTCTGCTTGCCCAAGTCGTACTTTTGTTCGTCTTTCTGTTTGCGTTAGGTACCCTGTTTTGTTTCCCGGTTTTTTCCTGTTTGGTACTGCCCGTTGACGCATCAACAGGTAGAGGTTCCAGCCCTCCTGTCGCAAAATGCGCACCCAGCGCTTGTCCTCCTGCCTTTTAGATGCTGGTAAACTGTGGCGGGTTCTTTTGTTGAACCTGAGTCGCTGTGCAAATGTTAACCCCGGTTGCGCCGCCAGGTCGTTTCGTTTGAGTCCTTTCCACAGGTTGTCTGCTGTTTGGTATGCTTGTTCTGCCGCGCATGCCTCTCGTAGTGCTGCTGCTCCTTTGCTTACTTCTGCTATTATCTGATGCGTTACGGATTTTCTGGCTCGAAGTGGCATTTTGCGTCTTTCTCTGTGGAATTAGATTTGCGCACATATTTTCGTTATCGTTTCGCACAGCGAACTTTAAAAAAAGTGTGTTTCAAAACATCTGGCCTTTTCCTGACGTCATTTCTGGTGCGCGTGCTGCCGCCGCAGACTGTATTTGGTGTGTGCGTGCGCTCCGTTCCCAGTAACCGAAAACCGTTTTTGCAACCACAATTTCCTATCCTGTTTCCTTTTGTACACCCAGTTGGAAAAAAAAACCATATCTATCGGGCAGCGCAGGCTACGGCCGCTATTAGAACCGGACACGTCTGCCATTGAGTGGCTGTTGGAAAAAAGCAAATCATTCCCCTGATCCCCTGAAAAATATGACGAAGGTTACCGATGTATAATCGACTGTCACAGGTGGTAGCCCTGAAAGGGAATGTAAATACCGGCGTAGCCTGACCTGCCTGCTTTTCCATTTTCTTCCGTCGCTTAAGTGCGCGAGGCCTCGCGCACTGATTGTTTCCGTGGGACAATGTTCTATACCTCGTTATATCTGACCAACATGGTGTCTACACACACATACACCGGAAAAATCAAATGTGTTTGTCCGTCTGGTATTGTACCTACAATTGTACGCGTTATTTCCATTCTACAAATTCAATACATAACGTGACCTGAGTGCGCGAGGCCCTGCGCACTCCGGGTGCTTAAGTTGGTATTTTATTTTCACTTTACAGTACATATGTTTCCCCTAACATGGGAAGTCCGACAGTCCTACACTTCCAATGCTCCGTGGGCAACACAATCCTACTTTTAATACCGTGTACCGAGCTGCGTATTTCCACAAACGCCAGTCCTTACGGATTTTTAGGTTTCGTGATAAACTCTACTTTGAACATCTTTAGTGCGCGAGGCCTCGCGCACTCAGAACGCCAGAGAAATGTAAAAAAACGTCACATTGAAGAAAGCGGAGTTGCACAACACCAAAAAGGCAATTTATTTCACTACGTCTAAAATCACGTTCATCAAACATCCAAAAAAATAGTTTTTTTGCCCTTTTGCGAACCGGTCCTTTTCCGCGCGTTCGGCGCGCAAAACAGGGTGCAGTTTGCGTGGGCTAAGTTTGTAGTTCTTTCCGTCTGCTTGTTGCAGCTTCCGCTTTCTTGACTTTGTTTGGGCCACGGCTGAAGATCCCAAATTTGCATTTTCTTTGAGTTTCATTTTCCAAGACCATGGATGGTTCCAGTGCCCTAGATCTGTTCAGTCTCACCTTTTCCGAGTGCTTTAGAGATGTTGGACGTCCGTTTTTCAAGTCTCCGGTTTTCAAATATTTGATGTGTTTTGTGTTGTTTTGTGTTTTCTCTGAGAGTCTATGGTGTAGCTGCCTTGTAGATACCCTTACGTTCCGTGTAGGGTCTAGCGAGAAGTAAGAAAAATTGCTTTTCCTTTTCGTCGCTACATTCTCATTCACTTTGTTATCAATTTCCGCGACAATGTTACAACCAAATTTCGGAGTGTAGTACGATAGAATGCATCGCCTGCGGGCCGCGATCAATACTAACTGTTCATTGATTTCTTTCTTTGTAGTTAAAAGACGTGCATTTTTCTGATATTGTGGGATCTTGGAATGTTAGTTTTAAACAATTTGGAGCCCTGTGAGTTGTCACCCATGGCTTCCATCATGCGTCTGTTTTTATGTTCGTCTTCTAATACCATCATTGGTACACACAGGTGCAGTAATAAGCACGTGGACCAAGGTGCAAGTATATGTATGTACTCGGTGGTGCACCGATGGTTTGGTCCGTCAAGATATGCATTCTTTGCATACATATGCACCTGTTGTATTCTAATGCATTTATGGCATTTATATGCGTTCATTCCTTACATGCATGCTCTCCATACACATACATGTAGCTTGTTAATGTTTGGTTTCAAGCAAGTCTAAGTGTAGTGCATCTGACATTATTGTGATTAGTGTGACACGTCTCCTGTTCTTTTTTTGGCATGAAGCCGAGCAGAGGCGAAGCTCCATCCTTGGGTGCCGATCTTGAGATATTGCCATATAGTCCTCAATACCTTGGACACCAATAACCGCCGTTGTGGGGAAACGAAAATGATGGGGCCTGGACAACAGCACGGCGGCTGCGCTGGAAACACCAACTCCAGTCTTGAGAACGACATGAATCACATCTGCCGTCGCTCGCTTCATTGGTTGATTTCTCTTTATAGGATATCATTTTTTGCTCCTCTGATACCAACCGCACTCTCCAAACATGATACTAGTTTAGATGTTGAGAGGTCTTTTACCCTACAACTGAGGGCCAAGCCCAAGGACCACCTTTCTCCAAATCTACGGTACAATTTGGATGAAATTGGAAATATGTTTCATCTTTTTCACGAGATTTTATAGAAAGGAAAAGTGTTGTTAGATCTTTTTATCTTCTTCACAATCATCTTAGGCATGCGACATCAACATCGCATGGAAGATATGCAACAAACCCTATTTAAGTATTAGTATGGGGAGGGACAATATATGTGTCAATGTGGCTATACAACTGTTGCCTTATCGGTGTCCTCATGTTGGACAGATATTCAACGTCAAAAAGAGATTAGATGTGGCAAAATGCCATATTGCCAATGAGGAACAAGCATCCAAACTTGCTGTCAAAACCGTGCCGTGGTAGTGCAGACGTGGGCTCAAAGAGTTGCATTGCGGATGTACTACGCATAAGAGCCCCCCGACTAACACATCTGTGGTGATATCGGGTCTCTCTTCTTTTGGGGGGGGGGGGCATTGCTCGGGCTACATAGACCTAACAGCTACAAGGTTGCTCTGTGTTGTTACGAAGTAAGTAAGTAAGTAAGGGCGGCCGCGTCCGCAGCCTCATCTGACATCTCCTTGTTTGTTTTACATGGTGACCGCCTCTGGCGGGAAGGAGAGCTCTCCACCATCAGTTCCCCTGGCGACCCTTGTCTCACCTCACGGCCGAGAACTTCAACCAGGTTCCCTTGGGGCATGACCGGCAGTAGGCTCCCTTCAGTCGCTGCCCTCAGGGTTTCAGCTCCCTCCGGTCACCCTTTGGAGGATCCCCCGGCCTTCCCCCCCTAGCACAGCCTATTGGGCGCCTGCAGGCGGGTTTCCTGTGGATAGCCCTCGCCGACAGCGGAGCATTTCTCTCTGTCAACCACATTCCACCACTCCCCATCCCTCACGGGTTGGAGTACCCACTCGGCTCCCGGATGCACTTGGGTGTCGTCCATCCACGGCTGGAGGCCAGGGGGCGACCCTTTCCACGTTCCCCCTGGTCCCGCTCACGCGTGAACCTACGTGTACTCAGGCCATTGACCCAGGGACCTCAAGGTCAACCCCCACCCCTGCGGACACCTCTCAGCCGTCCCGGAGTTCAGGGCATTCTCCCGACTTCCCGTGGTCAGGGTCCCCATGGTTGGCCCATGGTTTACCACTCCATGGCGACTGGTTTGCCAATTGCACGGGGCTGTTGCTTGGCGCTTTCGGTCTCCCTGCCCATCCCATGTCCCATTCCCCTTTGCCTCATCCCGGCACCGGCCCGTTCCCAGCGTCCCATGGACTCCCTACCCCGTCGGGCCGTTGTGCGGCCCTAGCCACACGCCCTTCCCCGCCCCGTCCCCTTGTCCCTTCATCCCGTGTTTATACCCCACCTGGTCGCCAGCAACCCTGTGGCGTGGGCCCACTGGATCCTCTTCCATCCGGGGACCGCTTCGTGCGCCTAGCACGGGTCGCTCCCTTCCCGCCCCCGTCCCTTTCCCCTGCGCCGCGGCCCTGGCCTAATCCCCTGGGCTGCTGTGCAGCCCCATCCCATCCCACATCCCGTGTTTATACCCCGCCGGGCCGCCAGCAACCCTGTGGCGCGGGCCCCACTGGATCCTCATCCATCCGGGGACTGTTTCGTGCGCCTAGCACGGGTCGCTCCCTTCCCGCCCTTTTCCCCTGTGCCGCGGCCCCGGCCTAATCCCCTGGACTGTTGTGTGGCCCCATCCCATCCCTCATCCCGTGTTTATACCCCACCGGGCCGCCAGCAACCCTGTGGCGCGGACCCACTGGATCCTCATCCATCCGGGGACCGTTTGGTGCGCCTAGCACGGGTCGCTCACCTCCCGCCCCCGCCCCTCACTCCTGTGCCACCTCCCATGCTGTCCTAGTCCCCTGGGGCTGTCGCGTGGCCCTAGCCACACGTCCTCTTCTGTCCCGTCTCCTTGTGGTGCTGCGGGGTGTTGTCCGCCTTTTTGTTTTGTTTTTTCGCCGCGCTTTTTTCCGCGTGGTTCCCTCCTCCCTGCATGCACGCACAACAACACTGCAGCGCCATCTGTCTCGGTTCCGTTCGGTGCTCTCGTCCAGTCCCACCGCCATCCTCTGGCGCGGCCCTTGGCGGTCCCCGGCCATGCCAGGTGAGCGCCCCTCCCTCGCGACCCAGCCTTTTTGCCCGCGTTGTTGTACGTTTATCTTCTTTCTCTCCTCTCCACCCTCCCCTCCCCTCTGTCTCCTGCCCGCATTCTTAGTGTTGTTCTCCTGCTCCGTGTCCTCGCCGCTGGTCGTACCCGCGTCATGGTTGTATCTCGCGCGCCCTCACGCGCCTCTGGGCTTCTGCCCTGTCTTCCGACCTGTAGGCCGACCTGGGCAGCCACCCCAGACACCCCTTCGGGGGGACTTCCCCGTCGTCCTCTCCCGACGGCCGCCCCTCCATCAGTTCCCTGATGGTCGGGCGGGGCGGCCGGTACGGCTCTCTGCGAGTCATCGGCATGGTGCTTCTCAGTGAGAGACATTGTGTTCCTTTGTGCCCTTGTTGGCCCCCTGTTCCCCCCACCTCCCGCGCCCTGCCTCCTCTACGTGTCCTTCCTGTGTGTCCGCCTGTTCTGCTGTTGTTTTTTCTTTGTTCCGTGTTCGCGCTCCCCGCTGCTCCCGCGCGCCCTGCGTGTGCCCCCTGCTCTTCTCCGTGCTACCCCTGTCCCGCTGCCCTGCGCCCCCTCTCTCGCCTGTCTCCCCTCCCATTCTCCTTCTCGCTGTCGACCCTGCCTGTACGTCTGCCCTCCCTGTCTGAGCCGCGCTGTCACTCGTGTGTGCCACCCGCGTGCTCTACCCCTGCCCCTCCCCCTCGCCCCTACCCTTTTCCCTGGGGTCTCCCCTACCCTAGTGCTCCCTCGGTCCCCGTCTCTCACCCCATCCTGGTTGCCTTGTGCCCTGTGTCGGGGGGGGGGTGTATCAGCGGACTAGACTGTGGCCCTGCCCCAGGACTGGCATGGCCGTTGGTTTCCTACGCACCATGAGTCACCGCATGTGCCGAAGGAACACAGAGAGAACGTCAGGGAGATGCTTGTCCAATTCCCTTCGCTGCATTTGCACTGTGGAGCCCAGCCGCATAGACCAGCTGCGGACCAGAGCCCCCATTCGGACCCGGCGCGGTCACCAAGGGTTCACACTTCGTTGCACCTCGCAGGTGTCCCATGGCGCCGGCGGCCACCAAGGCCTGGCGTGGTCAACCCCTCAGAGCAGGGCGTGCGTAAGTCCAATGGTTTCAATGCAGCACCATCCTGTCATGCAGAGAGCTTTGCCTCCATGTAACAAGTCGGCGGATAGCCCGCACACTCCGGCTGCCAGTCCACAGGGGCGCCGGCGAGACGTGGCTCCACTGCACCGGACTCGAGTACACCTGCACTGCCACCTGCCCATCCCAGCAATCTCTCCGATCACACCATCAGCCAAGACCCTGGCACCAACGTGTCGGAATATTGGATGCGTGTAACGGCAGCAGTGACAGCACTCAATTTATGCATCATGTGATCATAATTTCAATGATTCTCAGATGTACATTAGTGCAGTAAATTTTCCGCTTGTTTTCATGTTTTTCGTTCGCCGCCAGATGTTGCCTGTGAGCGCGCGTCGAGTCGCATTTGTCTTTCGTGATTTTCCAATCGGATTTATTTAAATTATTTTGAATGAATTCACGTTGAGTCATTGTGCGATGGATGCACAAAGAGATTCTATGTCTGCTCCATTTTTGTAGACCGGGTTTTTCTGACTATGCATATTCCACCATGGAGTTCAATGGGCTCACAAGTGCTTCGCATATGTCGCTCCCAGAGGCTGGATATGGGTATGAAGAGGGTCAGTTGGGTTCGGAGATATCAGGGGCAGTGTCGGGCGTTACGACCCCTGGGGCATCAAGGCTACAGGCTTCGCAATCACAAGAAATATCCGTCACTATGCAGCGGTTACATGGTAGCAGAGGAAATCATGACTCTGCTTCTGGAATCTCCACGGACACCCTGAGATCATCGGACTTTGGCGGGGCTATCACTCGTTCTGGGTCACTTTGTGTTCCCCCTGAGGTTACATTCGTGGCTTCTCCCCAGTAGACCGAGGATAAACCTTCAGAGTGTCCTTACTGTGGCCATAGACATTGGCCTGGAGTTCATACTTGTGCTGATTGTTGTATGAACGCCCCCCCTAACCTTAAACCCGGTCGAGAATCTCCCTCCTCAAGTGAATCTGGTTCCAGCTCTCACGCTCTACCTGATCTTGAAGACAGTAGCAGCGAAGGAGAGCCGTCCAATACTGGAATTAGTGAGATTTCTGGTGAATACTGGGAAAACCACTTCCAGGAAATCTGGAATCAGGAGTTCTTGCACCGCCAAAATTGGCTACTGGCGGAGGCAGGCTATCGAGGCTGTCTGAGGGACTGGTTCAGGGCGTCGTGCCAGTTCATCAGGGACAGTGGCCGCCTGCAATTTGACGCCACTTTGCAGGAACAAGAGGATTGGGAGGAGCTGATGGACCAGTTCTACCACCAGGCTGCCGTGATGGTTCAAATGGCCATCATTGCCGAGGATAGACGCCAGAATGTTAATCAGCACGCTGGTCCGTCGGGCGCCTGGGGTCCGAACGACGAAGAGGTCGATGAAATGAGGTGTGATTCGACACATTCTCACCTCTCTAGGGAGCAATTGTCCAAGCTTCCCAACTCTAACTCGAGTGTTCATACTTTGGTTGATGAGGTAAGAAGCAAAGGAAAGGATACTAGATGCCCGTCCTGTGGTGAGTGTGCCAAGGACTGCTCCTGTCGGCGCCAGATTTCGTCGCTGGAAGACAGGGTGAAGGACTTGAAGAGGGCGGCGAAGGAGAAAAAGCGGGATGACGACAGCAAGTGGAAGGAGATGGAGCAGAAGCTGGAAAAATTGACCAATCTGGTACAAAATCTGAGCACTACTGGGCTCACTGGACCAGTGCCTGCAATGGCAAGTCACCCAGCACCTACCTCCTCAGCTGCACCTGCATCCACGCCTTACAGCGTTCCACATTCTCCGGCACCCCCAGCTTTTACTGGCCCACTCCCAGCTTTTACTGGAAATTCTGGTATTCCCCCTACTGGAATTACAAGTCCTATTGGCTTCAATCTGGGTACTGAAGGAGGAGAATCTTCGTCAGAGAGGTCTATACTGTCTGTTGGTACCATTGGTGATATTGATGGAGAAGCAAGGACCAGCGTGAAGGAGAGATCAATAGCCTTGAAGAAGAAAGGCAAGGAAAAGAAGGAAAATGAAGCCAAAACGAAGGGAAAAAAGAAGAAATTGAAGGAGATGAGGTATCCTCAAGGACCATCAACGCCGTTTGTACAGCCTACTGTGGATCAGGCGTTGCTGGCGGCCGCAATTGCTCAAGCACAGGCAATGGGAGGCGCCGCTGTCAACCCAGTTTTTGTCAATCCTGTTGGCACATCCACAGGTTTCAACCTGAACCACCTGCTCAATCCTTTGCACATGAGGCTTAGAGGTTCAGTGATGAAGCAGCCCAAGTTCTCAGGACACAGAAACTACTGGGCGTCCTTCGAAAGACAATTCATGGTTTGGCTGCAGACGGAGAAACTGGACAAGGAACTCTGGATTCTCGGGTTGATGGACTGTTTGACTGGCAAACTCAGGGAAAGTACATATAATCTTTATGTGGAAAGGCAGAATCAAGGAGATCCCCTGACTTATGATGAACTGTGGCGAAGTCTCAAAAAGAAAGGCTCTGGACTCCCTGAGGATCATTACAGGAACCGTCTTGAGAGCTTCAGGGCGATCAAGAAATTGTTTCTTGAAGAGATTCAAATAGCAAGGCAGGATTGGGAGTTTTTGGTGCAGGAGGCGGAGAACTCGGGAGAAGGCCTTTCTGAAGGCGAGATGAAAGAGATTCTCCTGAGCAAGCTCACGCCGGAGACCAAGCAGAAGATCAGGGACTCGCAGGCGGACCAAAAAGTCCTGGGCAACTGGGTTGAAGTCCGAGGATTGCCGGAGACTATGGGAAAAATGGCAGTTCGTGAGTTGCTGCACTCTATCAGTGCTACGGGATTGAAAGACATCACCATTCGTGAGGGCAGATGGAGAGTTGGTTTCCATGATTCTGGACAGTCGGAGTTTTTCTGTAGCATGGTGGATGGAAAAGTGAAGTATAAGGGGACAGTTTTGAAGGTGCGGCCGTGGATCTTCTCGTATGGAGTCGAGCAGATCTGGGACCAACTTGAAAAGTATGCAAACTTAGAACGCCAGAAGTCACAGGATGCACAAGGCTTCGGAGGCAAGGTCAGTGCCGTTGGTGAGAAGGGATGCTCCGTGTGCATTGCCCTTGGAAAGGAAGGTCGAGCGGCGACTCACACGACCGCAGATCACAGGTGGACGCCCTCAGATATCAAGACAATTCAGTCCAAAATGGATGGAAAAGGAAATTCTCCCACAAATCCCCAGCAGGATGGAGCACGAGATGCTGACCAGCATGGAAGGGGAAAGGGTAAAGGGCAGTCCAAAGGAAAGAACAGAGATTGGACACCAAAAGATTACTCGCAGCAAGGCGGAGATCCAAGAGGCTCAAGATGGACCGATGCTGGTGGAAAGTCTGGTGGAAAATCTGGCAAAAAGAGTGGAAAGGGACAAGGAAAGTCCGGGAATCAAGAGGATTCCAAGGTGAATGGCAACCCCCTGTATACGGAGACGCCAGCAAACAAGACCTTCGGCAGCAACAAGGATACTGGAGGTCGAGGCAAGGGCAGATCCAACGAATCCAACCCCAATTCCAACACCTCCAACAACAAAGGCCAAGGAGGTAAGAAAGGTGGTGGTGGAAAGTCATTTGGTGGTCGTGGACGTGGAAAAGGAGTCAATGCCGTTGAAGCAGGAGAAGAATGGGTTGACGAAGGACAAGTAAAGGACGTGCAGCCGAACGTCGAAGAAGAATGGCAATAGGGAAGCCAACTTGACCCAATTCCCAACATTGGTGTTGAGTGGCAGGAGACAAAGCCCATCAGGGTAGTTGGGGCGGTGGATGGACGCTGCTGGGATCAGCTGGCGCATTCCTCCGGCCTTCTCTACCCTGCCTGGGTCCTCAGCGCTGTCCGGCGGGGCAAGCAGCGCCAGTTTGTCTGCTGGATCCAGGTCAGGACGACAGATGGTAAGGTTAATCTTGCCAAATGTCTGATTGACAATGGTTCAGAGGTCGATCTGGTGAGGAGAGGCTTTCTGCAGGAGGACGAGGCGAAGATGTCCTCGACACCTGTCCAGCTGGAGGGAGTTGGTGGACATCGCCTTGAAGGTGGCGACAGAGAGGCAGAATTGGCGGTCAGATTGGTGAAACAATCTGTCTGGAGCGTGGAGGAGACGGTGACGGAGGAGTGGTTTTCTGGAAAATTCTATGAAGCCACCATAAAGTATGATTTATTCTTGGGTCAACCATGGCTTCACGCTCACCGTGTGTCGCCCATGAGACACAGGACATGCTTCCTCCAGGATCCGTCGACCAGCGACCCGTCTGACCTGTATTATCTGCAGCCATACACCAAGAGTATACACCAATTCAAAGAGCGAAATAAGCTGCATATTCAGCGAAATGGGCAGGAATGGACAGGGAATCAAGAAGAGTTCGCCGAAGGAAAGGTGGATTCATTGAATTGCAAGAAGTGGAAGTCAGTTTGCTATCGTGTAGTCGACAAATGGCGGGACATTCTGGTGGATTACTTCGAAAAGAACCACAATTTTCGTCCGCAAGTTGATGCCTTTGCAAACAGCAGAAATAAAAGATTTCCAAAGTTCTACGACGATGCCTGGAGTGAGGACTGGTCTGAACCTCTGTGGATCAATCCGTCCTCCGACGATTTTCCTCGTGTGGTGCAGAAGCTGAAGCAATCCAGCTCAAAGGCGATTTTACTTGTCCCCAACTGGCCAAAAAAATCTTGGTTCAAGGACATTATGGACATTTCAATCGACATTGTCGAGCTACCTCACAAGGGAGTGAAGCTGTATTGCGAAGACAATGACAAGCCTTTGCCACAGCGTTCGTGGAGCACGTTGGCGTGCTTAGTTGACGGGAATCTGGGAGATTATTGGCGAGATGACAGTGAAATGGGAACAGAAGAGGTCATTTCAAATTCCTCAGGAATCGACGAAATTGAAGTGGATCGAGACGATCGACAGCGGAATCCTGACATATCGTCGCGGAAGGAGGGAAAGACAATAAGTGTCCCTCAAGAGAACGCCTCCGTCCATTCCAATTCGTCCCCATCAGACAAGAATCAAGCCAAAAATGTCAAGATTTCAAGCTAGAATGACGACAAATTTCCAAGATTTTCACCTGAATTGACAGGAATGCAGCTGAATTCGTCCGACCATCCCTGCAAGACATTTGTGGACCCCCTTAATTGGTGAGATCCCACGGAGGAGCGAGCTCAGGTGAGCTTCATCTGCCAACAATGCGACGAAGAAGTTTGGAATGAAATGGCCAAGAATATGAGACCACGACCAACAATTCGCAAATTGGTGGACATAATGTCGGTGATTAAATGTGGGAATCAGGTCGACGGAGACAAGATATCTGCAAGAAGGGACGCAGTGTTCGAAGATTATAAAGATGATGTGCTGAGAAAGAAGTTGTGGAAAAACCCCCCAATTTGATGTGAAAATGGGGAAGCCAACATTGAGATAATCCAAGGCTCAAAGGTGCACAAACAACGTCCATTCTACCTTCACGGCACCAAAGCAGATGCCCTGCGAAAGATTATTGAGCGCAATCTCTATGAGTTCGGTTGGTTGGAGGGCTGCATGAGTTCTGAGTGGTGTTCAGCACCATTTACTGTGCCAAAACCCCCACCTGCTGACCAATCCAGCATAGATGCTTGGCGTCTAGTGGTGGATTACAGAGCTCTGAATGCCGCCACGGTACCTGACGCGCATCCCCTTCCTTTAATCAAGAAGGAGATCGCCGCGAGAGCCAAAGGTAAACTCTTTACTGTGTCGGATTTGCGCCATGGCTTTCACCAAATGCCACTTCGAAAAGAGGATAGGCATTTGACAGCAATGTGCACGCCCTGTGGTACTGTCCAGTGGACTGTACTGCCGATGGGTCTGAAGAATGCGCCGTCGATGTTCTAGAAGATGATGGAGACTATTTTATTTCAGAAGCACAAGTCTCTGGGATTACAAGAATTCTGCAGCATCTACATTGACGACCTTCTGATTGCCACGCCGTTGGGAAAAAACTTTGATGAGTGCCTGAAGTTGCACGAAGAACAAGTCCGCAAAGTTCTCGAAGTCCTTCGACAAGAGAAGCTCGTGTGTGCACCCAAGAAGGGCAAAATGTTCCTCCTGAGCGTGGAATTTTGTGGCTCTGTCTTGGAAGATGGGACAAGAAGACCGGCCCCAGGGAAAATGGCTGCCCTGCAGCTATGGGAAAGGCCTAAAACCATCACGCAGCTTCGTGCCTTTTTAGGCTGCTGCAATTATTACCACGAGTTCCTTCCTCTCTACGCCAAGTTCTCTGGTCCATTGACAGAGTTACTCAAGGTTGGCAAAATAGAAGGAAAGAAGGGATCTCAGGTCAAGCTCAAGTGGACACCAGAATGTGAAGAGGCCTTTACTGGTCTCAAGGAAGCACTGGCAAATGTGGTTACATTAAAGACTCCGTGGTTGGATGGAAGACCTTTTTATATTCGTACAGACACCAGTCGTTACGCCATTGGTGCTACGATTGAACAAGTCGATGACGAAGGTCACCATCACCCTGTGGCTTTCTGGTCTCGCAAGCTTACAACAAGACAGCAAAATTGGAGTCCAGGGGAACAAGAAGCCTACGCAATCCTTTGTGCCTTACGGCGTTATGAAGGTTGGATCTTGGGCCATCGCGTTGAGGTACTGACTGACCACAAGTCACTGGAGAGCTGGAGGACAGAACATGTGGATACCCCTGGTGGACCAGCTGGGGGGAGTGGCTGTTGGCATGAAACTCTCAGCAGATTTGACCTCCACGTGACTTACATTCCAGGGCGCTACAATACAGTGGCGGACGCCCTGAGTCGCTGGGCCTACCCAGCCTCAGAGGCTTACTCTGAAGTGAGTTTTCATGGGACAGCGACGGATAAAGCCGAAGTGATCTAGTTTGATAAGGAGGAACAAGCACTGATCAAGAAACATTGTCTCCAATGTTCGATTAAGAATCGGATGAAGGTTGAATTGGTCAGATGCAAGGAGATTACCAAGGCAGATCAGACTGAAAGGGTTAACTCTGACTCTGAGTCGTCGCTGCCGCTCCTGAATGTGTTTCCAGTGACAAGATCCAAGGCGAAATCCACGCTCCCTCCACAACAAAAGGACAAGGAAACTTCCTTCCTCTATGCGGATTGGACGAAGATGTACAAAGAGGACAGGTTCTTTTGGTCTGTATACCACAAGTTGAAAGGGGACAAGCCTTACGACTCTGAAGAGATGTCTGATTTCAGGATCCAAGGCAACAAGTTTTTTTGGCAAGGACGGATTTGTGTTCCTGATTGTCTAATTGACCAATATGTCAAACATTGGCATCGGAATGAGACATCCCACGGACACTCCCGTGTTCTGGAGCAGGAGCTACGACACAGAGTGTACACACGGGACCTCAAGAGTGCCTGTGAGCGAGTTGCCAAAGGATGCAAGCAATGTCAGACGAACATCCCCAAGAATCAAAAGGCAGGAGGATTATTGAAGGGACTGCCAATTCCTGAGAGGTTGTTCGACAAGGTGACGGCGGATGTCTTCGAGTTGGGACAAATCCAAGAGGAATGTCTCTACACGAGGAAGCCAATCGATGGGGTTCTGTTAATTCAAGACCGCCACAGTGGCTACATCCAGGTCCTCCCTTGCAACACGAAGCATCTCACCTCCGAAATGGCTGCCAAGTGGACTGCAAGTCAGTGGATGAGTAACTGGGATGTTCCCAGTGAAATTCTGACGGACAGTGGGAAGGAGTTCATTGGGACTTGGTGGGAGAACATGTGTGCTCTATTGGGAGTTCATCATCTTCGTGCCCGAGTCTACGACCATCGAGCCCTCCCTGCTGAACGCGCTGGAAGAATTCTTATCTACATTCTGAAAACATTTCTGGCGACTGAAAAAGACTACAATTGGCTGGAGACAGTGTAAGTGCGGCTAGCCCCATCTGCTCAGATTTTCAGACATTCTGCCCAGATTGGCTACATTTTGGTCATTTTCTTTGCTTCGGCGGAATCGCCGCCTCGCAGCTCAGTCTCAGGATATTTCCTATATATTTCTGATATGCCGGATTTGATTCCGCGGTCCATTTCCCGTGAATCCGCCGCGTTCCGCTATTTTAGCTGGAATTGCCATTTGCCGCTGACGCGCGCTCGCGGGCCAGATCGGCCAAACATTTTTACATAATTGGATTATTTAAATCTTTTCAGACAGTTTTGGACACTCAGATGTATTTAGAATGATTCGCATCAATTTTCTTCATAGACTGGGATTTTCTGCCGGACCACAATCAGCATGGACCTTGCTTCAGTTGTTGCTGCTCTCGCCTCCGTTGGTGTCCGTGTCTCCGGTTCTACCCCCAATAACAACATCCAGGGAGACTCCTCGCGTGCCTGCCCCACTGGTCTTGCCCGCCCCGAGCCCTCCGGCACCCACAACGACCCAGGGCAGCACTTTCATGGTAGCAGAGGCTACCTGAATGTTGTTCCTTTGGTGTCCCAACCACAGCTAGCTCCCCAGTACGGCCCCGTAGACTCCGCCACCTCCGGAGACGTAACGATTACGCTGCCGTGGTGCTGTGCGAACGAGGCCTTGAGAGGAATGCCTTGCGCAAGCCCAAATTGCCCAAGAAGGGCACAAATCAGCAGCTGTGGAGGCCCAGATTACAATCAAGATCCCAGTCGAAATTGGCCATCAAGCAGCTGGAATCTCCCAGCCTACGCTAATGGCAACGCTCCGGTGGAGCTTACGGACCTGGCAGGTACTAATACTCCTTACCAATGTCCACATTTTGAGACCATCGACGCCGACATTGGTCCAGGTGAGGTACCTACCTATAATCGACCAGCCTCATGGGCACAATGGGACAACCATTTGTCTTCAGAAGTGACCCGTAACCTTGAGGCGCTTGAGGCCCTTTGTCTTTTAGCCACGTCTAAGCTGATAGGTCAAGAAAGAATCGCCTCTGATTTTTTATTCGAATATTTTTTCCTCCTTCAAGAAGAAATTAATACCAGGATGTGGTGGTGTTCTCAAGAAGATGAATCTTTTGCCATTTTTTTGCAGATGTGGGAGGCAAGCCCCTTCCCGAAGGAGAAGACCAAGGCACCTGTTGCCGGGCCCTCCGCCCCTCATCCCTCTGTTTCCATCCGCGACGATCTAGCCGCCGCGGTTGAGGAAGGAATTTTAGAGGCAGCCAGGCAGGCAAGCCTAGAAATTAGGGCTGAAGGAGCTCCCCAAGTGGACTCCTGGCTGCGAACCACTGAGATTAGCGGTCCGACAGCCTGCTCAGGCCCTTCAGGACACGGTATGTACTGTCCTGCCGACTGCTTTTGCAGATTACAGCGAGATACTGAGCTCCAATTGCTCAAAGATCAAATGCAACTCATCATTCAGACGCTGGGAATTAAAGATCTTTTCAAGACCCACATGAGGTCTGAGGGCGCATCATCGGTGGAACAAACAACAGAACCGTCGGAGGAGGCGACAGAAATTTTTTCGATTGCTCTTTCGGTGGACTCTAAGACCACCGACGCAAGGATCAGCAGGACTAAGCTAAAGGAAAGGGTTACAATCTCTCGATCTCAGAGTAGATCGGTGAAGGCTAGGACTGAGGCTCAGAATGTCAAACGAACTGCCTCCCGTACTACCCTTCCTGCTGTTGATTCCAATGCAATAGCCCAGATGTTGCTCGCCCAGACCCTCGCCGGAGCTGGTGTGGCTAATGATGCCGCCAAGGTGTCTGCCATTACGGCCGGTGTTGGGCTGGATTCACTTCTAAATCCCACTTCATTGCGACTTCGCCAGGTTGCCAAGCAACCGAAGTATAATGGAAACCCCAGACGTTGGCCTCAGTTCCAACAGGGATTTTAAACTGTGGGTTAAGACTCAAAAACTTCAAGATGATCAGTTCCTGATGGCCCTCTTGGACTGCCTTGAGGGAGCGCCGGCCAATACTTGGCTCAGGACCTGGAGGGATCGTGAGGATTCAAGTTCCCCCCTTACCTTTGATGAGGTGTGGGAACAGTTGGAGGTACGTGGATCCCGGCTGCCTGAGGACCATTACCACCAGATGTTGAAGAATTTTCCTTCGTTCTCGCGATTAATCTTGCACGAAGTGCAGGACAAGAGACAGCGCTTCTGGAATCTCGTAGAATAATCTGAACATTCAGGCGAAAAATTTTTCAGTGCCGAGCTGAAAAATCTGATTTTTGACAAGATCCCCTCAGAAACCGCCGCCACCCTTCGGAATAAACAGTCCGAAGAAAAGGTCAAGACCTGGTGGGCGGAAGTCGATGGCTTTGATGCCTCGGCCAACCGGTTTACCGTCAGGGAGGCACTTCAAAAGTGCTCCCCCACGTCGTTTACCAAGGTGAAATTCACTGAAAACACGTGGAAAATCAAGTTTAATGAACACGAGGATCGGGACTTGTTTGTCCAAGTCCTCAACAGGGGAGTAAGTTTCCACGGCCATCGCCTGAAGGCCAGGAACTGGGTGTTTTCGTTCACCCCGCAGGAACTGTGGGAAGAGGTTGAGCGGCTCGCTGACGCCGCCAATCAAAATTTCCATGAGGGTCTTGGGGGAAACAAGAATACCCAGCAAAACACCCAAAATGGGGCCCAAAAGGGCAACAAAAAGGTGAATGACACCCGGAATGTTCAGGATCATTGTAGCATCTGCCTTCTTTTAGGTTCTACGAACCGAGCTAAGACGCATTCTACTGGTAATCACCGATGGTCTGCTTACGATCACAAGGTGATTGGTGAAAATGTCAGTAATTCGCAGAATTCAGACAGGAATGACAGACAGGTGCATGGTGCAAAGGGGGGAAAGGGTAATCCGACCCCCTCCGGTGGAAACAAAAATACTGGAGGCCCTGGCGGGTCCCAAGGCAAAGGAAATCGGAATCCATCCGGCTCCGGTGGACAGCCGAACGGCCAGACAAGTCCCAATGGCAACGCCGGAGGCGGAAATCAAAATCCAGGCCAAACCCCTCAATCCGGTACAAACAAAGGAAATGCTCCAGGATCACAGGGTAAAGGTAAGGGAAATCCTTCAGGAACCCCTTTCTCTGGTAAGGGCAGAGGGCGTGGCGACGGTGGTGGCCCATCATCTGGCGGCCGTGGCCGTGGACGTGGAAAGGGAAATCATCGTGTGGATCAGGTCTCAGGTGCAGATCAGGTGTCCGATGCGGATCGAGATTATGTCGAAAATGCCCTGAATCCAGCGGATGATCCGTTCCAAGATGAGTGGATCGACAAATCAGGCTGTGTTCACAATGTTAACGCAGCCGCTGGAGGTCAGAACGCCTAGGGGAGCCACGAAAATCGCCCCTCCCCAGGCGATTTCAGGCATGATCCCCAAATTCCTGATCGACCATTACTTGATGTAGGGTCGCTTGTCTCCTCTCCCCTGGATCCGGCAGCGGATCCCTCTGTTGTAGTGGACGAGGTTGGTGTACAGTCCAAGCACAGGGCCCGTCAGTTTGTCACAAAGCTGTGGGTCTCTGATTGCAAGGGAAATTTCCATCTCGCCACTTGTTTGTGTGACAATGGATCAGAGGTAAATCTCCAATCCAATTCATTCTTACCCGACGACTGCGTGTTTGAGTCGCCTCATCCTGTTACCCTCGAGGGAGTTTCTGGACATTCTCTCGCAGGTGGGCAACGCGATTGTTATATATCAACTCATTTGGTCGCTCAAGACCTTTGGGAAGAGCAAAATGTGGAAGAAGTTGTCCTTAAGGATGACTACTTCTATCGTGCTGACATAAAGTATGACCTTTATTTGGGCCATCCTTGGCTTCGCAAGAACAGGGTAGCGCCCGTAGGTCATCGTCGTTGTATTTTGCTGGAGTCAGGTCCCTTGGAGCGTCCTGAATTTCGTTTTTTGCACGCAGGGTTTAAAAGTGCAGAAGAATTTTTGAAGCAAAAGGTGACACCAAAATTTGGTGAAGATGTCACCATTGCAGAGGTGAATGGGAGTGCCGATTACTCCCAAGAGTTAGAATGTCTTCGTAGGGACTCCCAGCCACGACGTCCTTCGCGCTGGCACTCTTCATCCTACAGAGTTGTCGACAAATGGCGCGATGCAATTTGTGAATACTTTCATGAGCACCATTCCTTTTGGCCCCAGTATGATGCCTTTGCTAACCGTATGAACAAGCGCTTTGACAAGCACTTTAGCGACGCTTGGACCCATAAATGGGACAAGAAGTTGTGGATTAATCCTCCGTTTCACTTAATCCAGCAGGTCATCCACAAAATCAAGCAAGATAAAACCCAGGCAATTTTAGTTGTGCCCTTGTGGGACGACAAGCCTTGGTTTCAGGAATTACAGGACATTTGTGTAGATTACATCGAACTTCCCAGGAAGATTAAGCTGTATGCCAGGGACGACACAGGTCCCCTGCCACAGCGGTCCTGGAGTTCGCTTGCATTCCTGGTGGATGGAAAGCTTTCTGACTCTAATTCTGCTGATTCTGGTACTGATTCTTGTGTTGGGTCAGAATCTGAGGTTGAGCGTGGTACTGATGATGAATCTATTTTTTCTGATTTTTGTCCGTCAGATACCCAAGGTGATTCAACGTCCAATGGATCCGCCTCGTCTCCCTCTTCCCCAATACGATCGACATCGAAAAGAATCTTCAGTGCACGGGCGAAGAAAAATTCCAAATCGCGCCGCAAATTCAGAGTTTTTTATGAAAAACCCCCTGTGGAAGCTTTCATGGATCCTTTCGAGGAGCTGGATCACGAAGAGAATCTCTGGGATTTCGACACAAGACCCACCTATCTTCAAGAGGCAGTTGATACGGACCTGTTTAGGGACATCCGTAGGAAGATTCTTCCTGCCAAAGCCGAAGAAGTCGCCAAAGTTTTTTCGACAGTAATTCCTGGCGATCAGGTGGACACTGAATTGTGTTCCAAGTCAAGAGAGAAGATTTTTGAGGAACGGAAGGACACAACCCTTTCAGGGAAGTTGATCAAAGACCCCCCTGTCCGTGGACAGTTCGGTGAAGCCTTCATCGAGCTTCGTGAAGGGTACAAGGCAAAAAAACAGCGCCCTTATGAAAATCATGGACACAAACATGAGATACTCAGAAAAATCATCGAGAGAAATCTCAGGGAATTTGGTTGGCTTGAGGGTTGTATGACCAGCGAATGGTGCTGTGCACCCTTCACAGTCCCGAAGCCACCGCCTGCAGACCAGAACACCATTGATGGTTGGCGAATGGTTGTTGATTTTCGCAATCTCAACGCCGAAACAGAAGCGGATTCACACCCCCTGCCCCTCATTGAGGAGGAAATCGCTAAGAGGGCAAGAGGTCGTTTGTTTTCTGTGCTGGATCTCCGTCACGGCTTTCACCAAATGCCGTTGAGGAAGGACAGCCGACCTCTCACCTGTATGTGCACGCCATGTGGCCCAGTCCAATGGACCGTCATGCCCATGGGGCTGAAGAACGCCCCCTCATTTTTTCAAAGAATGATGGAGGATGTGCTGTTCACAACCCATCCTGAGCTTCGTGCCTTCGTGAGTGTGTACATAGATGACATAATCATCGCGACGGAAGGGGGGGGACTGACCGAAGCCGAGCTGGTGGCCCTACATGAGAAGCAGCTGAACCAAGTTTTGGACATTCTTGACGCCAATCAGCTGATTTGTGGGCCAAAGAAGGGAAAATTATTTTTAAAATCAGTCGAATTTTGTGGTTCTCTCCTTGAGAATGGCACCCGACGACCCAGTCCAGGGAAGCTTGTCGCTATTCAGAAGTGGAAGCGCCCTGAGACGATCACGGAGTTGAGAGGATTCCTGGGTTGTTGCAATTTTTACCACACTTTTGTGCCGAATTATGCCAAGTTTGCTGCCCCCCTCACTGAATTATTGAAGGTAGGGAGAGATGCGGGCAAGGCAGGTTCAAAGGTTCGTGTCAAGTGGACTGACGAGTGCGAGGAGGCCTTCCATCACTTGAAGGCGGCCCTCTGCGAAGTCGCCACGTTGCATGTGCCCCAATTTGACCGACCCTTCTACATTAGAACCGACGCTTCTAGGTACGCGATCGGAGCTGTCCTTGAACAGGTTGATGAAGCCACCGGCGATCATTACCCTCTTGCATTTTGGTCTCGGAAGCTAGCCCCACGCCAAATGCAATGGTCGCCGCGTGAGCAAGAAACGTATGCCATAATTTGCGCTCTAAAAAAGTACCAATCGTGGGTTGGCACCAATCGAGTCGAGGTCCTGACGGATCATCGATCTCTGGAGTATTGGGCCACCGAACACATTGATACTGTCGCGAGCCCAGCTGGTCGACGGGCCAGATGGCACGAATTTCTCTCTCTGTTTGACCTCCATGTGTCGTATTTGCCTGGAAAACACAACACGGTAGCAGATGCTCTGAGCCGATGGGCTTACCCCGCCTCAGAGGGGCTGCAAAGTACCAACATCCATGGTACGGAGCAGGACCGCCATGTCATCATCGAATGGGATCAGGAAGAAAAGAAACTCATTCGACGTGCATGCATGCAGTGCGCTGTTAAACAGCACGCATTGCCGTGTCACGACATCACGGCCATCTCAGATCCGGCGCATGCCCATGAGATCTGCACCAAAACACTGAAAGTCGTGGAGAAAGTCACCGATCCCTCCTCAGGGAGTGTGAAACGGTTTGACTATACCCGACAAGTAAGTTGATTTCGGATGATCCAAGGCATTAAGCGTCGAGATCCGGCCAAAACTCCACCCCTGCCTAAAGATTCCCTGATAATCCGTGACTGGACGTCCGATTACCTGCAGGATCCCATGTTTAAAGAGGTCTTTGGAAATCTCAAATCCAAAGATGCTCACAAGGATGGGATTTTTCCTGAGTATTCGTTGGATGGGGGGAAGCTGTGGATGGAGGGTAAATTGTGTGTGCCAGACGCCTTAGCCCCCCGAGTGTTAAACTGGTGGCATAAATGGGAGTCCCCCCACGCACATGGCCGTCGACTGTGGTCGATGATTAAGCATAGGTTGTTTGGATCGAGGCTCTACACTCATTGCATGAAAGTAGCCGCCGGATGTGCCCAATGTGCTGTCTCGACGCCCCCCAGCGCGAAGAAGCACGGCCATCTGAGGCCTCATCCTATTCCGGAGCGCCTCTTTAACAGAGTCACCAGTGATTTCTTCTATCTCGGTGAACTCGATGACGAAGAGTGCCATTGGACTAACAGAAAAGTCAATGGTGTGCTCCTTATTCAGTGCCGTCATTCCGGCTACATTCAAGTGTTGCCTTGCAACATTGAGTCGATGACTGGCAAGGCTGCCGCCAAATGGTGCGCGCAGACCTGGATGGGAGGTTGGGACGTCCCATCCGAGGTGGTGACGGATTCAGGCAAAGAGTACACCTCCGAATGGTGGAGAGAATTGTGTGCTCGCCTTGGAATCCACCACCTCCGATGTGAAATCCACTCGCATCGAGCGCTGCCTGGCGAAAGAGCCGGCCGCTCAATAATAAATATGCTTCGTAAGGAGCTCGCGAGTGAAAAGGATTTCCATTGGATGGAAGTTCTCTTCGCATTGCTTCGCCGTTACCACAACACGCCTTTGTATCATGGCCTTTCTCCAAATGAAATTGTCTTTGGACGAAAGAAGTGTTGGTGGAACATGCCGTTGAATAATCCTCGCCCCTGTAAAGATGCTTCGCTGTTTTTGGACGAAGTCCAACGAGCAGATAAATCTGTGTCGAAATTAATCGAGAAGCATCAGGCTGACTGGCTTTGGGTTCAAAATCAAGGCCGAAAAAACCCCCACAATTTTGAAGTCGATGATCTAGTTTGGCTTCGAAAATCCGAAACCACCCTGGACGGAGATGACAAGCTTCTTCCCTTGTGGGAGGGGGCATTCGCTGTTACAGCGCGTCTTGGTGAGAACAGGTGGAGGATTCGTGTGGATGTCAGCAGGGAAATTGACGTTTCGGGCGATCGCCTCAAGAGAGAGATCCCCTCCCCCAAGGATCGGGTTAAACCCCTTTTTTGGACTGCGAAACATTTGTCTGATCGGGTCATCGAAGGGGGGAAGTATGAACTCAAGAGGATTGTTGAAGCAAGACGTGACGCCAAGGGCGAATGGGAATTTCTGTGTGAGTGGAGGGGCTTTGATTCCAGTCACAACAACTGGGAACCTGCCCAATCTTTTGTCCATGGATACACCAAGGGGTTCATTGACTTCCTGAAGAAGCACCCCGAAATTGGCGTACTCCTGACAGATTGTTTGTCGAAACCAGACAGACAAGTGGAGAGCGACGGAAATCGACCTGTGGTGAATCGAGATCCAGCCTTTTACGGCCCTCAGCAGCCACATTCCAGGGCTGATCCGTCGATCCCCCCTCTTGCGGTCAGGCCAGCCCAGGAGCCAAATGAGGACCAAGCTTCAAGTTCGGCCGCTGATTTGCAGCGCCCAAGCCGTACGAGGGCCAGGCCAGACAGGTTGGTGGTCACATGTATTCGTGCTTGGCCGAATTGAGGAAGCCATCCTACCACATTCTGCTCAATCCACTGTTCATTCTTTCTGTTTATGTCATGATGTGGAGAACTGCGAATGTTTGATAATTTGACGTCAATCAACTTTTCTTTGGTCTCCGTTCGGCAGACAAGGCGTAGATACGCTGACGGAGTGTGCTGCCGTGTTCAGAAAAAACCAAACTCAGGCTTAATTCAGGCAGATTCGGGGTAATCTTGTCTCTGTTGGTCTGTGCATCTTTGGAATTTGGCTACTCGTGCAGATGGAAGCAAATGTACATAGTGTCAACGCCGGCCGGCGACATTCACCCCTACAGGCACCCCCTGTAGTACTGGCTGCACCAGATGCGACGCCAGGGACTCAGATCTCACCTTCATTTGCTGTGATGCTGACGCCAAAGTCCAGATTCAGATCCAGGATCCTCAAATTTACCTTGAATTTCTCAGATTTGTCCATCATTCTGCCACTGTTGTACGAAACCCAGACGTCAATTGTTCAGACAATCTTCAGATAGGAGCTCTAGGGACTTCTAACAGCAACCTCTGAAGTCCGTAAGCTTCGTTGTATTTTTGGCACACGCCAATGTGATATCAATCCGACCTGAAACTGTCGAAAATGGTGAATCCAAGTGTCTTGTGGGACTCCATCGAAAGATTGGCCTTGTCCAAGTCGATTGACACCACCGCCACTGTAAATTCGGTGTCTCTCAGTTATATACTGTCAGTAAAGCGCCTTCAGCGAACCTTCGGCGCGTTACATGCCAAGGATCCAGGGCCAGCATGTCCCATCATGATGCATCATCACATGATCCACATTTTCAATGAATCTGTTGGATGCTCGCGAACCAACGTGCCGGAAAGCACAATTGATCTGAATTAACGACAATATATATTAACTTTAGTCTAAACGAAAGTGTTAGTAGTTTCAGTTCCAGACATTCCGCTTCATTTCACCTCCATCTTAGGGAATTTCCTCATTTTAGGACAATTCAGATTGATTGCCTTGTCATCTCCTCTCATTCCTCGAAGATCTGTTTAGATCTAAGTGCACAGAAAAACATCTCTACCTTCAATGGTGCACTTAGGGTCTGTAGACTACATTTGTATTTGTTTTACCGCTCTGTGATTGTTTAATCTCCTTCATCTTTGCTCCAATTGAATGCTGAATCTTGTGATCATCCACCAGATGCGCCAATTCTGAGCCACATGCTGTACTTTTCAGAACGAGAAAAGCGGGAATAACACGATGTAGAGTTCGGCGAGGACACCGTAGCGTGCCCGCGACAGTGAAACTGTGCCAGAGCGCTGAGATGTCACTCCAGTTCTTGATCCCCCCACTCAATCCAGCAATAATCTACCTCATTCTCAACCAATGCATGGTTTGGTATCGATTCTCGATACGTTTCCATGCTTTTTAGCCCCTAACCTAATGTTTTACTGCACGGAGGACTGTTCGTCACTTCTCATTCTGTCTCATTTCAGGTTCATCGAGCCTGATTCAGTGCCAATTCAGCCCTAATCAGGTTAGATCAAGCAGATTTCGCCCCATCGAGGCTACATTTCTATTTTTTTCTGGGACTTACCCGCACTACGTTCTTCGTTGACGTAGCGACCCACCCCAGTGTGTTTTTGGAGGGGGAGTGTAAGTGCGGCTAGCCCCATCTGCTCAGATTTTCAGACATTCCGCCCAGATTGGCTACATTTTGGTCATTTTCTTTGCTTCGGCGGAATCGCCGCCTCGCAGCTCAGTCTCAGGATATTTCCTATATATTTCTGATATGCCGGATTTGATTCCGCGGTCCATTTCCCGTAAATCCGCCGCGTTCCGCTATTTTAGCTGGAATCGCCATTTGCCGCTGACGCGCGCTCGCGGGCCAGATCGGCCAAACATTTTTACATAATTGGATTATTTAAATCTTTTCAGACAGTTTTGGACACTCAGATGTATTTAGAATAATTCGCATCAATTTTCTTCATAGACTGGGATTTTCTGCCGGACCACAATCAGCATGGACCTTGCTTCAGTTGTTGCTGCTCTCGCCTCCGTTGGTGTCCGTGTCTCCGGTTCTACCCCCAATAACAACATCCAGGGAGACTCCTCGCGTGCCTGCCCCACTGGTCTTGCCGGCCCCCAGCCCTCCGGCACCCACAACGACCCAGGGCAGCACTTTCAGACAGTTTACTGTGTCTTGAGGAGATACCATCGGACCAAGAACTACACTGGATTAAGTCCGAATGAGCTTGTTTTTGGTCGTGAGAAGACGGGTCCAGGACCAGTGATGTATCATCCAAGGCAGTGCTACGACGCCTCACAATGGTTTGAGAGGATCAAGGATTTAGAGTCCAAGTGGATCCGAGCCAAAGTGGAGAGTCAAGCAGATTGGTTGAAATTCAAAAATCAGTCGAGAACACAAGGAAAACCCTTCGAGAAAGGCCAGCAAGTTTGGCTTCGTAAGTCAGACGAGACCCTGAAGGACGACAACAAGTTGTTACCTTTGTGGGAAGGCCCATTCCAGATCAGTGGTCAACTAAGTGAGACTACATTCAACATTGAAGTTGAACCGGGCAGACATCAATAAGTACATCGGGACCGTTTGAAGGCCGAAGTACCCTGCCCCAAAGGAAAGTTCAAGCCGCTCTATTGGACTTCGAAGTACCTGAGCGACAGGAAGATGGTCACCAGCAGTTTTGAGTTGGAGAAGATCCTTGATTACAAGAAAAATGCTCGAAACAAGTGGTACTTTCTGTGCAGATGGAAAGGATTCGGTCCAGAAGAAGACAAATGGGAGCCAGCTTCAAGCTTTATCCATGGGTATACGGACACCTTCATCAAGTTCCTGAAGAAGCACCCTGAGATTGACCGTGAGCTCTCGCTGATCAAGGATTGTGTCACCAAGGAAGACTTACAAGCACAAGAAGAAGTTCCAATCATGGCAGAATCCATTCGGGACAAGATCTGATCAGAATTTAAATCGCCGAAACTCTCCAAAAGGTTTACGGTCTACATATACCCTTGGCATTGAAACGAAACAGTCCTGGCGCATCGTCTATGTGGTTCGATGAACAGATGATGGGACATTCTGGGATCATCCTGGTCATCATGTCCATCATTCTCATCATGGTCATCATGTGAATCATGTGCTTCATTGTAGATGATTCCCATCGGAAGCTCCGAAAGGCCTTTATCCTCAACCACGACGACACTCTCGTGTTTTGCTGTCGACTGTGCCCCTCTACTCGCCTTGGGAAGGACTCGTTCGAGTTCGTGCTCATTTCAGAGATTCTGGCACATGACTAAGTCTGATGCAGTTCATGTGTTTGACGGATCTGCTGAGAATGTTATTTCAATCAGCTCTTACATTGAGACTGTTGGTTTGTTTTCCAATCGACCGCTGTCAAAGGGCTTACAAGGACCAAGTAACGACGGTGGTGTTCTTACTTTTGTCAACTTGCTGTTCATCTGTGGATTGTGTTGGAATCCCCCTCAGAATCAGCTCACATTTGGCAAATTCCTGGTACCAAGCATTGGATGCTTATGCATTCTGGGACTACAATGAGTCAGTTACCCCTGGTGACTCGTACTGGATTCAACATGAAGCCCTGGAGACGATACTGACAGTGTGGTGTACACTCACTGGGTTTTCTTGGCTATCATTACTTTTACATGATTGGATTTCCATCATGGGAATCATCATCATCATGAGGATTTGACCTGGATTGGCTATGAATGAGAACTGAATTTCCGTTCAGCACAACACAGAGTATCTATCGACAATGAATTGGACCTATATTGGACTGCTGCAGACTTCGCCGTCTTCAATCTGTGTGCGATTCACTGATTTTGGTCTCAATTCAGTCAAATTTTGTACCATAATCTGGCATCTGGTCTCATGGCTGCAAATGGCACCGACCAGTTTCATATATCTTGGACTCCATGAAGGAATACCCTATTTTTTGGACGCTCAACGACATGGCGACACTCGTTTTCTGTTTTATGGCAGTGGGATGTCAGATCCTGATGATGGATCATGGATGATGGATCATGGATCTTGATCATGCCTGTACATTCTTCACTCAGACTTTCAATTTTCGAATTTTCGAGCTTAAATGAAGCTGTTTCTGTGTGCCCTAAGGTACCTATGCGTTTCATTCAAGTCGATGGCCATCGCGAAACACAGATCTCAGCACAATTTTGCTCAATTCAGCTCAATTTCGCACATTTTGTCATAGATTAGTCGGTTTTTGGTCACTTTTGCCGTTTCTTTCACTTCACTTGACCCAGTTTGACATACTAGCGTATGTTTTCAGAGGGGGAGTGTAACGGCAGCAGTGACAGCACTCAATTTATACATCATGTGATCAGAATTTCAATGATTCTCAGATGTACATTAGTGCAGTAAATTTTCCGCTTGTTTTCATGTTTTTCGTTCGCCGCCAGATGTCGCCTGTGAGCGCGCGTCGAGTCCCATTTGTCTTTCGTGATTCCCCAATCGGATTTATTTAAATTATTTCCAATGATTTCACGTTGAATCATTATGTGCGATGGATGCACAATGAGATTCTATGTCTGCTCCATTTTTGTAGATCGGGTTTTTCTGACTATTCATATTCCACATGGAGTTCAATGGGCTCACAAGTGCTTCGCATATGTCGCTCCCAGAGGCTGGATGTGGGTCTGAAGAGGGTCAGTTGGGTTCGGAGATATCAGGGGCAGTGTCGGGCGTTACCACCCCTGGGGCATCAAGGCTACAGGCTTCGCAATCACAAGAACGATCCGCCACTATGCAGCGGTTACAATGCATCTGCCCGTTCGCCTCTCCTGCAAGTCAGAGCCCTGGCACCGTGCTGCACCCGAAGGGCACAGCGCTGCTCGACGCCATCGCCGGCCGTTCTCGCCAGTCATGACCCTGCGCTCTGCTCCGTCACTGTACCACATTCCGATACCGCATCCCGTCTGCTTCCCGTTCTGCCCCACACTGCTCGCCGTACCCACGATACGTCTCGCGTCTCGCTGCCCGGTTGCTCCCTCCGCACTCGCCTGCGCCCCCGTACTCCGCCGCCTCATCTCCCCTCTCCCCCGCCGCTGGCCCTGTGCTCTCCGCTTGGGGTTCTCGTCCGCGTCCGCCATCACCACATCCCCCTGCGCTTTCAGCCGTGTCCCTGCCCTCCCCTGCGCACCTGCACCTCTCCGCTCCCTTCCTCCTCTCCTCGCGTCTGTCACATCCCCTCCTCACCCTCCTCGACCTCCGCCGAACCCCCGCGCCCGCCTCCCCGCATCCAATCTGCCCGTCCCTCCGCACGCCCCTGGCCCCCGGCCCCTAGTGCTTCCCGTTCCTGCTCCTGCTCGGCCCTACGCGTCGCCACCGTACCGCCCCTCCCGCTGCATTAGCTCTCGCAGCATCTGAACCCTGGGCTTCTTCCCCTTCTCCTAGGGACAGTCCAGGCGCACCCCCGGGAGCGCCACTCCCAGCATCCTCCTCCACTGCCCCTCTTCCATCTCCGGCCCCCTTTCCCTGGGCCTCCCTGCCCTGCTGACCAGGTCACTGAAGGGGCGGGTCCCCCACTTCTCCCGCCTTCCCCTCGTCTTCCCCGCCCACTTCACGTAGCAGGCGAGCTCCGCCACTTCCCCCTCCGTTGAACCAGCGACCGTCCCGGGTCCCCTCTGCACCAGCGGCGGCGCATACTGCCGCAGCGGCGGGGACTCCGAGTCCCAGTCCGTGGCGTCAGCTCTGGACTGGGGTTGGCTGGCCGCGGCGCCCCCTCCGCCTCCCCTGCCCCTCGCTCCTCCCCCCTGCGCCGCTTCCCCCTTTTCTGCCCCGCCTCCTCGTCCTCCACCCTGGCCGTTTTCCCTGACAACGACCGCCCCTCCACATCCGTGGAGGGGGTGTCCCCTTCCGGATCCGGGAGGACCCGGTGGGCCCCCCGGGCAACCGCCTCCTCCTCCTCCCGCACCCTGCGCTCCCGCGCCGCCACCTCCCTGTCCCTTTCCGCCAGCCTCGCTGCCTCCCCCCTGATCCGCCTCCATGCCCTCTCCTGCATCTCTCCCTCCTGCTCCGTCGGCACAGCCGGCTGTCGGAACGGCACCAGCGGGCTACCCTCCCGCCCCCTTCCCTCTTCTTGTCGTCTTCCCTCCCTTTCCGCCCTCTCATCCCCCTCCTACCCTCTCCGAAGGTCGAGCCACGCCATCTGTTGCTCCTCCACTGCCTGTGCTTCCCCTCCCTGCGGCCTGTCATTCCCTTCCGTCCTCCCCTCCTCCGCCCCGCACACCTCACCCTTGACCCTGGCCTCCCTCTCCCGCAGGCTCCTCTCTGCCTCCCCTAACCTCTCCCACGCCCTCCTGTGCTCTTCTCCCTTCGCTTCCTGCGCCCCCCACGCTGTCCCACCGGCCTGCTGGCGCTGCTGCATGTGCGCCTGTGGCTGCATGCCCGGGTACGCTGGCAGGGGCGGGTACACCATCCCCATCGCCGGGTATGGCGGCGGCGGGAATGGTGGGACGATTGGTGGGACGGCTGGCGAGACTACACCTCCCCACCATCCCAATCCCTTCCCTGGGAACACCGGCGAGCCCATGTACCCAAGGCCACTCTCCTTCCCCTGCCCTTTGCCTTGTCGCCCCATCGCCCCGCGTCCCTTGCCGCCTACTCCGTGGAGTCCCGCCCTCCCCTGTCCCTTCCCCTGTAGCCCTTGTTGCCTCGCTCCTTTCCCCTGCTTGCCCTTGCCGCCTTCTACCTGTCCCGCACCACTGCCCTGCACCGCCGCGCTGCTCTGCTCCGCCTGCCCCTCCCTCATCTCCGTCCTCCCCGGCTCCATCTCCAACTGGTAGGTGGTGTCTGGTCCCTGGTCCGGGGGCTGGCGGCGACGGCGCTGGTGCTCCACGTGCGCCAGCGCCTCGTACCGCGCCGCCTGCTGGCGGCGCACCTCCCTCTCCTCCTCCGCCCTTACCGCCGAACTGACCCGTGGGGGCGACCTCGGCGGCGCCTGCCTGAACGAGCGTTGGGGCTGCGGCCACTGTCGCCCCCGTCCACTCCCTTTTCCCCCCTTTCCTGCCAGGTGTTCCTTTGCGTGCACAGCCCCCGTCGTCCCTGCCTGCCCTTTCCCTCCCTTGCCCGTCCGCCCTCTCCTTCCGGCGCTTACGCTGCTGTCTCCGCTCCCTGCCGCTCCCGCCTCTAGCTGCCCTCGGCCGCCCTTGCCTTCCTCCTGCCTCCGCACCTCCGGGAGGATGGACTTCATGGCAGCCGCCGGCACATTGGGCGCCAACGGCTGTCCTGGGCCTCCCTCCACCGCCATCCTCCTCGCCCCCTCCCCCTCATCCTCCGACACCACGAGGATGTCGGCGACTACCGATTCCCTCTGACTCATCCACTCCCTCCACCTCATATCCATGCCCGCCCTCACATCTACGACGTTGAACGGGTCCGCCCGTGGCCCTTCCGTCGCCCTTTGCCCCTGCCCCTCCCCTTCCCCCTCAGCCCCTGCCGCCAACCCCTGTGCCCTGTCCCTCCCCGCCTCCACCTGTCCTCTCTTGTCCCCTCCCTCTCCCTTCCCCACCACGGCTCCTTCCCCCCTCTGCCGCCCTGTCGCCCCAGGCCCTTCCCTCCTGACCGTCTCCGGGCTCTCCGGAGACGAGGGCGACGACACGTCCGCAGACGTCGCCGAGGACGCCGGCGAGGGGGGCTGCGGGGCTGCGCCCGCCTGCATGCGGGCCACCTTTGCCCTCACTGCCTGTGGCTGGCTGGGCTGCGGGTCAGGCTTGTGGGACGTTGCGCTGCACATGGGATCGCGCCTGAGCCCTGCGCCCTGTCGCCGCTTCCCCCACCACCCACGCCCTTTACCCCCGCTGTTCGCGCGCCCTACGTGTGTGGAGCTCTTAATACACCTGCGGCTCCTCTTCCACATCTTCTCCCCCGCGATCTGAGGACTTCGCCTGGTGGCCATCAGCCTTGTTCTGGTCAGCACTGTCGTCGTCCTCGTCCCCGCTTCGCTTTCCCCACGTCATATCACCCCATTCCGCTCCCCCCTGGCCCGCTTCTTGTTCCGCCCTATGACTCAGTGTGCCCAGTCCCGGACGCTCCAGTCCATGCGACGGGCGCCTCTACTGCCCCTTTCCCTCCGGTCCCCTTACAGACGTCCCCCTGCGCAGTGAATCGTACACCCGTCCTGCCCTCATATCTGCCGGATTCTCCTTCGCTTGCGTGCCATTAGGCGGTCCCTTCGCTCTTCTCCCTCTCTGTCCTCCATTCCCGTCTCTCCCCCTGACCGCCTTGGTCGCCAATCTGGCCCCCTTCGCACTTCCATCTCCGTGACTTTTGGGTTGTACCTGATCAACGCCATCTCCACCCGTTTGGTGACCCGATCACGCATGTCCTCCGCCCGCGCCTCCAACTGCGTCTCTCTGCACGCCATGCGCTCCTGGAGATGTTCAACCATACACCGCAACAGCCTGTGTGCCATGGCCTCCGGTGCCACCTTATGATCCTGGAGTGCCCGCCACAGCGGTTTCACTATCACCATGTGCCACAGTCCCTTGCGGTGCCCTTCTTTCCCCAGCTCTCTCTCCACCGCGCTTCTGCCTCTCGCACCCTTCTTGAGCAACGGGACGTCCTGATCCCGAACCAGTGGTTCCTCGATCCCCTTATACTGTTCACACCGCATGAAGTGCTCGTATGTTTCTTGCCCTTGGCCACAGTGGCATCTCATGTACTCCTCCGGGAGGTCCATACCCTTATGTCTGTACCACCTCATGATTGTTTCCCGCACCGGCTCCTGCCCCGTGATTGCCTCCAGCCTTCTGGTCTGCAGCCTTTTGGGCAGCGATTCCGGCCTCAGCACATTGGGGTAGTGGACCCGCTGTCCTACCTTGCCCTCCAAGTACTCGTTCAGCTCTACGACCTCCGGCCCTCCTCCTACTTGAGCTAGCATGTGCACCGGCTGTGGATACACCCTTAGCTGCTGCTTGCCTCTGTCCTCCTCCACCACCCACCTGGCCTTCTCCTCTTCCCCGACCCTTGGAGGTATATGCACCAATCAGAGGTGCTCCTTACTGTCTGGCACCCTCCACTCTGGTTCCTGCTCCTTATCCACTGCTTGCGCCGCCCCATCCGCCTCATGATTCCCCACTCCCGCTCTGTGTGACTCCTGTTTCACCAGGTGTATGACCAGGGGCACTTTCTTCATCTCCAGCCCGTGCCATATCGCGTGCACCTGTGACGCCAGCCCCGTGCCCAGGGCCTCATGCAGTGGCCTGCTGGCCAGTCTCCTGAGGGACGCCATGTCCGCCTCCGCGTCCACCACCATCCCCACTTCCCGTATGTCCTCACGCTATCTCCCAAACCACGTCCGCCACCGCCTGCACCTCTCCATGGGACGCTGCTCCGTACACCATCTTTTCCACCACACTCTCCGTCACCTGTCCCACCCCGTTGACCCTTATCGCCGCTGCCCCCGCCATGGGTGGCTGTCCTTCCACCCCGGACCCGTCCAGAAACAGCACCACCCTCTCCTCCGTGGGCTCTGGTATGCGCACCACCTCCCTCAGGTAGTGGCAGTACACTCTGTGCCTCCCGATGCCATACTCTCGTACCCCATCCTCGATGCTCAGTTCTCTCACGCCTCTGTACACTGCCCATTTATTGTCCGTCCTGGCCCTCCAGCCCTTCGTCACCACGTTGTTACGAAATCATCCGGTAAACCTCTCCAACGAGCCAGAGACGGGTTTCGGGAAAACATTGAATTTTGCCCAGCCACCAAGACCGCCCTGCTTGGAACTCGTTTTGGCTCCTATTTTGAGGGGGGGAGGGGTCTTGAGGGGTCAAAAATGTCGGACAATGACTTTGCCCTTTTTGGGGTCAAAAATCATGAACTTTTGACTTGTTCAACTTTGACCTGAAAAAGTGTTTTTTGGTTCTGACTTAATGCGGTTTGTTGGGTTGAGCAATCTTTGCAATTTTGACGGTTTTGGCGACCTTACTGATGCCGTGGTACCCCCGGGGGGGCGACTAACTGTTGGCCGGAGGCCCCTTGGGGGGGGGGAGGGGCGGGGGGGGGCTAGGAGGGGCGATCGGGGGGGGGGTCTCCGGGAGGGTGGGTTTTGGGGGGGGTCCAGGTGACGTGATTTGGGGTGTTGGGGGGGGGGCACAGGCTCCCCTTACCTCCCCTTGCCCTCCCTCTAACCATAGTATCACCATAAACCTCAGCCTAACCTTTGCAGCCAGTTGGTTTGGCCATGCTAGCCATGTTGATGGGGCTGAACAAGATCCGTCCACGTTCGTTCATGGCTGCTTTTGCCACATCATTGCTCTCCATTTTGGACCCCAACACTCACTCTGACCCTAGCCTAGGGTGACAGCTAGGGCTAGGGTTAGGGCTCGGGTTAGGATTAGGGTTAGGTGTAGGCATAGGAGTAGGCCCAGGGTTGGGGGTGGGTGTTAGAGTCAAGGTTGGGTTTCAGGATAGTGTTGGGGTGTAAATTGCACAAAATTTTCCTTAGGGCACCTTTGGTGTTCATGGAGCATCGGGCGCCTTAGGCACCTGTGGATGCCTGACGGCAACACCTTTTGCAACTAAGTGTTGGCCAAAGGCCCCTAGGGGGGGGGGGGGGCAGGGGTAGTTGGCGTCCTAGGACCCGCGGAGTTGCCCCCCCCCCCGTGCGTGGTACCCATTATAACAGGGATGTGCAAAGATATCGTTGTTAAGCTACGAAACGACGTTTCTGCAGCCTTTCGTCTGCCCTAGGCCCAGTTGTGGCAGATGTGAAAGACGCCACACCACTGTTTCTACCATGGAGTGGTCACAGCTTGCTTGTGGAGGTTTTGGAACTCAGGAGCTCCAAAAGTCGGAGTGTGCGAAACCTTTTTTTTTAAATGTCGTAACCAATCAGAATAACCATCCAAACGTTGTAAAGCAATTTGTAGGCCGTTTTTTTTTCCTTTATTCTCCGTATTGGGACATTGCGAGTGGGAGGAGCGGGGGTCTTGCAAGGAAATGGTGCACAAACTACTGACGCCAATTTTCTAATGTGCACAGCTCAAACCAGAAAGTTTCGAAAACTTCTTATTTTGACACTGTGGCTAGTCAGAATGACCATCCATGCTTTTTCGCTATGTGCATCCCCGCAATCCCCGGGGTACTGGGGGTACGACAATCCAAGCCATGGGAAATGTTTTTTACATACCATCTATGTGCTTTTGCAGATATTTGTGGGTTGGTAGCTCAAGGTAGACTCTCAGCGACGTGGACTTTCCAAATGCAACCAATTTGCTATTGTGTAACTCAGTGGCATGTGAGAAGTTTTTTAAAATGCGGTCTTTTGCAAAACCATCTTTTGTTCCTAGGTTGGGCTTTGGTGACCATTCAGTGACAAAAGGGGTACTTCAAAACATAGACAGACCTACGTAGTGACCGCTCGGCACATCTTGCATGCAGGCGTGGCACCCGAAGGGCAGGGCAACTTTTGGGAGTACTTCTAATTTCTACCTCTATTGTTCGGGTGCATTCTACCCCCGGGATGGTTGAGTTGGGGGGTTGGTAGGATGGTGCCATTTGCGAAGCACAGGAATCAATCACCTCAGCTCAAGAGGCCACGTCAAAGCGTGTGAGTCCATCACCCCAATTCAAAGGTTCACACTGAAGCTTGGGAGTCAACATCTGCAAGTCAGAAGGCAATGCCAACGCATGGAAGTCAATGGCCCCAACTCGAGAAGACTACAACATGGACAAGAGACCTGTGAACTCGCTATCTTACATGGTACCAGAAGGTTAGCAATCATTGGCTTGGTATCCTCACTAGCATCGGGAAATTGAAAACCCTAAATTGGGACCAATGGGCCGCATCATCCTTCCCTTCTCGGGGTCCCCATGGTGGGGAGATATCAACGCAGAAAAAGAGTGTGGAAATGAGCGAAGAGGTGGAAATTGGTGAAACAGGGTGAAAATCGGAAAATGCTATAACCCCAATGCATCAAAACCAACTACCAAACACCGATGATGCCCAAAGTACCACAAACTATTGGTTTCGACGCCGGCCGAATGCCAAAACAGCTACACTACACGGGTGTAAATCAAAGCGGCTACTTAACCCCTGTGTAACATGGGAGGCTCATGGGGCGGGAGGGGGTCGAAGTCAAAGTGGCTACATAACCCTTGCCGGCCTCTGGCCCCCGCAGGCACCACGTTCCGCCAGGGGTACCCATGGAATTGCCCATGGGATTTTTTGACAACTTCGAAAATTTGCATCAATCGCTCCAAAAGCGTATCTAAATTTTAGGCATTCGTGCTACAGAAAATTCTTTGCGCAAAAAGAAAGAATCTGGTTATTCTTTTAGGGAAAAATATGTTTCACGCCGCACTATATTTTTATTGCAGCTTTGCTTTATCACCTGAAAAGCTCAAACCTCTAAATCAAACAATCCGCACGCAAAAGAAATACAGTACCTAGAACTAGGGGGTCCGTACCGAAAACTCATTGGGGGATGCATTGGACAGAATGATTGTTGTGCAAAATGTTAACAAAACAGTTCAACCCCTGAGGGTAGGATACGCGACTAGGCCCAAAAGAAACCAAAGGTAGCTAGGTAGGTAGGTCAGGTCGGGATTGGGTTTGCCCCGGAGGGGGACGTACCATGGGGCTTTGGCTCAGCCACCCACGGTTCCAACTTTGCGTTGCCCCACAAAGCGGCTCCCCCAGTCGGGGGGAAGGGCACAGTGGTAGCGACCGGTACCCTCTAGCGGGTTCTGCCTAGAGGGGTAACCCATGCTTAACCAAAGTGTCGCATCCCCCTCCTTTGCACCAATGACGCATGGGAGAGATGCCCGTCGCATCTCCTCATCAACCTCCCGTTTATAGGATGGAGGGGCTGAGGCTTGTCCTGCTCATCCCGAGCTGGGTTGGTTTTCATTAGGCGTAAGACGCCTTGAAGAAGCATATACTACGGGACTAGCTTGCCGTGTCGCGTGCATACGCCTCTTGACTGAGTCGAGCTTTCACTCTCTCGGGGGGCCAAATGAGTCGTTGTAGTGCGTTGATGTTTGTTGGTCGGTTGTATAATGTTGGAGTTGTGATGTTGTGTTCTGTCCGGGTGTATGGTCGTTGGCTGGCGTGGCGCACGTTGGTATCGCCAGCTAGGTGAAAGCCATTCGTGTTTTTACCCTTGCATGCCTGGCTAGTTTGATGTTGGCCGGCTTGCGTGTTGTCTGTTGATAGTGGGGTCCTTGTTATCTACAGTGGTTGTGTTGGTGCACAGTTGTGCTAGCCGCCTCTAGGTAGGCTTTTTTGGTGTTGGGTCCTTTGCGCGGCAGCTGGCGCTTGCGCAACCAATTGTTGTTGTTGTAGCCGCCTTGCAAACGGCTTGCGTGAGCTTTGGTGAATTGTGACGTGGCCGGCATGTGTTCCCCCCCTGGTGTTGGGTTGTTTGTTTTGGCTGCCCTGTTGATGTCCTGTTCGGGGTTGCGCTTGTGGTAATGTGGCCCGCGTGTGCGCAACCGGTGGCGTTAGGTCGTTGTTGGGTAGGTCATCTTGTGGACGTCCTAGTGGGCGTTTGGTCCGTAGTGTTGCGACGGGGGGGTGGCCGGCGTGTTATGTTGCCTTGCCGACATCTTAGCCCCCTCGCGGCTGGCTTGTTTGGGGTTGCCCCGTGGCCCGCATGTGCTTGGCCGGTTGCGTTGGGTGGTTGTCGCGTGGGCCGTCTTCTGGACGGCTTGTTTAGCGTTGGGTTTGCCCTGGTGCGTTCCGGCTGTGTTAGGCTTGTTGTGGTCGGTGTTCTCACGCCAGCCGGCTCATGTTCGGCGTGTTCGGGGATGGGTTCGTTGTGTTGTCGCCTGCACCATGCTTCGCTGGTTTTATTGGTCCGCCGTGGTCTTTGCCCCCTTACGGTCTTTTTGTTCAGGTGTCGGATGTGCTATGCCGTGGTCAGCTATCTGGGTTCCATTGCGGTTGTGGTGCTTTCACAGGGCTCGGACGGGCGGGTTGGCTTTCCAAGCACGTGCCTTGCAAGAAGCCTTTGTCTTGGCCTGGACGGGCAGGTTGCCCTCCCAAGCGCGTGCGGTGCGCCACCCCTTGGTGCTCTCATTTGCCTTGCTTTGTGTTGTACCGGTGCCGAGGCCAGTGCTTGGCCCCTTACGCTGGTGAGGGGTGCTCTACTTGTGCTCGGCCCGCCGCTATCCTCGGATGTGCTGTGCTGGTGTGTTGCCCGCCGCGTTGGTTGGGTATCCTGTGCTGGTGCTTGGCCCGCAGCTATGATCAGGCGTACTGTGTTGAAACTGGGACGGCTACCATGGCTCGGAGCGCCGTGCTCCTGCGCGGCCCGCCGCGATGCTTGCCTTGTTGTGGCCGCTGTGTTTGCGTCAGACGTCTCACGGTCTGCTTGTTCGAGGTTGGGTTTGTTGTGTTGTCGCCCGCGCTATGCTCGGCTGGTTTTGATTTTGTGTTGTCGTTTTTGCGGCCTTATTGTCGGCTTGTTTGTGCGTTTGGTGTGTTGGGCCATGGTAGGTGGTTTTGTTTCAGTTGCGGTTGTGGTGGTTGCTTTGGACTATTTGAACAACAGTACCACAAAGTAGCCGCACACTCCCTTATACCTATTCCCCGTCGCGTACACCAGGACTAGTCTCAAGTAGCATGGTGTTAGATCCTGTCCTCGTTGTCCGGACGGCTATACACTCGCATTTGATGTGTACCGCTCTGTCGGCGGCAGTGCCGTGACGGCTAGTTGCGTGCATTGCTTAGGCTGCGTTGTGGCCCGCGCTCTCTGCGGAGGCACCCCACCATCCAAGGGTGGTGCCCTGTGCCGACGGTAGTGCGGGTATTGTGTTGACATACCCATGTTGCATGATGTGTTCAGTTTTCCCCGTCGTCTGTGCGGTGCCGCCCCCTTTTTTTTCCCGGGCTCGGGTCAGGCCGCAGTGGGCTTTGGCTGTCTTGCAGTCATCGGGGTTTCAAGGTTAGTGGAGCCCTTTTGCGGTAGTAATGCGGTATTCCTCGGTGTGTGGCCCACTTGGTGCCGGTGTGTGGGTCTGGGGGTTCCCGTTGCCTCCCTTCCGTCGTGGCTGGGGGTGGTGGCACGGGATAGTGTGTCATCCTCTATGCCTCCGGGTTAGGCTTTGTTAGCCTTATTCCTTTGCTGGACACGGTGCACCGGTTAGCGAGATGTGACAACAACAATTGGGTGTCCGCTGTCATAATGATCATGGAATAGCGGGTCCCATTATTTATGTTTGCGTCGGTTGGCGCAGTCACTAGCCATGGTCGCACTATGCGTCGGCTGAGGTGCTTGTCCGAGTACCGGCGCGCACAGTGTGGATGAGTATTCTCGGGTTTGTTCTGGCAGATACTGGCGGATTTTCTCTGTGGGTTAGGGGTCCCCCTATAGTAATGACCTGTCGTGGACTGCCACGCCCACACGCTGCCACAAAGCGGCCCACTTATGGTGGGATGCGTCACCTCCAACATACATTCCCCCCGCAACGTCGGGCCACACACGCCAAGCTACAACAAAAGCTACGTCACACCTCCTGTCTACCGCGGAGCGAACCACCAAGAATGTGAGCCCAACGCACCTTGGGAAGCCACACACGCCTACCTGCTCTGCATGTCCGTTATCTTGCAGGGAGGTTGGTTCGGGATAGGGAATCACTCTGACTGTCGCCAGTCAAGCCCTTGTTGGCCTGTTTTCACCGTGGGGCAGAGCGTATGAGCTAGTAGGTTGTGACGAAGGCAGTTGGTTACCGCCCGTCATAGTGTTGGTTAGTTATTTGAGCAGTCGCAGGCGTGATGTTCGGCGCAGATGGCGTCCTTGACCCCATCTTGCGGTGGCCGCGTTGTGTGTGAGTGTGCTAGCGGGCACATGGCGGCTCAGCTTTCTTGACTCCGGTGGGGTGGACACCGGTTGGCTGCCTTGTTCTGTCACGGCGTAGCTTTGTAGTAATGACGTGACATCGGTGCGCAAGGGGCCTTGGGGTTGGCCTGGGTCTTACTTACGGTGGTGTGCCCTGTATTGCGTAGGCCACCTGAGCCCCTTGGGTGGGTGCTGGCGTTGTGGTGCCACCGCTACCCTTACCTCCCTTTCCCCAACTCTAGGGATGCGTACGAAGGGGACCTAGCCCCGCGCCCGAACCCCAAGGCTTACGGCGGGCGCTACGTGCACGGTCTACCACCGCCGCGCCAGCTAAGGCCAGCATGACCAGTAAAAAGCATGCAACTACGCCTAGGACCCGTTCGGAGATGTAGGCCAGCAGAAGCCAATGGCCAAAACCACCGTCACCAAGCACTGTGACACCAACAAGGAAACCTCTAGAGCCAAGATCCCCCTACTCAAGGGGAACGAGGGGGTACGGAGAGACGAACGCAGTCCCACTCTCTCTCTCCCACCCACCCTTTTACCCTCGCGCTACAACGAAATGGACTCCCGCCACCCAATGCCCCTCAGGGCAGACAAAGTAGGGGGGGTGGAGAAGAAACTGGGCTGGGGAAAGGGGACGAACCAAGGAGGATAATAGGACGGAGCAAACCATGCTCGCTGAAAACGGTGCAAAACGGAAAAGGAAAACAAGGGGAAAAAATGGAAAAGAACCAATGCGGTTTAGAGGCCTTTGCAAGAACATTTTTCTGCAGATACACACCCCAGCGCGCACAAGTCAGTGCTCGAGTTGGCAAACGTGGCATGGATTCGGAGTGTGCGTGAGTTTTTAGTGGTTTCAGCACTGTGTTTTTGCTTCTCCTGCTGCTTGCTGTTGGTGTAGGGTTTACTGCTGCTTGTTTTGGAAGATGAAAAGCTTTTGTTTGCTGAAATACAGTCAATCCAGGATAGCCCAAGCCAGAAGTGTGCAAGGAGAAGATAATCAGGATCAAAGCATGAAGGGCTGCAGTGTAAACAGTGAAAGATGATTGGATATTCACAGAAACTGCAACTCAGGTCAAATCGGAATGCATATTCACAAAGATAGCTGAAATGTTTTGGAAAAGAGTTGGAAAACTGCCCTATGGTCACTCTCTCTCCATAGTGCCATCTCAGGAGATGTGCACTCTTTGTTTTGGGTCCCATATGTGCTGGGGTGGCAGGGCATGTGGCGATGAGGTCACTGCCATGTCACATGGGATATTCCTACTTAGCTAGGCTGACCGGGAATTGAACCCAGGACCTCTCAAAAAGAGGTGCCCAGCCCCCTAGGGTGCATACCACTAGGATAGCTAAGAATTCATGGAAAAACATAGGTAATTTCATAGGCTCTGCCTTGGATATGTCAGTTCTCAGTCAACTCAGGAAAAGATGATTTGCTTCACATTGAAAGGGGGTTAAGGGGTCCACTCCATATCCTGATTGGGTGTTTGGTTCCATAGGTCAAAATGTGTTATCACCACTTTTGGCGGGGCCAATACTAAGAAAGAAATGCCTGGATGCTCAGTGCATCTCTAATACAACTAGAGTATGCCTCAAAGCAATGGAAAAGCACTTTTTCTTACTCCCCCCTTGTGCTGTGGTGGCCACCACTGTCGCATTTTAGGAAAAAGGGATTTTTTCTTGGCCTTTCCTTGGTTTCCACATCTACTTTAAAATACCTATAGTTTCCCTCACACAGAAAAATGGGCGCTCACCATGGCTGGCGCTCTTTTGCTGCTCTGTTTGTAACATTTCCTACGGAAGACTCAGCGCTCATGGCGCTGCCGGGGCTCCTGTGGCTTGGTTGGGTTAGTTTGGGAGCATGCCAAAACATGTGCATGTGCGTCCCTCCCTCCAAGACGCAGCGCGACACAAACCCAACGCAAGACACAATATACACACTCGCATGGGTTCTCGTAAACCTGCTGGCGACCTGTGACCTGTCTTAGGGCGAAGGGAGTCGTAAAAAAAATTAATTTGCCCCTTGGTGGGGTCTTGGGTTCTGCTCAGTCTCTCCAGGCTGCTGCGTTTCGGCCCGAACACAGCTTACTCAGCGAGGCTGCGCGTGGGTATCTGCAGAGGCAGGAATGGGAGAATTATGGACGAACCCACGCAAAGACGAAGCGACGACATCAAAATCCGTCAAATGACGGCCTAGAATTTTTCTAAGACAACACACCTGAGCAGAATCCAATTGTGCATCAGAAGCACATTTTTATAAAAATTATAGTCATCTCTAGATTTTTTAAATCCAGAAATTCATACGCATAAAAAGGCGGCGCGCAGGAGCGGCTCCTAGCGAAGCGCCGGAAAATGAAGAAATAATGGAATTATAAACGTATGTCTCACATAGTCTTGAAAATGACGAGACACACAGTAATAAATAAACATACAGATTCCACCCACACTAATAGAAGTATCGAAAATTCAAGAATTCGAAAATCAACGAAAAAGACTTCAATGAATCAGGTATAAACTACAGGTATGCTCGTTTCGTATGCCGCATACACATTGCTCGTCTCGTGTCTCCGTGAACGAGTCTTGTAGCAGCGCTAACAACGATAGGACGCGATAGAGGGATTGATTAGAAAGATTGCAGATGATTAGAGGTCAGATCAGGGTGATTAGACATACACACAAGTGCATAGCAACGTTCTTCGCGTGCGCCCCTCACTTGCTCTCTCTCTCCAGCGGTAGGTAAGGTGAGTAAGCCCAGGTGGGGGCCACCCCCTGGTGGAGTTCGAGATTGAGGTTGAGATGGGCAGGTTTGCCCAACGCCGTCGTGCATGCTCGCGCATTCACACACGCATCAAAGGGTAGGCCACGCGAAGTGCGCACGGTAAACCTTGTTTAGGCTACCCAGGGGCAGCTCGGTACGTTCTTTAAGAGAACGCGAGGATTCCCTTAAAGCTTGCTTGCTTGACAGGGGTAGCTGATCCTTCAGCGTCTTTGCGGACAGTGTATTATAGGTCACACTGAGAAGGGTATAATACCTGGAGTGTGGCTTGGTTCCTCCGCCGCAAACGCCCCTTCATTTGCCTTTGTTTTACAGGTGGGCAGGTAGGGTGATTGGTGCAGCAGCATACCATTTTTTTATTGCCCTGCTAAACAAGGGTGCAGATCACACAAACAAGTAACTCCGCCTCTGCCTGTGGCAGAGCAGGGAGTCCGACTCCATCGACATCTGCGCTGTGCACGCAAGAGCACCTCTTCCCTCCAAGCCCTAGCAGGGGAAACGCGTTGTGGCGTCCCCTGTTAGGCCACAGTTGCTTAGCAGCGCTGTGTTCTCTTGTCTTCTTCTAGGACCCACGACATATTCTTCAACAACACCCAGTAGAGTGTGCGTGTAGGAGTGGTAGTCCTGCGTGGGGGCTTGGGCCAGGTGCCCCAGTGCTCGCCCACCAGGATGGTGCCACTGTAGGGTGTGTAAGACCTGTAGTGCGTGTGTCACTGTCCCACCCGTTTCCTGCAATTTTAGCAGGGTTGGTGGGCTGTGGCAGTGGTTAGGTCAGTGTTTTGGCCACTTAGCAAAACGGCGTTTTCAAGCCTTCATAGCTTTTGGCCACCCCTCCCTGTAGTAGACAGATAGGTAGGGAAAACAATACCTGGATTAGTACGCTGGGTATTCCCCAAAGGTTTTGCGCCAGCACAGAATATTGGCGCTTAGGGGAGGGGAGACCCGGGGCGTACCCCGTGGCATCAATAAGCCAACCCTCCAGGTTTAGCAAGCGTGCAGACTTGAATATAATTAGGACACCACTTCTGCGGCTTGCTCTCAGGACCTTAGGACTAGCACACTCACACATACGCTTTGGCAGGTAAGGGTAAGGTTCAGTCCCTAGCTTTAGTCTTGGAGGCAAGCGTCTCAGCGAGCCTCAGCAACTCACCAAGGTTGTTCTGGGACAAGTAGTCAACCAGAACTGAGTTTAGGCGTCCCTCAGGTAGAACAAATGCAGAGAAGGGCTCCCAGGTGGCCTCTTCGACTCCAAACCCTTCCCAGAGGGTGAGGAAGCGCCAACCCTGGCGATAGCGGTGGCGTAGGACAGACTTCACCAGGTAGAAGCCCTCCTTAGCCATCTCCTCGGCGTTCATGTCGGGGAGTTCACCTTCAACTTCCATAGGGCTGGCAGCCCCTTGTAGGTCCAGAGCGGCGATTTCCTCGTCGTTCAGCTCCCACTCCTCCCCACAGAGGTCTTCAGGATCATGGTAACGCTTCAGGTGTTGAGCAGCGCACACCAGGGTCCCCCCTAGACGGGGAGAACACCGCACGGTGATACGGTGTCCATCCACTGATAGAATCTTGTACGGCCCGAAGTATGGGTCATCGCTGGTAGAGCGTGGCCAGGCGGGTAGTCGACTGTGGTGCACCAGCACCCAGTCCCCCTCTTGGTAGGTGGCCGGTACTCGGTGCTTGTTCTTCTTGTTCCACTGACGCTCCCTCACTCTCTGGAGCATAGCCTTGGCCTTGTCCACCTTCGCTTGTTGCTCTTGGACCCATTCACCCACAGAAGAATGGGTGTCCTCTGGATAGGGGGCATGTAGGAACCATGCCGGGCGCCCTAGGAATAGCTCATGGGGCGAGTAGCCAGTAGCCGAACTCTCTTGGGAGTTCATCATCAAGGATATGACGGAGAGTAGTCTCACCCAGTCCCTGGTGCGTTCAGTTTTGCACCATATCCTTACGTTCTCCTTGACGACACGGATCTGTCGCTCACATAGGGGGTTGCTCGTGTGAGAGTAGGGAATCCCCGTAGACACCTGGACATTGAGGGATCTCAGGACCCTCTTGTACCAGCCAGTATCTGAGCGTACTCTTACGTCCTCATCGGAGTTGATCTCCTTGGCCGCCCCATAGACACAAAACCACTCCTCCAGGAGTATCTTGATAGTCTCATCCCCGGTAATGTGCTTGGTACATGGGAACACCCTGGTAAACCTGGTCAACCCACAGGTTACCACGAGGGCGAAGTCAAAGCCCCCGAACTTCGGCATCTCCGTGTAGTCCACGTATAGAACACTGTTAGCAGAGTGAGGGATGGGCAGGGTCGAGTAGAGACCTCTGTCCCTGATATCCCCTGGTTTACAGGACCTGCACGGACACTTGTCCACGATAGGCTGGAGGGTTTTCCGCAGTTGATCGTCAGTCCACGTAGTGTGGAACCACTGCTTGAACAGCCTCAGGGTACGGTCAGCACCCACATGACCGCTGGACTCATGGGTCCACTTCAGCAGCGCTGGGACTCGGTCACTAGGCACCACGATGCGGTCCTCGTGCCAGAGGTAGCTCTCGTCCCTCTTCCACTGGTCTTGGTCGACCAGGAGGGGTGCAAGGCGTTTCTCCAGGCGCTTGTAGATATCCCCAAACTACTTCGGGTACTCTGATTGTTGGAGTCCATCCAGGGGGCGTATCATCGTCATGTTGAGGTCCAAGTGGACGTCCACACGGCTGAGCGCCTCCTTAGCCAGCGCTTCAGACCGGGCACCAATCAGGGCGTCTAAGTTGTTGCGGCTGATGTAGTCGGCACACTCGTTCTTCACTCCCTGGATATGGTGTACCGTCAGCCGTAGTTGACTGAGGTAGGTCCACCAGCGCCGTAGCTTGGCCTTCTCAGGTGGGGGACCCTTCTGGAAACTGCGGACCGGTTCTTGGTCGCACAGCCAGACCACAGGGTTACTCCCCAACAGTCGTGCTTGTGAGGATAGTACCAGCATACCCGCGAGCAATTCCTGCTCATAGGTGGAGTAGTTCCCCCTGGCCTGGTTCCACTTCCAGTTCCAGTGGCCCAGAGGTACTAGGACCCAGTTGTCGTCAGGGTAGCTGTGCTTGAGGGTTCCATCTCGGTTGAGACCTTCTGTCCCCCATCCGGAAATGGCCGAGTCGAACTCCTCCTTCTCTAGTGCTTGCCATTGGAACAACGTTCCACCACTGCCCACATTGCTGGCGTCGGTCACCAGGATAATCTCCCCTTGTGCCCTAGGCACGCCCAAGCACTTAGTGTTAGCTACCTTGTCTTTGAGCTCGTCAAACGCTTGTTGCTCTTGTGGGCCCCAGCGCCAAGTAGTACTCTTCTTGATCAAGTCCGTCAGAACGGCGCTGGTGTAGGTGAAGTTTTTGATGTGGCGGCGATAGAAGTTGCACGCCCCAATGAAACTGCGTACATCATGAAGTCCTTTCTTGGGGTCTTCGTGTCGTACCTTGGCATCCATCAGGGGTTTGGCCTTAGAGGCCGCTGGGTCCCACCACCCATAGCCAACGTCAAACCCCAGGTACTGCATGGTCTCCTGCATGAACTCACACTTCTCCAGCTTGAGTCGTGTGTGGTTCTCCTGGCAGACCGCAAAGAACTCACCCAAGAGGATTAGGTGATCCTCCTGGGTATTGGTCCCGAGGCATACATCGTCGATGTGAGCCTCCATCTGGGCACCACGGGATATGAGCTCCTGCACCTTAGGTCTCCTTCGTAGGATGGACAAGATCTTGTTCATCAGCTCTTGGAATAGAGCGGGTGCGTTAGCCACGCCAAACGACATGACCTTCCACTTGAACACCCTCCCCTGAGGGGTGATGAAGGCCAGTAGTTCCTGTGCGTTGGGCCCAGGTCCACTTGCCAGAATCCGCTCCTCTTGTCCATCTTGGTCTTGTAGCGGCAGGAGCCTCTCTTCTCCAGGGTAGACTCCATATTGGGAATGGACCCTGAGTGGTTCAGCGTCTTCTTGTTCAGCTCTCCGTAGTCCACTACCAGCCGTTTGGCTGTAGACCCAGGTTTAGCCACCAGGAAACAGGGGCTGCAGTGTAGGGGGTAGTCCCCGGCCTTGTACTCCAGGACTAGGCCAGCGTCGATACATTCTTGTATCTGTCGCTCGATCTCGTCGGCCTGCTCTTTAGGAGCTGGATAGGGTCTCCTCCGGATCTTGTGACCCACGAACTCGGGTTTCAGCTTGAGGTCCATCTGTACCAGCTCGTCACATGAGGCTGGAGGGGGTAGTTCTCCGAACACCTCCAGATAGGTCCTTATAAGCTTCTGTACCCGCGGGTCCAATACCTTGATCTTGTCCTCCATGTCCTCGTCAGAGTGTAAGTTGCTTGCCCCCTAAATAGACGTCGGGAGGTGGTCCTCCACCGACTCTTCGCCCGTGGTAGTATCCTTCAGCCCTTGGTAGGCATATAGAAGGTCTTGTTCAACCATCTCCGGTGGATGATGGCAACATAGGCACGCTCGAGGGGGTTCACATACACATTCCTCCGAGAGGTCGTCCTCCTCTGGGGTCCTCACATGGGCGCCTCACACGCTATTCATGAGCTTAAGATCTACCTCCCTTTGCCAGGTGGTGATCTTCTGTTCGAGGTCCTCCTTCAATTGGGATAGGTCTCCCATACGTCCTTGCTTCAGTGGCCATGAGCTGCGGACAGGCTTCGCGTAGCATAGCTTTTTCGCCACCAACTTCCTCTTGGAATCCACATACTCCCTGAGCCTGGATCGAGGGTCCAGCTCCTCGTCCACGGGGTCTTCCACCCTCATGGAGAGTAGGGGTCTCAGTGGGGCGACGTACTCGTAAAGAAGGTCCCTACCAGGACCGGCCCCCGCTGTGCCCCTTCCGCCTGTAATCCCCGCTGACTTGCTCCGGATCAATGCTTGCATTTATCAAAATCCAGGGTCCAAAACCAAAAATATAGAAAATAGAAAATACAATCCTCCTTCAACCCTGAATGGCAACCAGATCCCACAAGTATGGCAATAACCCAATTCACAATCCAAATCAGGCTGCGGGCTTTCGTTCAGCACACCGGTATTCCCACGGTGGTGGGCATGTACAAGAATTGCACCAAGGAAGAAAGCCCGAAAAAAAATAGACACTCAGAAAGTCGCATTAAAATATTCGGTTGCACGGTCCAAGAGTTATATATAACTTTATACCCTCTTGACCCTTTTCTCTTGCTACATCGGGCATGTGTGCGCACCAAAGGCGTTTAATGCTTTCTAAATTAAGTTGAGACCAAGGCAGTTCCAACCCAACCTTCCTTATTCTCATTCCTCACACTCGCGCGTAGATATGGCTCTTCAAAGTGCTCCCACGATTCGATTTTGTTTCCCTTATATCTCCAAGTCAAATGGGTGGCAAGTATAAGGGAAACCTGATTCGGGCATAGGGGAAGGAGTATGTCCACTCGAAGAAGTCCAAATCAAGTGCGGCGATGTCGAAGTCGAAAATCCGATTTCGACATCACGAAAAATTCCGATTAAATTTTCGAGTGCTTATTTAGAAAATCGCGGAAGCAACGAACCCTTTACAGATGAAATCTGACCCTTCAGAAACGTTTCCGCCAAAATATCTGGAAATAACAGTTAACCAATCGGTTAACGCAAAATCGCGAGCCAACTGACAGTCGCCGATACATTGACTATCAGAACGAAAGGCTGAAAAATTACGGAAACATTATGATAATAAAACCCTGTTGATTCCTGATATTCTGCTATATAAATCTCCGCTGGCGGTGCCTCGGTTCTGAATATGGCCGCTCATAGCCGGAATGGCCAAACCTGTCACACTATCACATCGGGTTAGTTCAGGTGGATGGGAGAGTATGATATCAGCCAATGGCGGCTTGCCGGCACATAGATACACACCCCAAGTGACCCCAAGATGGCCACGGGGGTCCGAACCGGCTTCATCCCCCTTCTCAGAGCGTTGTATCCGCTCGGAAACCAACGAAGAGAGGACGGGAGGACCCCAATGGACTCCAACCCCCCCCTCCATGTCCCAAGGACACATGGAGGCCCCACACACGTCGTAGGCGTCCCTCATGCCCCAAGGGAGGGGTGAGGACACTGATAATCAGCACCCTACGCCATATCCGGTCTCCTCTTGATCTACAACATGGACCAAGGGGATCAAAGATAGAAAAACGTCGTCGGTCGACCTAAATAAGTATACCACAATGCAATATATATGTGGAGATCGAGTGAAGGGGGTATATGGCCGATCAAGGCCGAAAAATCCCCGGATGAACGCCCTCACTTGTCTCCCCATTCACAGAAACAAACAAAATGCCAAGGGGGGATCCATTACGGTGCTACAGCAGCAACCAAATGGACCAATACGTCCTTGACATCCAACGAAATACCCTTTTTCTTTAGGTAGTCCATCCAGACCGTGGTATACCTCGGCACGAAACTGCTCGGAGGTTCCCACGAGTCCCTGGACGCGGCGAATCCCTTCCATCGGACTTTATAAAGCCTTCCCCCAGGCGTCCCCGGGTCCGGCTTGTCCGCCAGGATCTTCTCCGCGGTGAAATCGTCGTCCTCACCCTCGTCGTCCGAGTCCACATCGCCGGCCGTGAACTCGAAGGTGACGGGACGTCCGCTGGGGTCTGGTGCTCGGGGACGAAGCTGGGTATGGTCGCGGTCCAGGATCTTGTTATCCCCCACACGAACCGCATACACATCCTGTCCGACCTTCCGCACGATTACCCCCGGCACATACCAAGATGCCTGCCGATGCCTGGAAAGGACATCCTTGTGGTGCCGCTCCACCCACACAGTGTCTTTGAGAGCATACTTTTGGACTTTTCCTTGCTTGAAGTACTTGGCCCTCTTGTCATGCTCGTCCTGAAGTGCCTTGCACACTTTGGCCGCCGTGTCGTCCGCCTCCGACATCATAGCGTTCGCATCCCGGGCCACTTTGCCATGGTTCATCCACGGGAGAGTGCGTGACACTCGATCCCGTAGGAACAGGATGCGATGGGGTGACAGTCCAGTGGGTCCCGGAAGGTCGTGATACGCCTGGAGCACTCTCCACAGCGAGTTATACCAGTTCCGGCCCGGTTCGTCAATGTGTAGCTGGCGGAACTTCTCGAACATCTGCCGCCCGGCCACCTCAGCACGGCCATTCGACCGGCTGTGGTACGCCACGGTCTTGGCGTGCCGAATCCCCATGTGCTTACACATCGTCTTGAACCACGTCCCCACGAATTGACTGCCCCTATCGCTGCAGATGACAGCTGGGATATCGAAAATCGTCCGCCAATGCCTGATCATGGCATTAGCGACGGTCTTGGCCTGCAGCCCCACTCCATGCTTGTCCTTCTTGTCCTTCTTCTTGGACTTCTTGCCCGGGACTGCCACGATATACCCGCTGTGCCTGTCCACCGCCAGGATGACACAGTCGTAGGTCTCTCCGTCCACGGTGACCTCAGGCATGGCGAATACATCCATGGCCACGGACCGCATAGGGGCCTCCGGTATAGCCGTATACACCGGGTTGCCCGCTGTGGAGTGGTTAGGGCTCTTCGTGGCCCGACACACGGCACAGTCGCTGCAGTACCTATCCAGGATGGCGTAGTACCCCGGAGGGAACTTGAAACGCCACTCCAGGTCCTGCTGCATCTGGTCTCGGCCAGGATGCATGAGCTGGGCGTTGTGCCAATGGTCAATGAGCTCCTCCACTCGGTTCTCGGGCACCAGCAGCTTGTCCTTGAGGAACAACTTGTCGCCATCCTCGGTCAAGCCCTCGGGCCATTCGTCGTCCGAAGGGGCGCTCACGGCATTCCAGTACTTGCTCCAGTGCTCGGATGCCGCGTAGTCCTCCGACCAGTCCTCTGTGAGCACCGACTTGACTAGCTCTACAGGGGCCACCATCCATTGCTCGAGGGTTTCCTCTCGAATAGCTTGGACGCGGGCACCCCGGAACTTGGCCAAGTCCGTACGGTTTGCCATCACCACAAAGCACTTGACCCCCTCTTGCTCCATGACCTTCTCCATCTCGATGATGCGCTTGGCCTCCTCGGTCTCCTCAGCGTCCCCATGGCTGGATATGTCCATCCACGCCTTGCCCGCGGGGTAGGCCCAGCGACTGAGGCAATCTGCCACAGTGTTGTCCTTTCCCGGGATATACACGACGCTGAGGTCGAACTTGGCGAACGTCTCGTGCCATCGGGCCCTCCTAGCCGCTGGTCCTGAGGGGGTGTCAACATGCTCCTTGTGCCAGCTGTGTAGGGACTGGTGGTCCGTGCAAACCACCACCGGCTGTAGTCCGATGTGGCCAGACCACTTCCTGAGCGCACATACAATGGCGTATGTCTCCTTCTCCCTCGCGGTCCATGTTCGGCGTTGGCCCTCGGCCAGGATCCTGCTCCAAAACGCCACGGGAACATGAGTCCCGTCGTCCCGGACTTGCTCGAGGACTGCCCCCACGGCATAGTCCGAGGCGTCTGTCCGTAGCACGAATCCCTTGTCCGGGTCCACCAGGAACAACCCCAACTGCCCCAGGAGTCGCTCCTTCAGGCGGTTGAACGCATCCTCAGCCTCAGGGGTCCAGGCAAGCTTCTTCTTGCTCCCCTTCCGGCCATCGAACTTGCCCACTTGCAGCATCTTGTGCAGCGGCCCCGACAGTTCTGCATACATCCGGACATAGCCCGAATAGTAGTTGCAGAACCCCATGAAGGACCGGAGTTCGCTGATGGTCTGGGGCTTCTCCCAGTGGTGCAGGGACGCCAGCTTCCCAGGCATGGGACGGCGTTGCCCGTGACCAACCACGTGACCCGCGAACTCCACTTCCTTCACGAATAGTGAGGCTTTGGTGGGCTTGCACACCATGTTGTGTTTGTCCAGCTCGCTGAGCACTCGGCGCAGATCCTTCTCATGCGCGTCGATGAGCTCGTCCTCAGTCATGTTCTCCGTGCCGGACCCGATGATGATGTCATCCACGAAGGGATCGGCACAGTCCCGGACAGGACCGAGTAGGTCCTCCATCATGCGCTGGAAAACGGCGTTGCCATTCTTGGCACCCATAGGCACCACTTTCCACTGCATGGGCCCAAGCGGCGTCGACATCGCTGTGCAGGGCCTGGAGTCCGGGTGTAGCGGCATCTGGTGGTAACCGTGTTTCAGGTCGAACACCGTGATGATCCGCTTTTTCTGTTGCTTTTGGAGGATGGAGTCGATCAGGGGGAGCGAGTACGAGTCGTGCTCGGTCTGCTCGTTCAAACCTCTGTAATCAACCACCAACCTCCACTCGCCCTTCTCCTTCTTGGGCACGATGAAGGCTGGGCTGGCCCACTCACTGTCGGAGGGTTCGATCCATCCCCGCTCAATGAACTCGGCCAACAGCTTCTTCATGGCCTCGGCCCGATCGCCCTGAAGTTGGTACTCCCGATGACGATAGATCTTCGGGTTCGGGTTCAGCTTGATCTTCGCTGTACCAAACCTCCCGCGATCTGGAGGGTTCTTGTTGGCGACGCCACTGAATAGCCGCGGATAGGCATGGATCAGCCTCTCCTTCAGCTCGACGACCTTCGGGTTCTCCTGGGCCTCCTCAGCCGCTTGCTTCGGTATAGATACAACCGACCGCACTGCGGTGTAGGCCTCTTCTGGGTCCGATTCCGACTTCTCCTCGTCCGATATGCCGTCTTCATCGTCGTGGGGAGCTCTTCCCACCGATAATCTTCGAAAATTTGCGGCATCGGGCTGGTGACTGTCGCTATCGGCACCCATTCTTGGAAAATCCCATGTTGGTGGGTCCGACCCAACCGGACCATCGTATTGGTCCGCGATGTGGTCCATGACCCTCGCCACGAACTCGTCCTTCTCGTACTTGCCGGTGACCAACATCTTGTCATCCCACCAATGCGGAGATGTGACCATGGCCCGCCTCTTCTTGGCTGCCACACGGTCGTGCATCCCCATCCGCATGTAGTTGACGACGTCGTCGATCTCGGCGTGGGACAGGACGTCAATGCCATCAATTGGCTGATCCGTCCCCTCCTTGGGCTCAAACATGACCTTCATTGGCACCGCCTCCACCCTACGGATGAATGCTTCATCACCCGTGGGCTGGCCTTGCGCCCCATCCACCAGGAAAGCCTTGGTACCCCACGCTTGACCCGGGGAGGGCATTGATACACCCTTGGCGTCAATGAACAACTCCTCCTCTGGCCCGAATGACATGTCGTTCAGGGTGATGGAGTCCAGCGTCGACTTGAGACCCTCCAGCGGACATGGGGTGGATCCTATGCCGGTTATGACCAGGATCCCCTTCGCCCTATCCGCGATGATCTTCTCCACCGTACGTCTGGTGATATCCAGGGAGCCATGCCAATACATGGGTCCCCACTCCTTCAAACCCCAATGCCTATGCCAGGCTGAGTCTCCTCGATGCCAATGCCTCCTACACTTCCGCAGAAGTGGGGCATCCCGGGAAGCGAAGACGTCCGTCTCGGGCGCTTCGGCTCCCAGCGTCTGGATCATCCTGTCGTACACCTGCGGCGCCATTCCATACTCCGTGAGCTGAACTCCACGGTCTCCTCTGGACTTGACACCCACAGCTTGCACCGCTCGGACGATCCGATCCTCTTCCTCAGCGTTCCATTGGGATGACCCGCACGCATAATCCGTGGACAGCCATGTGAGGCATTCATCGTCCTCCCGGACCAGCGTTGCGCGATGGGGAAGGGCTCCAATGGCGTTGGCCACCATGAAGTCGTACCCCATGATCATATCCCAATCAGTAATGTCGGCCACATAGAAGTTCCCGGATAGAGTGCTTCTCTTCGCCTGATCAGGGCGGTTCAAGCGCTCATGCTCCCAGAATTCCATACTGATAGTGGCCTCATGGGTGCCACCACCCATAATCTCTCCGTTGGCGACCTTCAGGCGGACCGGTCTCCGGCTGGGCTGCAGGAATTCCTCCTTGAACAACCCTCTCCGGACCAGGCTCACCTGGGCACCCGTATCCACCAACACATCCACCACCTTCTCCTCTCGTCCGCACCGTACTCGCACTTTCAAGTGCAACTGCCGCTCGTCGCCATGAGGTGTATGGACGACTCTCACGGCATGCAACTCTAGCACGTCCGGGTGCATCAGGACTTCAAGGGTATGGTCACGGATGGTGTAGATCTTGGGTTTGTCCTGCCCATCCACGGGGCTCTCCGTGGTCGCTCCTTCCTTCTTGCCATGTCCCGTTCCCACATGTACTTCCCTTGGCAGGGCGCTCCAGGGGTTGGGAGTGGCGAAACTCAGTGGTTTTGGCTCTTCCGGAGCCTTCTTCGGCACCCGATGTGCCTTCGCCTTCTCAGGGATTCCACTGATTTTCGGAGGAGAGACCTCCGAGGTCCCACTCCCGTGGGGGCTCCTCTAGACTTGGCTTCCCGCAGCCCCTTCCGGCTGCGATCCGCCAGGACTTTGTCCTCCACTTTGCTGGGCTTTGAGATCCGCCAACGTCCTCAACATGTCCTCAGCAACTTCCTCGATCGACCTCACTCGTCGGTCTTGGCCAGGTCCACCACCATAGCCTCTTCCTCCGCCTTTTCCTTGGCCTTTGCCTTGGCCTTTTCCCCCGTCTCCGCCCTTCGCCTTCCAGTCGGAAATCCGCTGCTCCTTGGGCTTCTTCTCGGGGTGAGCGGCGAAGTAGGCCTTCTTGTCCGCCTCATACACCTTGCACTGACGGTGGTCGTGTGCATGGTTGTGTCCCTTGCCATAACAGACCCAGCACCCATCGTGCTGAGACCTGTACTCTCGGAACGAGAGCGGTGGGTTCCCGATCCTCCTTGGTCCTTCTCTGTTCTTCCTGGGTCCCACCTGGCTCCATCTGGACCGATCCTGCCCATGGTTCTTCACGTTGTGCGCCACGAACGCGAAGAAATGGGCCTCCTCGTGATCCTCCCGGGACCAGTGGTCTTGGCCACTTCCACTTCCATCCTCCGCGGAGTTGGCCGTGTCCTCCTGGATCTCCCGATGATGGCGGTCGTCTCGGTGTCCTTGTTGTCCATGACCATGCCGATCCTGCACGTGGGCCTCGTTCTTCGCATTGAGCTTCAACTCCACCGTGATGTACTTCACGATCTCGTCCAGGCTCATGCGAGCGAAGATGACTTGCATCTTCAGCGGCTCCCCGCGCCTCCACTCCACGTTGTTGAGGCGCAGCAACCTTTGCCCCATGGAGTCCCCGAATACCTCCACGTACACGGCGTTCTTCAGGCCCACCATCCGGTCGGGTTCGCCCAGGTTCCTCCTGAAGAACTCCATGATACCCGCATGGGTATCCTCCGCCGCCATAATCCTCACCGCCACCCGTCGCTTGGCGCGCTTCTTCTCCTCGTCCTCCACTCTCCTCTTCCAGCTGCCGGGGAGGACGTCCTTCAGCAAGTGGCGGATCTCACTGGCCTCGTTCCAGTCTTCCACCAACTTGAGGCATCTGCGGTACTTCCGCAGATACCGGTTCCACTCCCGAACCCGCAACTCACCGCGGTCCAGCGGCAGTGGAATGGACCACAGGTCCTCCAGCTTCTGGTTAGGAGCGTCCACCCGCTCCTCATCCTCCAGCCACTGGAGGCAGGCCTGCTCCGTGCGGATCAATCCTTCCCGGATCTGATCCCGCAGCTCCTCCTTGAGGTCCTGCGCCAGCCGGTGTGGGAATGTCCGGCATACCCACTTGTCCCGCGGCGCTCCCCGCATCTCGCCGACGACCTCCTCGGCGAAGTCCTCCCAGTCCAGGATGAAGTCATCCAGGTTGGACGGGTTCCCGTCATAATAGGGGATTTTGATTCCCCTGAGGTCGTCGATCCTGATGGCGTCTCCGACGTCTCCAGCCACCACTCCACCGAGACGGATACCACCTGTGGCCGGGGGGTTTGAGTACACTCCCCGTACATCCCTCTCCTCCATGGAGTGCGGTCCAGTTGGGCCTGAACCCATGGGGTTTGGAATGCGGGAAGGACTTCTTCCATCGGCCGTCCATATCCCCGTATTGGGGTCCTTCGCCCACAGATTTCCGCTTGGATGCCCTCGACCATGTCCGTCGGCCCTTCCCATGGTTTGCCCCTGCGTGGTCTGGTTCTGGATCTCCTCTTCCGCATAAACTGCATAGGTAGTCGTGGATGGCGGTAGATCCTGGGCGGCGTGGGACATCTGCACCGTCAGGCTCCTCGGGTCCGTGGCTACGTGCCCTTCCCGCCTGGACCCAGCCGGTGCCGTGTGTTCCCCGAGCATTGTTGACTCGCTGAACAGGGGAACAAACGGCAGCGCACCCGGGTCAACACGCGGAGGCGCGTAGGGTGCCTCTGCAGGGCCGCCCATGGGTTTCTCCATGGCGCTCCTGAGGGTCTTAACCCGCTCCACCAGCTCTACCGCGGCCGGCTTTGCCGGGAGCTCCGGACCCGAGGCGAGGGGCTGTCGCTCCTCTGGCCTTCTCAGGCGTCCCGACATGTCCTCCACTAAGTGGAGGAGGCTGTCCACCACTTGTTGCTGCTTCTGCAGGGCCAGCTCCAGATTCTCCCGGTACCGGGCCTGATCCGCTCGCAGCTCCTCCATGTGGTTCTCCGCGGCCGACTGGTCATCCAGAATCCCCGCGACGTCCTCCTCTAGAGCATCCTTGGCGTTGTCCAGGCGGTCAAGATGATTCACGATGGCGTCCATCCCCATCTTCGGGTACTTGCCCATGAGGAAGGACACGTGCTCGCAGTGGCACGTAGCGTGCTTTCCGCCGGATTCAGCGCATCCCGCGGTTCCCGGCACCTCGGACTCCTCGCCCATCGGTGTATCGCCTATGGCGTCCGTCTCTGGGCCCGTGTGCCGGGGCACAGGTGCCGTCCGGGCCCTGGCTGGCCTCTCCAAGCCCTCGGCGTCGTGCTGCAGGGCGGGCTCGGGGGCCGTATGCGACCTGGCGATCGGCGCGGACATCTCCGGCTCCGAAGGTGGCTCGTGGGCTGTCCGATAGCCCTCGGAGTGCCCCTCGGATTCCCACAGCCTGACCGGGCTGGGGTCCGTGTCCATAGCCCCGGCGTCCCTTGCCGCGGACTTGGGTGACCCGCGCTTCCGGTAGCGCCGGGCCCGTCCTCCACTGCTGCCTGAATGGCATGCCTCGTCCGAGTCCTCCGCGGCTGAGCGGAGGTTGCATGCCTTTTGGCAGCGACGCTCACACATGGAGACGAGGTCCTCCATGTCACGTCCTCCTCTTCCCGAGTGTCGTTCTTCTCTTCGGGCTTCAAATTCCCGAGTTCGCCATGCTCTTGAACGTCTCGGTCCTTCTATGGCTCTAATCTCCGGCGTGGTCTCCACCGAGTCCACAATACGCACCCGGGGCGTACTTGGGCAGGGCACATAAGGGCCCAAGTCCCCGGGTCGGCGGTTGGTAGAGGCAGCAGGTAAGCCTCTGCTACCATAAAGAAGGTCCCTACCAGGACCGGCCCCCGCTGTGCCCCTTCGGCCTGTAATCCCCGCTGACTTGCTCCGGATCAATGCTTGCATTTATCAAAATCCAGGGTCCAAAACCAAAAATATGGAAAATAGAAAATACAATCCTCCTTCAACCCTGAATGGCAACCAGATCCCACAAGTATGGCAATAACCCAATTCACAATCCAAATCAGGCTGCGGGCTTTTGTTCAGCACACCGGTATTCCCACGGTGGCGGGCATGTACAAGAATTGCACCAAGGAAGAAAGCCCGAAAAAAAATAGACACTCAGAAAGTCGCATTAAAATATTCGGTTGCACGGTCCAAGACTTATATATCACTTTATACCCTCTTGACCCTTTTTCCTTGCTACATCGGGCATGTGTGCGCACCAAAGGCGTTTGATGCTTCCTAAATTAAGTTGAGACCAAGGCAGTTCCAACCCAACCTTCCTTATTCTCATTCCTCACACTCGCGCGTAGATATGGCTCTTCAAAGTGCTCCGACGATTCGATTTTGTTTCCCTTATATCTCCAAGTCAAATGGGTGGCAAGTATAAGGGAAACCTGATTCGGGCATAGGGGAAGGAGTATGTCCACTCGAAGAAGTCCAAATCAAGTGCGGCGATGTCGAAGTCGAAAATCCGATTTCGACATCACGAAAAATTCCGATTAAATTTTCGAGTGCTTATTTAGAAAATTGCGGAAGCAACGAACCCTTTACAGATGAAATCTGACCCTTCAGAAACGTTTCCGCCAAAATATCTGGAAATAACAGTTAACCAATCGGTTAACGCAAAATCGCGAGCCAACTGACAGTCGCCGATACATTGACTATCAGAACGAAAGGCTGAAAAATTACGGAAACATTATGATAATAAAACCCTGTTGATTCCTGATAGTCTGCTATATAAATCTCCGCTGGCGGTGCCTCGGTTCTGAATATGGCCGCTCATAGCCGGAATGGCCAAACCTGTCACACTATCACATCGGGTTAGTTCAGGTGGATGGGAGAGTATGATATCAGCCAATGGCGGCTTGCCGGCACATAGATACACACCCCAAGTGACCCCAAGATGGCCACGGGGGTCCGAACCGGCTTCACTCGGCGTTCTCCACTTCCTCCACACAGGTCTGCACGAAGAAGGCGTCGTGCTCAGTTTCGTCATCTGAGTGGATAGAGCTAGGTAGCTCAGATAGTCCACACTCAGAGACTCCATCAGGAACAGGTACATGGCAGGGAGAGTTGGGGGCGTTGGTGTCAGTCACGACGTACTCATCTCCTCGGGGTGTAGTCTCAACAGCATCTTGAGGTCGTAGGCGATCCTTCAAGTCACCCAAGGTGAGTCCATCGCTTTCTCGTTGTATAGCCTGGACCAGAGTCGGGTCCAGATCCTCCCAGGGAATGGAGGTAAGACCTCCGTCCACCACGCTGAGCATACTCCCCCATCCGGGCTTCCCAATAGGCGTCTTGCGTCCCAGAGGTACGTAGATGGCCTCATCAGGCAAACGAACAGAGCTGATAGTCAGCCTGTCCAGGAGGTTTCGCCAGTACTCGTTGCCCCCATGGGCTCCCCAATCGGGGGTACACAGGACCGTACGGGAAAGTTCCAAGGCCACCTTGGTCAGCACCTTACCCAGTTCACTGAACCTGGGGTTCCCGTAGGCCATCCCGAAAGAGGGCCAGTAAAATTTGTAGCTGCAGTTCTTCCCCTTGCTGCAGTAAAGGTCCAGTACATGCTGCTTGTCGCTGGCGAACAACTCCACACTCAGGTCTTCTCGAGAGTAACCCAACTCCTTCAGACCTTGGTCTAGGACTTCCCCCAATAGTTGATAGTCCTCAGTTTTGGAGGCTGCCATCATGTTCGAGGGCTCCTCCTTCGATAGCCTCAGGTAACTCGAGGTATGTTCCGACTGCTCTAGTGGCACAGACTCTCTGCCACTGCCGTGGTCCACGTAGAGGAGGTAGGGCGCTTGCAGCGTCAGGGATTGTATCTGGGAGTGCTGTACGACGAAGTCAGTACCCAGTACAAAGTCGAAGGCCTCAGTGTTCATCACATAGAACCGATGGGCGATAGTCCGGGAGCCCATAGGTACCTCCACTTCACAGTCCCCGCAGCTGTGCACCACATGTCCATCCCCCATGCGTATAGCAGCGGTGGTCATGGTGTTCTTCAGGCTCCCACAAGGTAAAATTTTCTTGGCGACTATAGATATGGTGGCGCCAGTGTCCAATACCCGCAGGTATTCGCGTCCCCCTAGTCGGATACGTACCCAAAACACCAGGTCTTGGGTGCCACCAGAGCGTCCCCGTCAGAACTCCGCGGGACAGGTCACCTCGAACCCCTTGTTCCGCAATTTGCGGGCCATCCTCATGAAACGGCTCCTCTTCTTAGCGTTGCCGTCATCACCACCTTCATGCTCACGCTTGGCTCCTTGTTCTTGCTGGGCCTGCGTTTGTGAGCGTGTGGTAGGACCAGACTGCCCTCCAGAGGGCTCGGAGTTCCCCCCTGGATTAGGGTTTGGGGTTGCCTCCGTTCTTGTCCTTGTTCTTGTTGTCGGGCTGGCGGTTAGCGCCTCCTCCTCGTCCACCTTGACCCTTGTCTTGCCCTTGACCACGTCCTTTCGACTTGCCCTTGCCGGAGTCGTTGCCTTTGCTTTTGCCTCCACCTTTGCCTGAGCCTTTGCCAGGATCTTCCCCCTTAAGCTTCGCCGATAGGCGTTGCTTATGGTAGCACTCATCCTCGTAGTGCTTCCGCTTCCCGCAGAATGCACACGTGATGGTGCACCTGTAATGATCCGGCAGCTTCGCTTTGGCGCCGGTGTTCTTCTCCTGCTGCTTCCCCTGGACTACGAAGCAGTCTCGCTGCTCGCAGTCAGGGGCGTGCTGCAGGTGGCCCTGCTCGTCTCTGGCATCACACCAGAATAGCTCCTTCACGTTCTCCATGATACGGGCGTGGGCGTGTTTGGGGGTAGTCCCCTGCCCAGGTCGGGACCCTTGGTACCCTTTGCCATGACCTCCAGAACCTCCTCCTCCAGGACGGTAATTGTTCAAGTTCTGGTCGCTCTCCTTCTCCGGCGCCAGCTCCAGGAGTAGCACGCATAGATCCTCGTAGCGGAGGGATCTAGCCTTGCGCTCCGCCGTCGAACGGCACTCGTCCCATAGCTCTCGAGGGAGCTTTGCCACCAACCAGAACAGCAGGTCGTCGCTGCTGTAGGAACCGGGCGTCAGTCGTCCAGCCCAGTGATCCAGGTCAGCCAACAGCTCAGAGACCCTGCCAGGTTTGGGGTTGTTGGGCAGCACGGGCAGGTTCTGGATCTCGGCCCTGATGGAGAGGTCGGTTTCGTAGGTCGGGTACTGCCTCTCCAGGGCAACCAACACATTGGCAAAGGTGGCGGAATTAGTCACGATCTGCCTGACCTGCTTCTCCAGGTACTTGGTCTTGCAGCACTGCAGGAGTAGATCGCACTTGACTCGCCCACTAGCGTGGGTTTGGCCGGTCAATCGGAGAAACCAGCCAAAATTCTCAGCGAACTCGCTGAGGTCCTTGCCTGTGAACTCAGGCAGGTTCACCACGATCTTGGAGGTGGCAATAGCCTTCGCCTCCTGAGACCTGCGTCCCTCAGGGCGTCGGGTCTTCTTCTTCTTCTTCTTCTTCTTCTTCCCCTTTGGGTCCTCGGGGTCCTCCCGGTCATCGTCCTCCGAGGGCGAGGCCGAAGTCATCGACGGCGGCTCATCATCGGAGGGGTCTCCGCCTAGATCACTAGAGCCATAAGGCTCCACGTCCACCATAGCCCTCAAGGCTGTCAGCCCCAGCCGGTCCAGCTCGGCCCTCGGGCGAGTTCGTCACGTGGCTGTAGGGCGGCTGGGCCGTTCTCGGTACGAATGGACTTCTCGGTATAGCTGCAGGAGTCGGCATCGGTCGGCTCCTCAGGCTCCCCAGGGTGTTTGTCAACCCTGCCGCCAGGTGGTTGGCCTGTACTCGGTGGGGTGACATTCCCACCGTAGTAGGTGACGCTTGGAGCGGGATCATCAGGGGCTCCAGTTTCTCTCGGATTTCTTGAGTGAGGTCGCCCACAATTTTTGAAGTGGCTCCTCGGAGCACCTCGTTGATCTCCGACCGCGTCAGGGACCTGTTGGAGGATCTTCCCGATCCTCTACTCCTGCCACCAAGAGATTCAGGTCCTCTCCTCAACCCACTCAAGGTTGCATACCCAGGTGCATACCCAAGAACATCCACATAGGTTCCGGTAGCGGGTAGTGGATGGGGATATTCAGCCGCATACCATCGCGGCGCAGAGCTGGAAGCCACAGGCTCACTAGCAGTAGTTGCCTCAGGGAGCGCAGTGGTAGGTGGGCCCATACCATAGGCGGGGTAGGGAGGCATTCCAGTAAAGCCTGTGCCCTCTGCCATAGGCGGGTTGGTTATGGGAGTAGATGTTGCAGCGGCTGGGAGTGTGGTGGTTAAAGGAGAGGGTGATGCGTGGAGGGCAGAAGCGCTTGGTGCGCCTTCGAAGGTAGGGTCATTCGTCAGGTCTTGCCCTTGTTCCTCTCCTTCGTCTGCTTCTTCTCCAGCATCCTTCTCGCTCTCTCTCTTCCTCTTCACGGGCTGAGTGACCATCACCTCTTCGACTGTGAGGGAGCTGAAGGCCGTCTGGAGTCCATCCAGCGAGTCCTCAGCCACTTCCACTGGCCCATGTAAGGGCTCCGAAGGTACAGCGCCGCTAGGTCCAGGTCCAGGTTCCCCAGGTGCTGGCCTTGCCGGTGCCTCAGGCGCTGGCGCTGTCTTCACGTCAGCGTCCTCCTTCCTTGTGTCCATCTTCTCGCCCTTCTGCTTATATGTGCCTGTACTCGGCGCACTGGATGTACGGCGCGGGGTTGCTGCCGGTGCGCAGAGACAGACTGCCTCTTGCTACCAGAAAAGTTTTTAGTGGTTTCAGCACTGTGTTTTTGCTTCTCCTGCTGCTTGCTGTTGGTGTAGGGTTTCCTGCTGCTTGTTTTGGAACATGAAAAGCTTTTGTTTGCTGAAATACAGTCAATCCAGGATAGCCCAAGCCAGAAGTGTGCAAGGAGAAGAGAATCAGGATCAAAGCATGAAGGGCTGCAGTGTAAACAGTGAAAGATGATTGGATATTCACAGAAACTGCAACTCAGGTCAAATCGGAATGCATATTCACAAAGATAGCTGAAATGTTTTGGAAAAGAGTTGGAAAACTGCCCCATGGTCACTCTCTCTCCATAGTGCCATCTCAGGAGATGTGCACTCTTTGTTTTGGGTCCCATATGTGCTGAGGTGGCAGGGCATGCGGCGATGAGGTCACTGCCATGTCACATGGGATCTTCCTACTTAGCTAGGCTGACCGGGAATTGAACCCAGGACCTCTCAAAAAGAGGTGCCCAGCCCCCTAGGGTGCATACCACTAGGATAGCTAAGAATTCATGGAAAAACATAGATAAATTCATAGGCTCTGCCTTGGATATGTCAGTTCTCAGTCAACTCAGGAAAAGATGATTTGCCTCACATTGAAAGGGGATTAAGGGGTCCACTCCATATCCTGATTGGGTGTTTGGTTCCATAGGTCAAAATGTGTTATCACCACTTTTGGTGGGGCCAATACTAAGATAGAAATGCCTGGATGCTCAGTGCATCTCTAATACAACTAGAGTATGCCTCAAAGCAATGGAAAAGCACTTTTTCTTACTCATCTGCATGCACGTGGGTAACAGCAAGGGCAACACCCCGTCTCCGGGGCAGCCGACCTTGCAGCAGTCGAACACGACATTCCATCGACGGGCTCCGTTGTTACAGCCAAAACGCATTGGGGCCCACAAGGGGTCAAATTGAGCAGTGGCGAAAAGCCAAAAGGTGCCACCAAAGGCAAACAATGAGATACTGAGGCCTTGTGCCAAGCCCCCCCCGCCCCCCCCCCTCCGTGCCCTCACGGCCCAGTTACTTACCAAGGGTCAAGAGCTACCGGCCATACATGTGGTGGCACCAAAGGCGCCCGAAAAAGTTTTGTCATTTTCCTTGCCGACGTAGCACCTCTCCCCGCCCACACGGTGGAGCACCCGAACACTAGAGGGAGGGCAAGGGGAGGAAGCAGGAGCCAGTTGCCCCCCCCCACCCCAAATCACCCCACTCGGACCCCCCCCCTTACCCCCCCCATCACCCCTCCCTAAACCCTCCCTCTACTGCGCTGCCCTCCCCCCCCAGGGTGGGCTTCGGCACACTTCTTATGGACGGGGGAGAGTCGCGTACACAAGCAAGGAGACAACCGTCCTGTGTCACGGCCGTTATATTGGTGCTGGTGGATGACTCTGTCCCCAAGCCGACAAGATTCCTGACAACGAGGTTAGCCTTGACAAAGAACTTTCCGTTTGGCTGTGAGCGCATACAGTTGGAAGATAGGGCTCTCATCCATCTAGATATACACAACGTGTACGAAGTCTAGGTGGTTACGAATACCCCACCGTCCATAACAATGCCATTGTCTCCGGTGTACAAAATGCTGAGGCTAATGGTGCCACCTGTTGATGTGGATAATGTGATTTTCACTGAACCTCCAATCGGCAGCAAGCAGTATGTGCTTCAAGTTCATACCGATCTCATACATCGACTGCTTGCTTTGATAGGGCTCGACTTTGACGACATGCACCTCCTTCCGGGAATTGATCCGAAAAATTTCCAAACTATTCTTTGCAAACGTGAGCTGTGACAAAGTCGATGCGGTTGTTCAGCAATTTGGTTCGAAACCGAGGTTCCAAATACAGCCCAACTCTTCGTACCGAGGTCTGAAGGTTACCATTATACCGGCCATGTATGAGGTCTGAATAAAAAAGGCTTTCAAAGAAACATGGTCGCCTGTGTTGAATGTGTCATTTCTTGCAATGTTCTGGACGGTACCGAGAACACTGGGCATGAAGTCCCCGATCAAGATGCAAGTGATTGTCCTCCGGAAAAGTCTGGTTGGTCTAACTAAGACTGGGGACTCCAGGTTAGAAGAGCGGTACCGTGGGTTCGTCATGCGGTTTTCAAAGACATCAAAATGGGGCACTTCCTCGACCGTGATTCCATCGAAAAGCCCATGACTCCATCCACATGGCAAAAAAAGGCCGTGGGTACAGTGTATCTGTTGGATGTTGCGCCATGGTGGTATCTCTTAGACTTAGAACAAGCGCTTGGGCCCTCAATCCACACGTGTAGCACCGTCAGCAAGAGTGAACAGCCATTGTTTGCCATTTCGTTGGACCTAGAATAAGACAGAGAGTAATACGTCACCACCATGAATCTCCGATCGAACCTTCATGGGGTTGTTGCCCAAAATACAACAGTCATCCCACTGGGTCACCACGTGTGTGCTCGATGACAAGCATTGTTCGCGCAACTTTCTTTGCTTCAAAATGACGTGGACATGAAGGGTTTCATGTGGGCCAAAACCATGAACGACGGCGCCTATTGCATTGTTGCAATCACTCTTTGCTTGCTTTATCTGCAACACCCTCCAGACTTGAAATCCAAATCCTTCTTGCACCCAAAACTGGAGGTATGATGCATCGCTCGCATTGAAGCATCAACAGTGGAGTGTATACTTTGGGATCTAAATATGTTGTCATCTTGGGCTGTCTTGTTTCGAAGACCTAGCATCACAATGTACAGGAGGGGCCCTGCTAGCAGGTGTTCTTGGGCCCTGTGGCCGGCAGTCCTGACCATTTGCATCAACCTATGTAAGGGGGCCTCCCGAAAACTGGGCTCTGGAAATGCGCTCTTGAGGGGGCGCATTATGCGCAGTGTGCGCGCATTGCAACTATTTGGGCAGCTGGCCGTGGTAGAAACCCATACTTTGTAGTACTTTGGGCATCAGTGTTGTTTGGTAATAGGTTTTGATGCATTGGGCATCATTCAGGGTGCCTGCTACAAAACATCATACTTCCCTCCTCATTTCTCAGGCCCATTTTCTCCATGGATCTCAGTATTGGGGATAGGGTGTTCTACACCCGCTCCAATGGCCTGCGACCTCCTGCCACGGTTGTTGGGATGGCTAAAGACGGACTCCTCCACTTCGAATACTACCAAAATGGGTTGAGAGTGATGAATTGGCAATGCAAGATGGGGTCCATCTCTTTTGCCATCCCAAGTTCAGACTTGCCACCTGACCGCCCTCCATCTCCGCCGCCCAACACACCGTCAAGTCCCCCCCCCAAAGTCCCCTGGTCTTTCACCATGCCACAAGAACCGGGAAGGTCTCCCTCAAGGTCCCCTCAAGTCCAGATTGGGTTGCCTAATTCTAAGGGTGTTTCAAGGGGATCGCCTAGGGGCTCTTTGGGGGGACCGCAATCTAAAAGTAGCGCGCAGTAAAAGGATTCCCCTGAGTAAACGTGGATTGTTCCCCCAGAAGATTGTTCTCAGAGCGAGCGGGATTGTAGGTTTGTGTTACCAAATGGAGCATTCCCACCACAATGACCCAGTATTCCACCAGAGGACTGCCCATGGCTGGTGTTCTGGACTGGAGTGCTGTGGTTGATCACACAGCAATAGCACAAAAAGAACAACATCAGATCACAACTATGCACTGAGGGGAGTCCATGGCTGGTTTTCAGACCGGGCCCCAAGGGATTTGGCTCGTAATTGTCAAGTGTCATCTTCAACTTTTGCTCTGGACTGCCTCCATTAGCCCCGTCAGTTTGCCGTGAACTACTGTGAACTACGGCATGCCATCGTGCTCCGGCCCTCACTGCAGCCCCAACCCTGCGATCTCTGACCGTGTGTACTTTAAAAGCTGCATTTTCTACAGGGTGGCGATGTGAACCGTGAACCTGTGATTTCTCACTCATTTCTGTGCCATATGTTGCGCATTGCGCTGGATGTTGGACAGGCTTTTTGATAATGACCTCGGTATTCTTGTCTTTCTCTTTGCTGCATTTGTCACGCATTTGCCGAGGCTGCAATGCTGGTGCTGTGTTGCAGACAACTTGGTGTTTCTCCCTATTTGCATGTCTCACCTTTATTTTGGCGATGTACTGCCCCCATACCCAAGCCCAAGGCTGCCCCAAAGCAGTTGACCATTTCGTAGGGAGCAAGCTGTATGGACAATGTTGATTTGCAATTGAGCACTGTCTGCCAGGAATGAGGTCTGTGAGTCCACTTTTGGCCATTTTATCAAGCAGGCCTGTGTCCTTTTTCTTTTCCAAGACTGCAGGTTGCAGAAATACTGTGACTTTGATTTGCAGGAACCAGCGCTATGAGCCAGCCCCAATGCTGAGGTGACAGGTGGGATAAAGGGGAGGGGCCCGTCTCCGGATGCCCCACCCTCTGTTCAAGCCACAGTTCTTCAGCCCCACAAGTTCAACGATTGGCGAAATTCAGCAAGACCACAAGAGCACAGGAGACCACACCTCACAAGCAAGGTTAGATTAGCTGAGCAGGGTACAGTGTGACTTTGCACGCCTATCTGCAGAAGATGCTACTAATGACAATGCACAGTGGTATTGCGTGCCAACTCCATGGCAATTCTGTACGTATGGGTGTATGCGGCAGTAGAAACGGACTGTTCCTCTAGATCGTTGCATCCCATGCACTTGGGGAGGAACATCCTACCATGCACCCTTGCGGACCCGTACCTCCCAATAAAATGGAGGAGGAGTGCACAATATGACTGGGTAGGCTCACCCCAGTCCCTATGACTGGTGCATCATTAGAGGGCTCGTGACAGTCTCAAGTATTGTACCTCTTCTGTGTTGGCAGAGCGTACGAGCTACTTACCACATGCAAGGCTTAAACCAGCCTCTAATACCAAACCTGATAGGGTTAATACTGGCCCAGAACTCCTTATAGGGTGCCTCAATCGCACGGCGCTGCACTGCGCTTTAGTAGACTGATCATTTACTGATGAACTACACCCATCTTTCAGGCAGGGACGCCGTTGCCTAAGGGTTTAGCATACAACAACAGTACACTTCGATCCTGGGGCTCTCCTGAACATTGGCTGCAACTGCCACAGGCTCCACGGAGGCAGAAGGTGGTGGGGGGGGCACATCGGTCTGAGGCAAGAGAATCTGCACGGGCAATAGGAAATGTGAGACACTCCACTAGGCTTGCCAATGATGTGGTGGTGATGGACTGCACACCACAAGGCGATGGCCGCTAAGCTGCAACATGATGCTGCATACAGGTGTAACCATGTGCCTTCGGCCATGCCCTCCTCCATGCCTTCTTCACAAGCCTCCATTGCCATTGGAAGTTGACTCAATATACCTTGAAATGGCCCAAAATGGCACACAACTGAAAGGAGAACGCCGAAGAAGGGGACAAGAGATGGTTGCCATCTCTGAATCCTCCCACAGATCCTCCACATCCGGTGTCCTTTCCACAGGTCAACGTTTTTTGGAGTGGGCTTACAACCCTGGTCGCCAAGTCATGGCTGGCCGCCACTCCCAAATGTGAGGAGACACAGCGAAATTGGACTTATCCGCGGGGATGCCGGTCAGCATATGTTGGGCTTGCTTTTTTGGGGGGGGGGGGGATCCATCACAAGGTAAGTTGGCGAAGCCATCTTACCACTTGTTTTCATATTTCACATACATCTAAACACAGGCACTTGGAGCCACCAGAGAGCACAGCCGGATTGGTCGCAAATAAGTCAGGGATTGGTATCGCCCTCTGCTGTCACATGTAGTCCTCGATTCACAGCATCTGTACCGCCAGCCCCACTTGCACTGCTGCATTGTGAGAGACAACTTGGAAAAATGTGGTGTGACTGGGCTTGCACTCAGCATCAAATGCAAATGGTCAGTAAGGTGCAAGAAGTGCTTCATCAATCGTTGCTGCAATTGTCGAGGGTCAAAACACAGAGTTGATGCAGCAGGCCACCCTTGCATGGCAAGGGGGCATGCTGCATTCCAGTTGTGCAGCTAGCACTGCTCCCAGTAGCATTGGAGAGCGCAAAGATGTTTTGGAACAAGGTTGGAACAGCGCATTCCTTTGAAGTAGGTTTTTTATGGGGCAAGTGGCCGAGAGGATTGCACCCTCTTGAAGAATTCATGTACATTTCTGACATGTCGACAATGGGGGCGTTGTCGCACGGTGCGCGCACGGTGCGCGCACGGTGCGTGCACGGTGCGCGCACGGTTCAATGTTTTTGGGATGGTTGCCCAACTTGTACCCCGTTGAATGGCCCCCATAGAAACACACCCAGGGTCCTGATTTCTGCACCTTGCAGTCCATACTGGCATACCAGGATTCTTCAATTTTTAGTCTGATGCTTGTCACAGGTTCCAGGGTCCTATTTTCTGCACCCTGCAGCCCCTATTGGCGTACCGGGAATTTTTTTTTTTTTGAATCTGATGCTTGTCACAGGTTCCAGGCTCCCAATTTCTGCACCTTGCACGCACCTCCGTAACAAACCATGCACAGGCGACAACACAAGCGACAACACTGGTTGGGTTACGGGAATTTCAATTTCATCCGCCACAGCATTCTGGCTCATGATCATCAATTCTAGGGGCTTCAGCTTCCACTTCAGGTAATTGGGGCTCCAGCAAAGCATCCATCGGCGCCTCATGGTGCATAGGTTGGGGGGAATCGGGGCTCTCAGCAGTCACAATTGCAAACTCCAACCGCTCCTCGGGTGCATGCTCGTACAAGACCTCTTCACCACCCAATTCGTACCGAATAGAGACGCGACTCCCACCTCTTGGAGAAGGGTCAACGACAGTGGCCGACACCCTATCCCCGTTGGAGCGGTGGTAGTACACAGGCAGTCCGGCGACAAGCTAGGCCAGCTCAGATTCAGGCATTGTGGATCTGGTGGACACAGAATACGCAAAAGGATGCACGGTGCGCGCACGGTGCGCGCACGGTGCGCGCACGGTTCAGGCAACACCCCCAATGAGCGGGGGGTTGGCAAATGGACACACAGGGAACACAGGTACGAGCAAAAGGGTCAGGGCATCTTCAACAGCCGTGGAAACAAAACTTCAGCTTCCTGAGCCTGGCGGTTGAAAGGCTGTAGGAGGATCGCCGACGGCGGTTGGAGGGTAACCGACGGCAGCTACAGGATGATCCCCCAGCATTTGGACAGGCTGAGGGCAGACGGCAGTCTGTAAGGGGGCAGGCTTCAGCAAAATGCAAAAGAGAAAGAAACCGGGTTCTTAAACACAGCCTTGACGAGGTGGCAGGGGGCACTGTGGAAATTTTTGACAGGGTCGGTGTTGGAGCATCACAACAAAGGTTCGGAACAGCGCTGCAACAGCGAAAAAAACCACAGGCCCAGCTCTTGGCACAGCTGGTGCATTCCCTGGCCTCTGAGGGCAGCAACATGTCAAGCACAAAGAAGGGATCCGTGATGTAGGATGTCAACACACGAGGACGAGGAGACGTATCGGCAGGATCTGCAGGCATTCACGAAGACAGAGAGGTTCGGATCGGGGTGCGTAACAGGGATGGAGCAACGTCCAGCCCCACACGTCGCATAGGGGTCAATAATTGGCCCTCCAGCTGCACCAAAACAAAATCTCATTCTGTAGAGTGACGACCATCCAGGCAGGCACCCCACTAGCGGTCGCGCATCGGGATGGATTCCATGAGGGCTGGGCACATCTCATCGACTGCTGGCGCACATTTCTGTGGATCCAAAGCAGGAACCCTTCTGAATAGAACGTTTGCACTATGTCTGCCATGTGTTCTGAGGGTTCTGTGTACTATGTGCGTCACGGGCATACGTCTATTGTGTGTATTGCATACGTTTCGTGTGTATTGTGTGTGTTCTGTGTGTGCCCCTGCCACGGGGTGTGTTTGTGCCAAATGGCATGTCATGTGTGTCACGCCTGTTATTCGTGTGCCCCTCCCCCCCCCCCCCGGCAATGTGGCTGCCGGCAGGCAAAGTCACTCACCACAACTGTTGAATGGCCGGATGAATGTCGAACGTACAGTTCAGCGAAAGCGTCGGTTGTGCATCCGAAGAGGCCACCAGCAGCGAACACTGCGGATCGAACGCTCTGCCACAGAACGGCCGCACCGCTAAGCCACTGACGTTGTTCTCCTGCCGGAGTCGATTCAGCGAGCGATTGTTGGCGCACAGCCACTTCTCTTCCACGTCGTGTTCGAGCCCCAGACAGCAGCAGTGCGCACTGAAATCCTCCCAACCCGAATAGTTGGCCAGTTGGACGGCCGCTGCATTGGTGAAGGGCCGCGAAGGGACGAAGCTTCCAAAGAAAGTATGCTGCAGAATGCCGGCGAAGCAGAAGGCAAGGGACACGAAGATCAGGATCCCCGATATCATGAAGAACGACGACATGATCCTTTCGGTCTCCTCCGCCACTTTGAAGTTCACTGCCTCCTGCTGCCTCTCGACCATCTCCAGCACCCGCGATCTAGTGAGGCTGTCGTTGCGCGGTGTCTCCCTCGGAACAACCGGCCGGCGGGTGTCATGCTGCACTGGCATGGCCCACGGGATGCCAGGCTCCCCAAACCCGGAGCTTCTGCGCCGCAACTCCGCCGACGGTCTGCGGTGGACGTCGTCATCGACATTTCGCTCCACCGGCCCAGATCTGCTGGTGTCCGAGTAGCAACTGGTGATGGTGATCACCTCGTCATTGACACCAAGTTTGATGGCGCTGTCTCGTCTCCCACTGTCTCGTCTCCCGCTGTCGCGTCTCGCGCTGTCAGTGCCAAGCTTGAGACTCCCCGAACCGGCGCTGTCTCGTCTCCCGGATGCGGACATTCGTATGGAGGCCAAGTGTGGCGGCAGCGCCGATACGCCGGATTGACCGGAGTGACCGAGGTCGGACCCCAAGAGGCGGACGCTGTTGGCAGCGATGTATGTGACTTCCGGAGGGGCCTCGGCATCCCCTGCGGTTGCTTCGTCGGCGGCGTTCTCAGGCGCCTTCTGCGTCTCCTTCAGGGCATCGTTGATCACCTTCTTGCGGTTCCGGAACAACACCGCTGTCACAAGCAGGCTCAGCAGTATGACCACTCCGTTGATGGTGAACAGAAACGCAGTCATCAGCGTCCTCTGCCACTCGTTCTGCGGCACGAGCACATCCGCGGCGATGGTCACAGAAACCACATAACTAAGCGACATCACGAACGACAGGAGGATCATCATGCTGTCCTCCAAATTGTTGACGTAGGGTCTGAAACGGACCAGAACAATGCAAGTCATGATGTGCACCCCCGTCACATACATGAGCCCCAGCAGTGAGACGTCTGGGGAAGTGAAGAAAAGTGTGATGCAAACGATCATGAACTTCTGCATCAAGTCAAACAAGCGCCAGTACCGCCAGGGCCTCTCGTACTGCTCATAAAAGGACCTTGTGCAGCAGTCGGAATGCAACAGGACCATCTGCCACTTGGCCTCCTCGTCGTCTGGGGCGTTCGTCACCGGAAAGAACTTCAGCTTCTCAAATGTGTTCTTGATGAGCTTCCAGAAGAGCCATGGCACCCCAAACCCAAACGCAAACAACATTATCAATGAGGAAGGCCAGAAAAAGTACCAAATCTTTGTGCACTGGATACTGTAGTTGTTCGCCAGCACCAGCCGTGTCTCTGCAGGACACAGCGCTGTCTGCATTGCAACTGAGCAGTGGCTGCTATCGAGGGGGGCCATGGTGGCGTTGTTTGGGTAGAACGTGCAGGGGGAGCACTGCACGGCGACCTCTGAAGTGTAAATGGGGACATCGTCCGGAAATCGGGTGCCCGCAGCACAGGTCACTTCGACGCAATTGAACACTTGGAGGGTGTTCTGCATTACTGGTAGGTACATGATGTGCACAACCACAAGGAGCAGCCGGAGGAAGTGCTTGTTCACCAATTTGGTGAATCGCCACCAGAACCTGCGGACGGCTGGCACCAGCCATAGCAGCATGCACAGGATGCCCACGCTGGCTGCGATGAATGCAGAATACCCCAATGCCTGTGCGAGCCCCCCGAGCGAGCTAGAGCTGGCAGTGTCCGCAGAATAAAAAATTCGGGATACAAACAATCCCAGCACCAGGACTGCCAAGAGCACGCCCATCTTGATCAGATAGCTGGGCCAAGCCACGTTTTCTGTGTCCCGTTTTAGGGCGATGGTCACACGAGTTAATCGCCTTTTTGTGGCTTTGCCTTGCTTCTGGCGCCGTTTCCGTACTGTCACTACAAGAGCAATGATGACACAAAGCACAAGGACTGTGATGCCGGTGGCCAACAAATAATGGACCACGTTAATTGAAAGCAGCTCTGATGCAATGGCCTGGAAGTCCTTCTGGACCATCACAACGGCAGCACCGGCGGTCAACGTGAGCGAGGACAGTAATAACAAATACCAGATCACGTTGAGGGCGGGTTGGTAGAAAAGCAATACACAGACAACAATGATCAACGGAACGCCTGTCGTGATCAGGGTCTCCTGCGTCCGCCAGTCATTCCGGACAGGCAGCCACGTGGATGAAATGTCGAAGTTTAGTGTTGTTATAGAAATGAATTTCATGACCTCATCGTATGCATCAGAGATATGAAGATTAAAAGAGTTCAGAATGGAGAGGTTTTGGATGTAGCTGATGGCGTGACCCATGTTGAAGAGCTATTACAATGGAGACCAATGGTGTCCATAAAAGAATAACCCCTTCTTGCCTACAGTGCAGTCTGTAGACTGCACCAAATACTGCGGCCGTCAATGGTCAATAGGTTGCCAAGCCTTCTGCAGATTGATGCACAGGCATACTGTCTGCCAATGACACATGCAGTGCAAAAATCTGAAAGACAACAACAGTCTGCACATGAAGGGCCTTGCTGGTAGTGCCACAGATGGCCCATGGCCAGCTGTTGCTTGGGTCAACGTATACATGAGACTCTGGGTCAGCTCTTCCCCCTCCCACGGCGCGGTTGTTCATAAACCTTGCACACTGGGGGATAGAGAGCTCAAGGATTGGGTAAGACCAATGTCTTAGGCCCACCCCCCTTTCCCATCCACCGCCTGTCGGTCAAACCAAAATCAGGTGGCGTGGCCCACACCAGACTGCACAGAGTCAAGAGCAAAACCGGGATCACCCTGGCAGCGCCGGTGCCGCCTCTAAGGGGTGTGATCCCACGTCTGTGGCGTGCCAGCCAGGTGCGGTATCCACCATGCTATGTCGACGACATCCAAAAAACCCCCCACCAAACCACTAGCCTACTTAACTGCAAACATGCCCTACTTCACCGCATTTTTATTTGGTATATATTGTTGTACGTGCAAGGGAAGCAGGTTCCCTCCAGCTGCGCCTGCACCGTCACCTCCAATCCGGAGAGCATTGTGGGGTTCCAGCCAGGTGCGTTTTTGCTATGCTATATATCTGCATATGCGATATATGGGTCCGACCCACCTTCCCGGCAATCAATCACAGAGATGTCAAAGTGGAGACATACCGTTTGGTACACCCAGCCCAGGGCTCAAAACTCGAGGTCTGCAGTTGGGGAGATTAAATATACCCCACCAAGCCCTCAGGGGTGTGCATCCAGTAGGTACAGGCCTATGTGCCTCCAGGAGAGAAAAGAACTACAGTAGAGATTACATGTACTGCATTCATGAGCAGTGGCTCATGTCGAGTGCCAGTGCGTGCCTCAAATTGTGGTATGGTTGTACCCAGTCAACAGTGACACATACAGCTGGTCTGCTGCTTGCTCGTTGTCTCCACTTCCCCAGTCACTCAAAGATTGTGAGACTGATCCTTTTTCCCATGCACGCAATGTTTTGGGTTGCTTGTTCTGCCGTGTGTTACTGACGTTCGTGCTGTAGTCCGTCACCATCTTCCCCTGAGTCGGTTGCTCCCAGCCCCCTGCACTGGATGGGCCTGGACTCCACTGCACTCCCCCTTAGCAAGGACTCCCCACTCTCTGATTCTGAATCACTCATTTCAACAAGGCCTAAGGACAGCCAGATTGAGCCTGGCTCCGGGCTGTCATGCTGCGGGGGAGGCAAGGGTGCACCAGACGTGTCCCATACCCCGTCACTGGATCTCCCAGCACTCCCAGGCCCATCAGGGTTGGTTCTTCCGCATCAGAGTCATAACATGAAACATCGTGCACCGAGAAAGAGGTGCATGATCGTGCCCAAAGTGTGCTGAGGCACATACCTTCCACCAAGAGCCGGTGGCCTGTTTCGTTTCCTTCTAACCCTGCATGCCCTGCCAATAAGATCCATCATATCTCCCGCCACAGTTTTCTGATTTCATCCATTAGCTCATCCATCAGCTCATGCGAGACGGGTATGTTGCTCATCAAGCCCCCCACTCCCACCCATGCCATATCCTGCCACTGTTGCACCTATCCTTGTGCTCTGGTACTCCGAGTCGGGTACCACTGCTTGTCGGCGTCCCATGTATGTGTATGAGGTCTGTGTATAAGGTCTGAGGTCTGATGTCCGATGTGGCATGTTGGGTCTGAGACATAGACACAAAGATGTCTGATAAGGGTGTGAAAAAGTTTGTCATCCCCCCCCCCCCGTCTAGGAGAACATAGGCAAAAAAAATAGGTAAAAAAAGCTACACCCGAAGAAATGAAGGCCATGACCACATAGTCTTGACCCTATGCCAGACTCAATCAGTTCAACCAGTGATTCTACTCACACTGCGCATACCAGTTCTGCTCCGAACGTTGCCTTGGTCTCATTTGAGGTTTTCAAACGCTCCCCACAGCCCCTCAAAGCTGGGATCGTAGTCACTGCAGTGTTCAATAGGTTCTTGGAGTTCAGTATGCACAGTCAGAGGCGCATGAATGCTGGCTCTTGGCTCTGTGGTGGCCTGCTCTGCCTGCGATCTGATCCCTCCTGCTGCTTCCCCCTACATGTCCCCCTGTACCCTTGCTAAACCTTAAGGCAAGACCAAAGGATGGGGCCCGTGAAGGTAGGCCCCTGACAATATATTTCCTCGTTATACTCTGTTGTACCTGACAAAATCTGCCCTAGGCGTCAGGACACCCTGGGCTGCGCCCATGACAAGACACGTGGCTCTTCATTAGTACTGCTTGACAGAAGGGAGTGTCAGCAACAACGTAAAAAGAAAGCGTGTCGCATCTCCCGAGATGTTGCCTTGGGTTCACCGTGCCCACACGGCTATCGAATGTTTCATGGGCAAAATGGGTTAGATCACGATTCACCCCCAAACAGATCTTAACTCAAGGATAGGGTAAGCCCACACCAGGCCCATCCTCACCAACACCCCCACATTGCTTCACCGAGGGCAAAACTACTTTCTCCGCATTCCAAGCAATTAACCATTGTAGCCTCCCACGTTCACGCATACCGCCTCTCACATGGCGGGTAACAAAATAAAATGTACAACAAATGGATTGCATCACCCAAGACAGGATCCCGATGTCGGAAGAGGGTCTGTTGAAAGAGCCTTAGCAACTTAGGACGCCCCGTAAACCACATGAGAACAATCAGGAGACCTGCCTATTGAGGAAAACACCACCTGATGCCCACTCGTAGTAGGGACCACCACAGACACCTCCCAATCAAAATGGTGCAGCTGCCCAACGTCCTTGTGATGCCATTGAAATTGCATGAACTCACATGCCGTCAGCTTTAGTTGCCAACACATTTGTACCATCACAAAGCAAAGTTCTTGATTGGCCGAGTCACGAGGTTTTTCCGGCTACTCCGGCCCCTCAAGCTGGGATCGACGTCACATACAGTTCGTAAGTGCAGACATTGTTCATGTTGTGGCTGGTACCGCAACGGTTTTGGCTTGCAATGCTGGCACTCATTTGGCCAACCGAAGTCCCTTGCTCGTCCCATATGTACAACATTGCGGTATGCTGATATGTGCGACTCCTGTCTGAGAACCTGCCTGACACTCTCCGTCCCCGTGCAGTTCACACGCTGCACTGCACCCTGTTTGTGTGTTTGTTGTCATCTCTTCGCCTCCGGAGACACTGGATGACCCGATGGCCGGTAAGTACAAGTAAAGCAAAGCTGGCCAGAGCAGGGACTCATCCCCTCTGGCAGCGACAGGGGCAAATGCAAGACAGGGCCCCATAGCCAGCGCTAGCTCGCACAACCAGGCGCTTACCAAATAGTCCTGGAGTTCAAGTGGATAAGTAAGAAAGCGCCACTCAAGGTACAACCTTGGAGGCAGTAGTAGCTAGTAGAGATAATGCTTTAACCCAAAGGGGACAACAGAGGCCACTGCGAGCAAGAAATCTGCCACTACATAAACTGGCCTGAAACCGCTGGTGAGATCTGGATCAAAGAAGTGTGGTATGAAGTACCCCACTTGTCGCACCTGGTCTTCATGGGAGGCCGGCTCTTGGGCTGGTGGCTGCTCAGCCGCCAGCTGCTCCAGCGAAAAGTCTAGGGACAACGTGCGCCCAGAATACGGCGATTGATGTTGTGCCTCTTCTTCTTGCTGTTTTTCATGGAGTTGTTGTTGGATGTGCCACGGCAGTGGCGAGCTCTGACGGGCATGCTTGTTGGGAGGTTCATGATGCAGTTCGGCCTGTCGTTTGCCGGAAGACGTGCTTGTTGGCCCCACTTCGGGACGCTCAGCCAGCAAACACCAAGAAAGAAAGAAGGGAAAATGGATGTGGCCGCACGGGCCATACGACTTTAACCAGAAACCCGCCCCTGAGCCAAAACATGTGTTCCCTCCGTTCCAAGGGGGGGGGGGGGCTATCTGTGCTGCCTGCTCCTTTTTTGCTTTCGGGCTGTCACTACACAAATGGGTCATCAGGGGGGTTTGGGGTCTATGCACTTGAGGCTCGATAGGGGCCCGAAGTCACATTCTGTGGGTACGTGCCAATCAAACACGGACCAAACAATAACGGGGCGAACTATGGGCGGCTCTGGAGTGGCAAAGCCCAAAACTAGAAGTCAAGGGGATGGACCACGGCGTCAGGTGCGCTGAAGGCAAATGTGCCGGTATGAGAATTACTCCTGCACGAAATGAGCAAGCCAGGCAGACAAGTACGATGGGTGCACGTCCAGGCACACATCAATGTGCATGGGAATGAGGTGGCCAGTGGGCTAGTGATGGAGGGGATGTGCTCCAACCCACTGTGGTCGGGTTCCCATGTAGCTCAGGAGATACGGGAGGAGTTAGAACTGCGGCCCATGGATAGGGATGAGGTAACTTCATCTAGAGCAGCATCCGCTGAGGACACACAAACAGCCTGCAGCGATGATAGTCAGGAGGACATCACGGAGGGTGTCACAGACGACCTTCTCCACCAGTTTGTAGCATCCCGATGTAGGTTGCGCCATGTGCAGCTGTCGAAGTTTCCTCATGCCCGTCTTGTCTGTCCCAAATGTTGAGGCACTGTAGGAGCAGGCAAGGATTTGACAGCTTGCCCCCAATACTCTCTCCTTGGTATTAATTTGTGCCCTACATTGTGCCGTGTACGCCCTTCTGTAATCTGGCCACTCGTGAGGTATTTCATCCCCATCCCCCTCACTGACGTCCACTGCGGGTGCGCTAAGCTCTCCATTTTGGTGCTCCACCACAGGCCAAACACGTTGCCCCCCCCCCCCTGCCGCGATTCACATTCCTCGGGGGGGGGGGGGCTTAGGAGCAGGGGCTTGGGGGACTTTTTACAACATCATAGGCATTGTCTCTTTTCGTTGTACGGTAGTACGTGACGTTCTTAAACTCAGCAAACCTGAATCTCCGATGCCGTGTCCACTGAACCCATGTATGTGCTCCCAATCGCACCAGCTACTTGACCGATCGTGGCGCAGACCTGGGCTGTGATTTGGCACATTTTCCTTTGTTGGAACCACCTGTCACGCTGTTACCCCCAATGGGGTACTTCTCCTTGTACTTGTTCTTGGACACAAGCATGACTTCCAACATCTCCTTCGCCAGTGTCCGTCCCTTGTCTGCCTCCGTGGACAGCGGGAATTATTTCAAAAATTCCGCGTCCTCCCTCATCCACTTCACGTTGCCCAGGGGTTCAACAAATTCACCCAATGCCGCCGGGGTCAGTGGTCAGACTATTTTTGCCCTTCTTTTATTCTCCAGCTTCAGCTTCAGGGCCTCCATCTGCCTAGAGATCTCAAGCTCCTCGGGGTCTTTGGGGGGCAGCCCCCGGCCATGTATCTGACAGCTCTGTGGATCTTAAGTGGAGGAACTTACCTCAAGAATGAGTGACCGGCTAAAATTGTCAAACAGTGCCAGTGCACCAAGCACACGTTGGGCAAAATCAGAGTTGTCAAGTGGCTTGGTTTCTGGTTTCCGGGACAGCCGCATACAGTTCATGCATAGAGATATTGCTTTTCCTCATCAGCTCCGCAACCGCCATGTCACATCTGGCGATATCCACCCCCGTGCAGAGTTTCATTGTGCAGGGCCACTAGGTATCAAGGAAAAGTTGGATTATGGCTCTGGTGACATGGCTCACCACAAGTTCGGCCTGCTTCCTACCTTTGGCTACTTCAATGCTGCACTTGCAGCGTCTCTCGTAACCTGCGATAGCATGGAGAAGTTGCAATGGCTCTCCCTCCCATCCGGATGTTGTCTTGAGGTCCTCCAACCACTTGACATGCTCCACTCCTGCCAACTAGATTCTCTGCATAACCTCGACGGCAGCCTTGGCCAAGTTCTCCGTAGGGAGCATCCATTTGTAGATTTCAAATTGTCCTTTCGTGACGAAATCTTTGAACAAAAGTCGGTACTTACTAACCCTTTGCAATTCGTTGTGTATCAATACACAGCCTGACTGGCGTGAGATCCCAAAATCGTAAAACACTCTACAACAAGAAGCAATAACGTGACTACAGTATGGGGCGAATACCGTGATTCGCCTTAAGGAGAATCCCTTCACATAGTTACAAGTGGCCCACAAATGCGTGGATTGGCTGCATGGCTCCCGTTGTCTGGGGGGGGGGGGGGTCCCAAATGCTTTGGTGCGGCGGAGAAAGTCGGCAATGGCCCACAAGCGGGCCCGTTGGCTACATAACCGGTGCCGTGTGCGGGTCCCCAATACTTCATCACAGGGGACAAAGTCAGAATTTTTGGGCCAAGTCTGAATTTGTTCTCTTCTTTGAAGTGTTGAGGAGCCCCAGACGGCAAGGGTTATGTAGCCAATCTGCCCACTTGTGGGCCAGTTCTAACTTTGTCCCCCCGCTTTGAAGTGTTGGGGACCCCCAAAGGTCAGGGTTATGGGCCCAATGTTTTATGAATGGTATTTTCGATTTACGAACGGCCGAATTATGTACAGCATTCCGAACACAAAAATGCAAACTACAAACCTCCAGCACCTCAACCCAAATTTGGCCCAGGGCAACCATATCCTTGTCCCCCATGACGGCCATGCTGACGACCCACAGGAAGGCGGGTGTTCTCGCCTTTACCCCATGGTTCAATACACCAATCAATAGCTGCGACCAACTCCCACCGGCGCACGGGTACCCGTCACCCCGCGCCACAAGGGTGAGGGGACGTGCTGAGTCTATGGACTGGCATAGGGCTAGCCGGGATTGCACGTATTGTGCCCGCGACCTCAAGGGCCAACAGTGACCCGATGCTGGGGTTCGCCACATTCTACGGGGCGGGGGGGGGGGCAACACAAACGGAGCGTTCAATGACTTCCACGTTGCGCCCAATTGGTCCCGTGTGGGGATGGGCCGTGGGAACGGCAGGCCAGTGCGAGCGTTGTAGGCGTCGCCCCGGCGGGTGATGTACTCAAGCAACACACGGAAGCCGGACCGGAACAACGGTAGGTCAAAGGTTAGAAACCATCATTCCAAATCGCAGCCACCGCTGGTCTCCCCCAAGGAGGACTGCTGCTGGCACCCAGCGGTCGCACAATAAAACTTTTTGTAGTCAAGGATGGACTGCAGGACCTGTGTTCATAAAGGGTTCTCATAATTTGTGTTTATAAAATGCATTCACACTTTACAAATTGGGGGACAAAATCAAAAGTCGCCCAGAAGTGGGCAGATTGGCCACTTAACCCCTGCCGTCTAGGCCCCCCAACGCTTTATAGCGGGGGACAAAATCAGAACTGGTTCGGATTTGGGCAGATTGGCTACATAACCCCTGCCATATGGCGGTCCCCAACACTTCAGAGTGGTAGGCAAAACCAGCAGTAGCCCACAAGTGGGCAAATTGGCTACATAACCCCGGCTATTTGGGGGGGGGGGGCAACACTTCAAAGCACGGGGACAAAGTCAGAAATGGTTCGGATTTGGGCAGATTGGCTGCATAGCCCCTTAACATATGGCTCCCCAACGCTTCAGAGTGGTAGACAAAACCAGCGGTAGCCCACAAGGGGACAAATTGGTAACATAACCCCTGCTGTCTGGGGGGGCCAACACTTCAGAGCAGGGGGACAAAGTCAGAAAGGACCCACAAGTGGGCAGATTGGCTACATAACCCCTGCCGACTGGGAGGTCCCCATCGCGGGGAACAAAGTCACAAGTGGCCCATCAGATTTTTTTTACCAAATAATGTACTTAGTGGAAAAAAATTTCTACTAGGCAAATCAATTAGTAAAAAAAAACCTACCCACAAAAGCTTCAGTAACAAAAAATTATTTTACTAAGTTTTGAACCTTGAAAAAATGTTTGCTGATTTTTACCACAGACGGGTATACGACGCCCGCCCCTGCACTTGAACTGACACCCTCTCTTCAAGGTGATTTTGAAAATTTTCAAAAAAAACTGCCACTGAACCTAAAACGGCAATTCAGGGGTTTTGGGGCGCAGGGCCGTAGCTATATGGGCCTAGCAGCCACGATGTGGTTCCCCATGGGTGCTAGAGTAATCATACTGTCACCAAATGATGACCCAAACCCATCTTCAAGCTGACAGAAGGGTTTTGGAAAAAATCCCCCCCTCCCTGTCCCAAAAAACTTGGGTAGTCAGTTTGGAGGTTTGGCGGGGCCTAATTTCAAAACCTTTAGGGGGAAGTGTTTTCTCTCTTAATTGATTTTTTACATGAAAAAACATATTAACTTTGAAAATTGAACCCCCCAGATATGCTCCACAAATACCCCCCAAAAATCCCCATGTGCACTTCTCGTGCCCGCGCTCTCCAGCAACCTCTTTGAGGTAGTTTGCAGCAAAAGCATTAAAATGCACATGGTGACAAAATTGCCCAGTTACAGCCGCTAAGTGGCATCCTGCACAGAGTACACCATGCAGTAATTCCCACCTTGGAAAGGTAAAATTGTTAATGCAGCCAGGGGTATCTAAAGTGGAGGAGGCATGATTTAGCAGCAACAGTAGTAGGTCAGCCTCTTTGACACGCTTCACCAAATGCTGCGTGGGCGAAGGGTTTGGGTGTACCTGTGGCTGATGGTTGGCAGAGGCGCCCACTGTGGACAAGGCTTTGCTTGGCAAGGGCATCAACCATGCCCTCTAAACATGCAGCCCTCCCCCTCCCCTGTGTGCCATCTCCTGAGGGTCCGAGACCCATCTGAAATGGGGGCGGTCGTGACTCTTCGCTGTAAACCTGGGAACGTTCCATTTTGCTGCCATTTCTGGTAAGGTTGGCCCCATGGCCCCACGAAGCCCCTACAAGTTCGAGCCAGAAATCAGCCCAAACCCCACACACAATTTAACATAACTTGATCAGAATATCTGCACAACCCAAATGATTCCCAGCTGAAGCGGCCCCGGCTCCCCTTCCAAAACTTTCGTAATAAACGATTCTTCAATGCAAATGCGTTGTAGCCTCAGACCATGAGCGATTTGTTCAGTCCTGTCAATATGTGCTGAGACTGCATCTGCACTTTGCTTTCAGGCTGCTTTTGGGGCACCTCTTTTCCAGCCCGCCCTCCCTCCAACCCCCCCCCCACACACACACACACCAACCCCCAAGTTGTGCACGTCACAATCGCTCGCCTTTGACCTCCCTACCGCCTCAAGGGGAGGGGTGACGTTAGTAACAGTATTAACATCAGCACAAAGCCGTCTACTGTACTGCTGTAATACTACTGTACTGCAGATCAAATGCTGCCTCACATTCGCGAAAAGCAAACAAAACGAAAGGCCCTACAGTACCCAATGAATCAGGGCTGGGCTATGCCACCCGCCTGTAAACTGCAAAAAGGCAGGTTCTTTGTCCAATCAGCAAACCGTTTTGCTTGACAACTGCGATCACTGACACATAGTACCATGACCACACGACACTGAAAAAAAAAGTGGGGGGGGGATGCACATGCAATACATACTTTTCTAAACAGGATGAAGACGAAATGGTTGGGCCAAAATCTGGGTGCATGAACCACATTGAGCCACATTGGCGAAACGCTGGGATACACAATAATGCCAATGTTTGAAAGCTGGGACATCGATTTGGTACAAATTTCACCCTTATTGGGGCACACTATATCTGAATGATTGTAGCCGCACCCCTCCCCCGGCAGAAAGATGACCAAATCGCAGACAACGACAAAACTGCTGGGTTAACGTGTTTAGAATAGCGCCCGTACACTTACCCCCTGTACCCCTGTGCACAACCTGTACGGTGGGACTGCTCCACAGGGACTCCTCATAGCTGAGGTATCCACTTACCGCTCCGTCAGTCTTCAGCAGAAGCCCCCGCCGCCCCCGCACACACAAGTACATACACAGGGTTGGAAACCGGCCCCGGGGCGACAGAAAGTGGTCAGCAGCGGCAGCGGGAAAGAACTTCACAAACCGTCCCAAAGGGACGGAGCCAGCCACGAGTCAACGTTGGACCCTGTGGTCGCAGACCATGGAGCAGCTCATGCTTAGATGAGGAGGGGGTGACTCAAAGAAGACCCCCTTCTTTACAGTACAGCGACCCCTCCTGCTGCTTTTTCCTTGCCATTACTCCACTACGCCAACACCACTACATAGAAAAGCCGCACAAACCCTCCTCCACATCCCGCAACAATTCCGCATCCCGTAGCCACCCTTGCTACCGGTCTCGGACCATGCTCACACCAGCTCCTCCCCTCTCGGAGCCACGCGGGGCTGCGGGGTCCAATGCCGCTCCACCAACGTTCGTGGGGCTGAGTATGGGTTGCAGCCCACGCTGATTCGCAGCAGCTCCCCCCTTACATGCTCATAAGTGCCGCATGCGGCTGCGCCGCAGCCCGTTCGCACCAGGTCACGCACCAGTCCGTCCGCCTCCCGGTGCTCGTATGTGCAACACACGGGGGTCCCCATGCTGCAGCGAAGCACCTTCGAGCCGTCCCCTGATGTGTCCGCCTCGCGCTCAAAAATTGTGCACGGGCCGCAGCACCATGCGTCGTGCCGACTGCAGGGCGCACCCGGCAGAGGGGCAAGGCCAGAGAGCCCCATGAAGCAGACCTGTGGAGGTTTTGCGCATCGCACAGGATTTGTGTTTCGGCAAAACGTCATGAACAGTCTACAGCCGTACACACACCCTCTGGAGCGCTCGAAAGCCTTCCAGCAGCCCTCTGCAACCCTGCCCTCTGCAACCCATCCAGCGCTCGACATGCCTTTCCCTCCAACGCGTTCCCTCTGCAGACCTGTACAAACTTTCATCACCCAAGGGTACCCAACAGCTATACACGAGTCTGCACAGCCCCGCAACTCTCTGCAATCGGCGCCCCATATGCCCCACTGCAGCACTTACTAGCCCTCTACAGCGCTCTACCCTTGACACCATCCAAAACATGCCGCCCAACCTACATTGCTTGGGATTCCACTTAAAGGGTGTGGACCATTTGGGCAGTGCGCGGGTAGTGACGTGCTTACATGTGGCTTCCATCTGAATTTTTTTTTGCATACGTTTAGCGTGGGGGTTGCGTGGGATGTGTATGACGGGTGTGTGTTGGTCGTAACGTACGTCTTTATGTGCATTTATACTGTGGGGCCCCCTCAACACTTTGCATGTTGGCATGTGAATGCAACAGACCTGCATGGTGGCCTTGCGGGCACCATCCTGAGAGTAATCGCGGGTGTAGCTGTGGTGACAGCCACAGCACAAAGCCAAGCAATTGGCACGCCGGACCTCCGAGTGGGTCAGGGGCCAATGCACAGAAGGAAGAGCAGATAGGAACTCCTCGTGCAGGCGGAGGCAGTCCTCAGGTGGCGCTTCAGGCTCGAAGCGGACGGCCATTTCGATGACGCACATGACATTCCAGAAGGAGTGGTAGCCGAAGCCGATGCCACCCACGCTGAAATTGGGGCCTGTAATGTGTGGGGCGGAAAGGTGCAGGTTCGGGCAACATGCCGGAGGTTTTCATCTGTCCTTTTGTGTCTGACATCCCGCGCTACAAAGAAGATCAATAACGGACGTATTGATTGGTGAAGCCTTCTTCCTGAGGTTGGGAAGAAATCTTTGTGAGATCCAAATCTGCATGCGGAATTTTGGTGGACGATGACATTGACCGTTGCCCCCTCACAGGTGATCGGGAGGTGGGGATCCACATCGGCACAAGCGAAGCCAGTATAGACAACCAGCACCATTTTCAAGTCAGCCTAGACATGCTTATGAAAATACCCTGGTTCAACCATTCCTTGTGGGGACGCATCAAATCTGCTGCTGATAATGCTTTTAGTCGTGGCGGAGGTGCAGGCTTCTTTCTCAAAGTATCCACAGTCTTATGTACAGGTAACTTTATGAGGCCCAATTCCTGAAAGTCCTTGGGGGTAAATTTTGCGACCTTTCTTACCCTTGGGGTGCACTATGCACAAGAATGCCCAGGACCGCCACAAACATAGGACGCCATAAAATGGTAAAACACACACAGGTTTGCACTGACCAGGCCTGTTTGATGATGGGACAACCTTTCTGGCCAAAACCTAATTTTTTAAACTGCTGGGCCATAAAACAAAATGAAAAAAGAAGGTGAACAACTACCATAGTCTTCTCAAACTTTAGACAAAAAAGGGCGGTTTGAGGCACAAAAACCTCTGCTCAGGGCCCTCTGAAGCCAAAGATTTCCAGCCTGCTTACAGGGTAGCAAAACGTATACAGGAAAATATGGAAATTCCAATTGACCTACCCCACATATTCTTCAGATCATAGACAATGCCCAAAAAAATACCAGTAGGGGGCACATTTCTCAGCAACTGTTTCATCCAAACACCCTCTCTGCTGACAAAACGAAAATAGAGAAAGTGTTGCCTGCATAGTCAAATCCATTGCCGGAAGGTTTTAGGTCCGTCAGTCAGTTGGTACCTGATAGGAGGCTCTTCATTTCCCGGTTTCCCAGTTCCTCTCCAAATCTGTGGCTTGATGTGTGGTCATGTATGTTTGTTGTTGTTGGGGGGTGGCTGCACAATGGCAATGGAGCCCACACCCCCAACCACAGAATTGCGGAGTAAAAGGGGGGACAAGGTCGGCTTAGGTGAACCCATACCCTGTTGTCCTGGTGATGGCTCTTGCTCACGCTCACACTCAACCTCTACAGTCCCCATGAATTCATTTGCCTTGTCAAGGACTACTAACCCATGGCCCTACTTGTGGGTGGTAGTCCCCACCTACAAGGAGCCCAAGGTTGGAAAGAGGGGAAAAGGAGAAACCTGCAGGTGGAGGGTTTCATCAAACAGCCCCACACCCCACCAACCAAGAACAAAGAAAACGGCTCCAGCCCTCTATAGATTCAACTGCCTACAGGTTTTTCTAAACATGGTCCCAGCAGTCAGGTCCTGGGGATGTTCGCTACCCCAAACATGAAGCAGTGAGTGATATCCACACCCATGTGGGCTCGCGGGTGTGGGAACCTTTATCTCATTATCTGTTATTTCATTTGATGATGCACCCCTAAGCAGACCCTCAGCATCCCTCCAAACCTGTCGAGAATCCTCGTGAATCCTCGGCAAAATGTGCCCTCACTATCACTTGAAGCAAAGGGACAGAATGTCCTTGTTCTGTAAATCGTGTTGTCCAGAGTTGGATTGGGCTGTTCATTATCAGGCAAAAGAAATGAGGGTGGCTAGGAAAAGGTGCATGCCCCAAGTGTGTGCAGCAGAGTTCATGTGCATGCCCACATCAGTGGTGCACCCATGCAGGTCATTGGGCTATCAAAGGGCCATCGTATTCTTCACCAAAGAGCCCTGTTGATTGGGGAGCCACTGATGGGCAAAAGAATCTGGTGCGTGGTATGCATGCTCTGTCGCGTTAAACGGTTTTATCATGTGAGTGTGAGTGTGTGTGTGTGTGTGTGTGTGTGTGTGTGCGTGTGGAGGGGGGGAGGGTCACCATATTTTTGAGGAAGGCCCGCATGGGTCTGTGGGCTGGCTGTCTGTATGGGGGGTGCCTGCGTGTGTGTCACTGCACAGGGCGAGAGGAAAAAGAAGGCGCCCCCTTGCATCCACCCCTCGCCTAAGCCAAAGCCTCTTTGCGTTTGGGTGTTATCATCATTCTGTTCCCGCGCAGCCATGCCACTCCACCGGGCGCATCTGGATGTGCATGCACTTGCTAGGTAACTTGGGGGAAGGGGGAGGGTTCCCTTCCATGCTTGCCTCCTCCCCCCTCTTGACTTGGGGTCTGCTGTGTAGGTCGTGTGGTGCGTGTGGGCATGCCCTCTGTGGTGGGGCTGCTCATCAGGTGGGTTTTGGCCGCTGGGGTGCCCCCTTCCCCCAGGGTTCGTTGACTGGCCAGGCACCCCCCCAACCGTGGCAGGCAGGGCGTGCAGGTGTCCCGGGATTGGCCCGGATGCCCTCGGGCACAGCAGTGCCGCACGCCTCTGTGTGTGAGTGTACGTGTCGGGCATGGGGGGTGTCCGTGCCTCTCGCAGATCCAGGATTTCTTCAGCCTGCTCCGCACCTTCGGCCTCCTGGTCTTACACCTCGTCACCGGGGGCGTAAAGGGTATGACCACTGGCGCTGTCGCTTCTCGGTCCCCGTCCACCCCGAACTGTGAGCCTCTCCTGTCCCCCGAAGCCACTTCTGGCCCAGTGTGGAAATCGGTTGTGTCGTGCTTCGCTGCACTCTTGGCCCCTCCTTTGGCTGGGCATCGCTTCTTCACGGGGTCACTGTCCCTGGCGGGTGCTCTATTCAGGCTCGCTTTCTTTTCTAATTGGCCACCCTCGCCTGTTTTTTCTATGCCGACCGCGCCTCCCCATAGGCTCGCAACCTCATAAGGTGTCCCCATACTGCCTAGGGCTGTGTGAGAATGGCGTGTCCTTCCACCCCCGTGACTGTCCCTGCGCCCATGGATATCAGCGACCAGCAATGGTGCGCCATTTTGGCCGCCAGTAGGGTGAATGCCAGCCACAGGACATGGCCTTGCTCCCACAGGGACATTTCTCCTCCTACAAACTTGGCTTGCGCCCCCGGGTGCAAACGCCGGCCTGTGTGGGCTTCAAAATCCAAGGCCAACTCCATGCAGGATATTTGCCAGTGCACCCTTGGCTACTGTTCCACTACGGGGGGCAGGTCCAGCCAGCTCAGCTCTGTTGGCCACTGTAACACGGCCGGCAGGAGATCTGGCCCCCATTTCCATTCCCTTGGCAGTCGTCCTATCATGGGGGCCTCTGTTGGTTGGCTTGGCATCCAGGGCAATTGCAACTGGACCAAGGGTACGTGTCTCAACGGTTGTTCTTGGACATGATGGGGAACAGCAGTCCCGATTCATCCTCCCGCAACTTATGGGCTCGTAGTATTGCCGGGAACATGCCGTGCAAACATTGCATGAAAAGCTCCCATGGGTACTGCTCCTCTGTGGCCCACTTCTTGCATGCCCCCGCCAGTATGTGAGTGAGTGAGTGAGTGAGTGTGTGTGTGTGTGTGTGTGTGTGTGTGTGTTGGTGTGTTGGTGTGTGTGTGTGTGTGTGTGTGTGTGTGTGTGTGTATTTTGGTTCTTATATCCCTCGTTGAAAGCGTTGTAGCTCACAGCAAACCTCCATAACCCCCTTAAAAATTGACTCTCAGCGTCTGTACAACCCTGAGGGCCCAACTTTGAACAGATTCCTTGATTCCTTGCTTATTACTCCTCAAGGACCCTCACCTTCTTACCTGAACAAATGGACCTCACTGTCCCTGAAAGACGCGAATCTTTGCGCAATGCAGAACGAGAGCCACCTGAAAGCACATACCAAACAAATGGATGCGGTGCGACCGATCCGCAACGCCATCATCCACCACTAGCTGCATAATCACCTCCACTGCAGCTTCCACGCCATAAGCAATAAGCTCCGAGCACTGTACCCGCCATCGTCCGTACTTTGCAAGGCGCTTCCCACATGTCGTGCCGTTGGTGCCTTTATGACCGCGCAGGCCTTTGCTGGTGCAAAACGAGACAATAAAGCTCAGCAAGCGCACTAGTGGGGTGCAACATATGCAGCAAAGCAGATACTTCATGCAATGTTCAGCCTGTGACCTTCGGAATTAAACCAACTGTTTGTTCAGCACGTTTGCTGCAACGGCATTGCCTGCGTGCATATGTGCAACAAGCATCTGGTTGACGACTGATGTGACCTTCCAGGTGATCAGCCACTTATGTTGCAGCATCTCAACCAAAAAACTTGGATAATTTAATGTCAGATCACGGAAACAATACATTCAGGAGATGGGCACGCACTCTCGACGGACGAGACACCACTCACGGTCGGAAGAATTGAGACAAGCATTAGAGCCATCAGGAAAGCTTCAGTGATGCCTTCCCTGGGCCAGTACAGCGGCAGGTCATTCAAAATGTGAGGCTCTGAGGATGGGCACCTGCCAATGTCTGCAGCGTGGTCCCTTGCAGCCAACGTCATAGGAAGAGGCACATCGCGGATCGGCTGCACTGGGGCGAGGTTGGCAAGAAATGCAATCGTCTCGTTGTACACAGAGGCGCCCTCCGGAGAGATTATGCCGACCGAAGCATCAGGATACCAGAAGGTGCTGGTGCTGTGATCCAGGTATTGTAGCTACAAAGTAAGAGACAGGAGGATGGGAGAACCAACTCAAAATTCTGCAAAAGCACTGGGAGCAAAGGACTTGCGACCCCTCAAAGCAGAGGTGGCAGGGTCAAAGGGATGAGAAAAGGAGTTCAATCACAATCAACCGAATCTCTGGGCGCTGATGTGCACTAGTATCAGCATTCTTCGGTACCCCAAAGCTGATTATGGGGTTCTTTTCATGCATGGGGAACATGGGGTCGTTTCCCAGTGACATAAAATGGTGCTCACCGTGCAACTGAAACCAGTGCATGCTATGTGCCTTTGCCATTAGGCTCAAATAGAGAGCTTGGCCTATGGAGCTGATGAACAGGTGGCCACAAAGACACTGAATATCCACCAAACTTCACTTGCGTATTGGTAATGTGTCTGCAGTAGCGCTTGTTTGGGGCGTTTGGGCCTGTAATTTGCCCAATGTGCACTCCCCCGGGGAGCTTTCCACTCTCAAGGGGGGGCATTGGGGTTATGGTTCAAATTGAGGGTGGTGTTTGCCTTACTTGTGTCCTGATTGATATGTGTGTGCATCCAAGATACCAAGATTCCACAACGCATACATGGGGCTTAGCACCCAAAAGGTCGCACTCCAAGTCGCGCATGTGGAGTCAAGCGATGAAATTTTGATCTCTTTGAGGTGTCATCCAAACCTCATAAACTTCAATGACCCCCATTATTTGCTCTTCCAAAATGCAACCCAAAACCATCCAATTGAATTCAACGGAAGTGAAAAGCAGGCAAAAAGCAGGACACAAGGAGCGACCGCTTAGTGATGCACATTAGGCCGGGAGAAGTGAGTGCACTGAATCTCAAAGGCGAAACGGTGCCAAATGAGTTTCTTTTGCAAATGACGCAAGAAGACGGTTGCTTTGTGGGGCCTTGTTTAAAAGAAGCTACACGCGGGGGCTTGTGACGAGCTGGAGAGCAGCTTGCCACTGCTAGCACCCAGAATAAATGGCAAGGTTGTTTAACCAAAATGCCCGGGAAGAAGCTTGGTAGGATGGGCTAGGGGATGCCCTCAGAGCAAGATGACTTGGCCCCCCGAACAAGATTAACATAGCGTGTGCGACAAAGCGTTTTTCATACACACACGCACACATACACACACACACACACACACACAGTGCACCAATGTAAGCAGAAGAACGGAACTTTTAACGAACTGTGCTCGAGCCTTTGATAGTGATGCACTACCTACCGGTTTGCCCGCTATTCCATGGCACTTACATCTGGTATTGCGTAATAAGACTATGAGACGAATGGTGCTCCGGACGTATTGCAACCTGGGTTCACCCAAGTTTTCCCTCTCCATCGGCAAGCACCTTGGTGTGACGTCTCACGGACATCGCCGATTTCTATGAAGGACAAGTTGCTGCACCAAGGGTCCATTCGTCATACTTCCATACTGGGGTATGTATCAAGAAATAATAGCATAGCCCCATACACAAACATAACCTAGATGGCAATGTAAGCAACAGAAACAGGAACGAGTGCCCACCTGAGCAAGGAGGAAGGACCATGCTCCATTTGTGAGGGAACGAAGACATGGTAGGGCATGTGGTGAGTTTAGGAACAAAGACAACAACCAACAAAGAGCGACACGGGTACTACGGCAGTGAGCAGACGATGCCAGCGTTCCTCATTTCGTATCCGTGCACACGAGTGGTAAACTCGAAAGAGCATATGGCATTGGTTGTACACACAAGTACGAGTCTCTCAAAGCTCTCTTCGTGCACTATGCATACACGTGTGGTGAACCCGATAGTATACATGGCGCCAATCCGTACCCAGCGCAGGATGTACCAAAGTATACTTCTCCAAAGTTAGAAAAAAGAGAGAAGTGTCGCGACCTTCGACTTTATACCTCAGCCTGATGAGCACCATAAGGCCACTCCGTGCGGGGTAGATATAGCTCGTCGCCACACACATGCAAGAAAGTACATGCTCGTACACTCGCCATAAATGTAGATGTAGCCTGTTACCACCCTCATGTAAGGAAGTACATGCACTTAACCACTAGACACAAACCCGGTAGGACACAACAAACTGGTGTGATATTGATCTGCAAAGAAGATTAAGTAGGAGGTCTAACGCCGCGCGTACAAGCAGCTAGTCCCACTACACACAGTGCACCAATGTAAGCAGAAGAACGGAACTTTTAACGAACTGTGCTCGAGCCTTTGATAGTGATGCACTACCTACCGGTTTGCCCGCTATTCCATGGCACTTACATCTGGTATTGCGTAATAAGACTATGAGACGAATGGTGCTCCGGACGTATTGCAACCTGGGTTCACCCAAGTTTTCAACTCCATCGGCGAGCACCTTGGTGTGACGTCTCACGGACATCGCCGATTTCTATGAAGGACAAGTTGCTGCACCAAGGGTCCATTCGTCATACTTCCATACTGGGGTATGTATCAAGAAATAATAGCATAGACCATACACACACACACACACACACACACACACACAAAGCAGCAATGTGAGCTAGAGATGAGTCTCAACAGAAAAGCATTCTGTAACCTTCACAAGGTAGCGGTATCTTTTGCAAATTCATTCATGAGAGTCAGTGGCAATCAATAAATTGCAATTGCAAGAGGGGCCATCATTGGTGCAATGCATCGTGACAGTCGGACAACACAAACAACTACTTTAGCAAAGCACAACAGGCACCAACTCCTCAGCCAAAAATCAATTGGAAATGGTAGGGTCTGAAATAGGGTGCATGTTTGTACAGAAATTTGACATGACATGCTCTGGTGTACACATGCAGCAAATTTGGTGTGCCTCACTCCTCCTATTTCTACCCATCCCTTTCGCGGTGCTGTCACAAAAGCCTGCTTATATAATTTCCAATTTGGTACATGCCTTGGTGCTTGTGTGTTTCCGTTAACGGGCATCGGGGGCTTAAAAAGTTGGCCCACCGGGTCACGGTCATTGCCTGTCACCCTCTCCCTCCCCCTGGCCCCCACACTATCCCTCCCGCAGAAGGTGGGGCTGTTGGGTCTTGTCGGCCTGTTGACGGTCACGCCACATGCAGCCGGCATGTGCTCTAACACAACACGACCCAACACATCATGTATCCTCTCCAACTCTTGCTTTAAATTCTTTTCCTTCTAGAAACCATCGGTCCACATCCGCAAAGTTTAGGGGGTGCCCACGGTCGCAAGCGGTCGCAGGCGGTCGCAAGCGCTTGAGATGCCCTTTTTTGGCCAAAAACCCCCTTTTGAGGGCTCCACGCAGTTGTACTACGGCTTGTGACCCGTCTACGCACATATTTTCTTGTGCTCTTTGCCATGAAAGTAGTTTTCACCACATTTTTATTTTAAACGAAAAAAACGGTTTTGTACCCGAAAGTAACAATTGCATAGGTAGATGACGTCATGACTGTGAAAAAAAGTGACGATGGGGTCTAAAGGACCAAATTTTGCTGCCGTGGCAAATCGGTTCCTATTCTCATTATTGATGTCCGTTCTCGTGCACGTGAGGCCGAAAAAGTATTTTGTGACCTTCATGCAAAAGCTGAGTGCAAAAATGGGTATCCTCCATTGGCTTCGGGGTGAAACTAGCCATGGTGGCTGGTGGCTGGTGGGTCGAGAATAGGGGGAGACCCCCCCCCCCCTAGACACGGCTAGCCGCGGCTGGGGGGTGAATTGCGCCGAGGCCCCGTGTGGACAAAAGTATTGAACAAACGCTTACCGTAGGGCGCTCCTAGGGATATCAAGCAACTCAATCGGATGGAACACAATGCAATTGGACATGCATGCATAGGAGGTGCAACCCCAATCTTTGGCAAATGCAACGGTTGATAACGTGGTAGTAAAGCATCATGTGGGTAATGTTTCAACCACACACAGGTGTAGAACAACGTGACCCTCGGAATGTCAAAAGGCGCACAATACTTGTCGTACAAAAGTTCCAACATCCAAATGCGCAAGCCTGTGTTTTGCAGCACCTTTGAATGGCCACCGCAACCGTGTATCCAAAAATTCGCACCATGCAAGTTTGCTTCCCACTTGGTAGTAGGCACAGTAGACATCACTATAAAGTAGAAGTGGGCAATGCATTGTCTAAAACTATTGCAGAAGGAGCATTGCAAGTAACTGACAATGAGACAAACAATTTCCAACATATGTTGTTCAAAAAGAATTGTTCCATTAGCATATCATGTGCTATGTGGGGCTCTGTGGCATGCAAACACAAAGCAAGACAAGGTCTACACCAGCCGGCCGGCCGGCCGGCCAAAGGACCGAGAATAGGAGGAGACCCCCCCCCCCTCCCCCCCCCCCATGGTCGATTTCACTCCTTCACAATTTGATGTGCCACCGGTGGTTGCTTGTTGCGTTCTTTTGATAGCCATCGTCTAGCACCCGAGGAAGAGGGATACAATGACCACTAGGCCGTCTCAAGGTCGCCGGCGTTGCAAGGCATCTTGAATGTTGGAAAAGATAGGAATGAGCGCACGTGCAATGCCCTACAAAAGGCCGCCAAGCAAAACAGATCCAATGGAAGCTAACAAGGTGCGTATTCATCGTGCCAAGTGGCAAAAGGCCAAGGCTCCCTGCATCCAACCACTTCAGTTGACAATGAGGCAGGCAACAAGCCATTTGCAATGCTACTATTTAGTGCAAGAGACAATTGTGATATGTCTTTCCTTCAATGAGTTAATGCATGGCACACTTGGAGGGACGGAGGGAGGCAGGCCGGGCGGGTTGGAGGGATTGGGGGAGTGAGTGTATGGGTTATGCCATCTGTAATAGACGTGTACAAAAAATTTCTTAAGCGGTCGCAGGCAGTCGCAGGCGGTCGCAGGCGGTGGGCACCCCCTTATGGTGCTGGTCAGTGCCAGCTCACACAGAAAACCCTTCACTGACTTTTTTCACCAGTCGCTGGGGTAACAGTGCCATCCCGCACCCCAAACCAGGGACCTAACATTTGCAATCAGGCCCTGGGTGCTGCAACAGTAGAGGAGACTTTTATGCAGGAGGGAGGGGAAGGTTGACCTCAGCACCTCTATGGCATTAGGTGACGTCACAGGCAGCCAAGCTGCCATTCGAAATCAGGCCTGAGTTTTGACTGCAGGTTGTGTACCACTCCTTTCCGTAGCAGGAAAAAAGGTCCTGAGCTGTCAAATTCGCACTCACAGAGCTGGGCCACGTTGTCATGTGGTTCCCACTTCAGCTTTATATTGTACAGTGAGTGCAGGAATGCAGAGAGATGTTAAGTCTTAGAACGTACAAATAGACAATCCGAACAATTTACACACGCACAATGCAACAATGCAAAGGGAACAGGGAATATGTTGTGATTTGGTCACTCAATTCCACCTGAAATTGCATTGATTCAAGCCTTCACACCAGCGAGTGAAAATGTGTATCACTGATATAGGTGCAAGGTGAAGTCAACATGGGAAGCAACTTCACGGGTGTGTGTTTGGGGGTGTGGCGTACAAAGATATCCGGTTATGTTACAATAGACGAATGGTGCTCCGGACTCACTTCAACCTGGGTTCACCAAGTTTTCCCTCTCCATCAGCGAGCACCTTGGTGTGTTGTCTCACTGACATCGCTGATTTCTGTGAGGAGCAAGTCGCTGCACCAAGGGTCCATTCGCCGTATAGCCCCCCCCCCCCCTCCAACAGTAGACCTTGGTCGCTTAATTTTTTTCCCTAGAGCCAAAGGCCCGGGTCTCTTAAAGTGTACTTTTCCAAGTGGGTCTCTTGTATTGTGGACCCAAGCCCTGTTGTGACTTGTTTTCAGGATCACAAAAACAAGCCGCATCCAACAAGCCCACTTTGGGCTCAGGCACTGATGTCATTGCAAGGCCCATTTCTTCTTGAATTGAAGTGGTTGATACAATAGTTGAATTATCATATAGAGGGAATATGCAGGGGACAATTTTTGTGGTCCCATGACATTTTCACTAAGGCTATGTCATGTGAGGGCCTATTTCTTGGAGTTGTGTCACAAAATACCTCAACATTCAATGTTGGAGCATGTGGTTACATGTGTTTGGGTGTGGGTTAAGGTTCAGCTTTGTCTCCTTTTGCAAGTGGGTCTCTTTAAGTGAACTTTTCCAAGTGGGTCTCTTGTAGCTTTGGTCGGGGGCGGACTCCGAAATGGGGGTGGGTCTCTTAAATGGTCATTTGCTGAGGGTCTATTGTCGGGGGGGGGGGGGGGTTGAGACCTACTTAAAGAGTGAGGATTGGAATGGGGTTGTATTGTCGGGGGGCTACCATCTCAGGGTACCAATCACAAAAATAGCATAAAATGGTCTCACATACGTCAACAAAACTAGAAATAAATGAGTATGAGCAAGCAAAAAGCGAGACAAAGGCAAACACTGCTCACTGGACCATAGGCCGAGACACGAAAGGGTGCAGGCTAATGTCCATAAGCCCATATCGCCAACTCAATTTTATGGCCGCCCCTGCACCCCACTCTCTCTCTCGGCCCTCACCTTTCGTGTCCACCACGCTTTTAAACATTCATATACACTCAGTCAGGTTCGTACCGGCACACTTGCAGGACTGCGGCTGGACCGTCCTGACTTACACAAACGTGTACAACCAAGCAAGTAGTAAAGACTATGCTCCATTTGTGAGGGAACAAAGACATGGTAGGGGATGTGGTAAATTAGGAACAAAGAATAGCAAAGAGCAACATGGGTGCTACGGCAGTGCATAAAGAATGCCAATGTTAGGCTCATCCAAGTGTACCCTAACATGAATTCCCACTTCAAGAGCTCCAAGAGACCCGTGGGGTCTCTCTATGAGCCAGTTGTGGGGTATCATCTTTGTTTGGTATGACAACTTGTGTACATCAATGTTATGTTTGCGTGTGGGTGGGGCCATGGCCGTTAATACCACCCGTGTGCAAGGCTGCATTATACGTACTGGTGCAAGGTGAAATCAACAAGCGACTTCGGGGCAAGAAATGGTTGGGGGTGTGGTGTACATGTATACCCGATAATGTTACATTAGACCAATTGTGAGCTAGACTTGTTGCAACCCGTCTTTATCCGACACTGATTGCTGATGTCTGACCGATACTACTGACTGTGATTGTTTGACTAATGTAGTCAGATGAGATGTTCTGTTTTTCTGTTTTAGACACAGTGTGTATCCTGAGGTTTAACCAGGTTTGGCATAGAGACTAGAGATGCACTTATGCCTAACTGTGGAGTGCATTACCTGTGGTTTGCATTTGTCTGTTTTTTAATTAGGTCACACCCCCTAGGAGTCTTCTCCAGCCAGCAAGCGGCGGGTTTATCTTTTCGGCCATGCCAGTAATGTATTGTGTCTTCATCCGCAGTGATTGCTGATGTCTGACTGAAGCTACTGGCTGTGATTGTCTAACTAATGTAGTGATACATGATGTTATGTTTCTTGTTTTCAGACACAGTGTGTGTCTTGAGGTTTAACCAGGTTTAGCAGAGAGAACAAAGATGCACACCATGCATTACCGGCATGGCCGAAAAGAGCAACCTGCCGCTTGCCGGCTGGAGAAGACTCCTGGGGGGGGGGGGGCTAATTAAAAAAACAGACAAACAGTCAGGCATAAGTGCATCTTTAATCTCTATGCCAAACCTGGTTAAACCTCAAGACACACATTGTGTCTGAAACAAAAAACGGAACATCATGTCTCACTACATTAGTCAAACAATCACAGTCAGTAGCTATCACTCAGAATGGCTGAAAAGAGCAACCCGCCGCTTGCTGGCTGGAGGCTAGCTTGGGGGGGGGGGGGGTTAAATAATTTAGTGTAACGCCATAACAGTCGGAAGCCTTCCAAACCTCCGCCCGTCAAGGGGGTGGGTGGCATACCTTATTTTGCACATGGGGAATATAGCTCCGAGGATTGGCGCGGATCCTGTTCAGCTCCACCCACACGTCATACTCAAGTTTGCTTAAAAACTTAAGACCTTGTGAGTTCCCACATCCTGCACCAATTGCCTCAAACTCCGTGGAAGTGATTGGACATAGGCTATAATCCTGAGGAGCCACCGGCGGCGATCTCCCAAACAGAAACAAAACACCCTAAGGCAAGGTGGGATTGTGAGGGGGCATTCCTGGCCATTCCTCGCTTTTCACCGTTGAGGCCAAAAACAACGAAAATAAGGGCGACATACGACGATCCAAACATGGAACAAGAAGCCACGGAGGACTCTTGGAAAAACCTTCTAAAAACACTTGGAAAAACCGGGCCACACGCTGTATGGGGTAGGGCTCAAATGACGAATTTTGATAGTTTGCTTTCGATGAAGTCCTCTCTTTTTTGAACATACAAAAGTTGCACAACGAATGCCCAATGGAAGAAAGGTTTTCCTTCTTCGCATTAATTCGCACGGACAAGCAAATTAAATCATAACCGCACATGCACGCCACACATGCTGTACGTGGGTAGGCATGCTTTATGGGGTTGGTGAGAAGATCTGAACCCTTTTGGACACAAAACTTGCACGATGACGTCATGGTTGGACCATGAGGTCGGGGATGTGAGGCACCATGCCGTAGTGAATGGGATGGATGAGAGCCACGGGGACGTGATGGGCGGTCGTGGCATTGCATTTGAATGTTTTGGCGTGATCACCTTGGCCTTCGTGCTGGCTTCGCTACACTACCCGTTGTGCCACCAAGACATGGCGATGCAATTTCGCAACTTTGCAAAATTGATGTCGTGGGGAGTAAAACACAACCTCACAATCTCCTCTAGCTTGTCATTTCCCGTATACCCCAATCGTCTTCAATGACAAGAAGTCTTCCACCGAACAAAAGATTGACAATCTTCATGGATCCTTGGCAACACACGAGTTTGCTCTAAAATCTATCGTTTATTACATCCATATCCATCAACTCCACAAGCGATGCGCACGCTCCTCACCGCCACAATGTAGTGTTGAATTGTTGTGCACTGGAGAAGGGGGCGCAACGCAAAAAAAGCAACGTAACCATAACACTAGATGAACAATTGTTCAACGCTTGCACAAAGCAGGCACGAAACAAATCCTCAGAGGCCGGCCATAGGCTGAAGCGCAAACAACGACAGTGATCGAGAGTGGGAAGTGTCGCAGTGGATTAAACAAATCCGTCGAGTTATCCGATGAATTTTGTGCATGAGACAAGTCCAATGGGATTCTTCAATTACGTAGTGTGTTCGAATAAGCCCATAGCAAAGTCATTTTTGTGTTTGGTTACTTCGAATTGTTTCTGAACTCCCTCACTTGTTGTTGTTGAGTTTCCGAAACAATGCAAATGCAACGGCACAGCAACGGCTCGATAGCCACACATGTTCCGGATGCTTCTCGGCTAACTAACACGGCAGAGGCATAACGTCAAAGTCGAGTTTGTGCCATGTGGCTTCAATGAAGGAGACGAGAATGCGCGCACCAACCTGGTTGATGCGGGATTTCAGCAATTCGTCTTGCGTGTCGGAGCATTTGTAAGAAATCCTTAGGATCTTTAGCCATTTCTACAGAGCTTGGTTACCATTCTTAGTTGTCGGCACAAGGGCAAATGAAACCTGACCAAAACATTCCGACTCTGCTAGCCCTGTGTCGCGTGATTTAAGTTGGGTGTATGCTAATTGCGCCTTTAACCTTGCCAAACCCATAACACGAAGGGGGGGAGGAATTAAGAAGAAGGAAGGACTGTTCAGCGGACTGGTGTATGGCAACAAGAGCTGCCGCACAAACCAACGTTCAACGTGCAGCATCCTTACGACAACTGACGAGAGCACAAAGCAAAGACAGTGTTTTCAAACGGCCATTATCGAAAGAAAAATGGACACTTAGAAAGAAACTTAGCATAACACAAGGTGATCGAATAAAGGCACCAAAGTGTACAAGCAGAGGGCAACAGAGGGCTAAATTGCATTACACCATCGATTGTGTCGGAAATGCAGGTAGTATTAAAATGAAAAAATTGGAGATGATTTTGTTGCACCTACAAGCATGAGGAGTGGATTTTATAGAAGAGCTAGCTTGTTGACTCGCGTGTGCAAGCTTTGCTCGTATGGTCGAGAGAAAACCACACAATAGAGGATGCACTCAATGGCGGCAAAAGATGAACCATGAAGTGCAAAAGACCACAGGTGAGGGACTGCGTCATCAATCAAAGGCCCGCATACAATCGGTGTGATCGGAATCGCACACGCGATGTGCGAAGCAACAAGCATGGCACATATTTGGTGTGCTCCCCATCGCCAAACTTGGGCCGTGAAAAGGAAGTGTCAAGTGGGCGCAAACGCCATGTCACCGAGCGGCCAACAACTATGGTGTCGCTGTGCAACATTCACCGAGCGGCCAACAACTATGGTGTTGATGTGCAACATTGAGCACTACTAGGCTTGTGCTCTTTCACGGCACATACATTTGCATGAAGTGTCCGTACGAAATAGAAGGATCCAATCCGATTGTGGCATGTCGCACCACTATTCCTTCCACGCAACCTAAAAGAGGAAACGTTGCCGCGGAAAGAGCTTCACGATCCATTGTGGTATTCGATACATCTGTGAAAGTTCCTTTGGTCAAGTTCCTTTGGTCTGATTGAATCGAGAAATGTAAGCTGCAAATTGGTATCTGATTTCGAGGTGAAAAATCGTTCGGGTGGGGACCTGGCACTTCTCAGGAGCCTGCCCCGCAGGCAGAGGTCGAAGGGAAGGCAAGCGGGAGCAACAACACAACAATCACTAGTGGATCTCAATAGCTCGCTTACTTGTGCAAGTGTGGTTCGAGGCTGTCCAGTACGACACCGCGGCACATGCCGTGTGCATGCGATCTAGGGTAACTTGCCGTTTATCAAAAGCTGGCCAAATGACGTCCCCAGATGTGCGCGCGTCACGGTCGCGCTTGGTGCGTGACGTCACCGGTGAGTTGGCAAAATCTAAAGATATGCACGCGTGCGTCTTGACCCACGCTACTTAGAAATGCGTTCGTTACCCTATATCGAGCCGATTTACCCATCGGAGGGAAGCGATCTTACCGAGGTCTTTGCTGCCCAGAAGCTGAATTTCTGAGTTTTATGTTTTGGTTGGATCACGGTCGCGCTTCGGGAGAGGGGTAAACGGCACACCACGCAACAACAAAGTTGCTCATCGCGTAGAGGACGATCCACGCTACTCAAAACATGCATAGTTCGTGTGAAATGGTTTTATCTAGCCCGACCTACATGGCTAGCACGCAAATTCGTCTGAAATCTGCGTTCTGCCATAATTGGGCTCTGCTACACTATGGGGGGGTAGGTATACCTTTGGTGTGTGTGGCATTGCCCCCGCTCTCACTTGGGTTCTCTGTCCTCTCCAACGGTGTCCATGGCATCCCACCTCCTTTTTCACCCAGCCCCCCTCCCCCCCCCTCCCCCCATCTACGACTCTTTATGCGCTATCACTCCCAGCCATGGAGGGCTGGGAATGGTCAGCGTACAAGCGAACAGGGACAACGTCTTCTTCTTCACCACAAACCTTTTTGGTTGTCATACCTTCGTCCTCGGACTCTGCCACCTCGTCACTATCGGAGAACAACAGTCCCTCTGAACTTGAAGACTGTTCTCGACTCAAACCAACACTGCCCTCATCTAACTCATCCAACATTGCACAAGCAAATTGGTCTTGTTTAGCCAACCGGAGACTTGTGGAATCTGTCCAATTAAAAGACAAAAAATTTTTGCTTTCATTGAGACCACGGTGGCTGCCCCAAGGGGTTTCCTCCATGGACACCATTGGCAAAAAACAAGAAAAGCACCAAGCTCAAGCAAGGGTTGCTACAGTGCCGACAGGCAAAAGCCGGACCGGCATCGCCGAAGGGACTGGGACCCTCCCTCCCGAGTAGCCTGGGTCTGGACCTACCCGCAAAACCACAAGTTCTAAGATTTGGTGCTGTGTAGCGCCCAAACGAAGCGCCGCTGTGACGGGCGGCGATTTGAGCCGTCATTTGGCAAATGCGCATTTTTGCGCAATCGCTGAGGGCGCTCTGTTCCCAGCCAAATATCTGGCGATTTTTAGCACCGAATCGGGATCTGATGCTATGGGCCAGTAGCCTGGGTCCCATTCTGTAGACCCATCCAGAAATTTCCAGGAAATCCGAAAAATTTTTAGGGAATTTCGGCCGACTGTGAAGGACGGGCCAAAATCGGCGCGCATTTGGCGACTTACCCGGGAATGGCTATGAGTGAGAAAAAGTGCTTTTCCAATGCTTTGAGGCATACTCTAGTTGTATTAGAGATGCACTGAGCATCCAGGCATTTTTATCTTAGTATTGGTCCCACCAAAAGTGGTGATAACACATTTTGACCTATGGAACCAAACACCCAATCAGGATATGGAGTGGACCCCTTAATCCCCTTTCAATGTGAGGCAAATCATCTTTTCCTGAGTTGACTGAGAACTGACATATCCAAGGCAGAGCCTATGAATTTATCTATGTTTTTCCATGAATTCTTAGCTATCCTAGTGGTATGCACCCTAGGGGGCTGGGCACCTCTTTTTGAGAGGTCCTGGGTTCGATTCCTGGTCAGCCTAGCTAAGTAGGAAGATCCCATGTGACATGGCAGTGACCTCATCGCCACATGCCCTGCCACCTCAGCACATATGGGACCCAAAACAAAGAGTGCACATCTCCTGAGATGGCACTATGGAGATAGAGTGACCATGGGGCAGTTTTCCAACTCTTTTCCTAAACATTTCAGCTATCTTTGTGAATATGCAGTGCGATTTGACCTGAGTTGCAGTTTCTGTGAATATCCTTTCTTCTTTCACTGTTTACACTGCAGCCCTTCATGCTTTGATCCTGATTCTCTTCTCCTTGCACACCTCTGGCTTGGGCTATCCTGGATTGACTGTATTTCAGCAAACAAAAGCTTTTCATCTCCAAAAACAAGCAGCAGGAAACCCTACACCAACAGCAAGCAGCAGGAGAGACAAAAACACAGTGTTGAAACCACTACAAACTTTTCTGGTAGCAAGAGGCAGTCTGTCTCTGCGCACTGGCAGCAACCCCGCGCCGTACATCCAGTGCGCCGAGTACAGGCACATATAAGCAGAAGGGCGAACGAAGATGGACACAAGGAAGGAGGACGCCGACGTGAAGACAGCGCCAGCGCCTGAGGCACCGGCAAGGCCAGCACCTGGGGAACCTGGACCTGGACCTAGCGGCGCTGTACCTTCGGAGCCCTTACATGGGCCAGTGGAAGTGGCTGAGGACTCGTTGGATGGACTCCAGACGGCCTTCAGGGCCCTCACAGTCGAAGAGGTGGTCACTCAGCCTGTGAAGAGGAAGAGAGAGAGCGAGAAGGATGCTGGAAACGAAGCAGACGAAGGAGAGGAACAAAGGCAAGACCTGACGAATGACCCTACCTTCGAAGGCGCACCAAGCGCTTCTGCCCTCCACGCATCACCCTCTCCTATAACCACCACACTCCCAGCCGCTGCAACATCCACTCCCATAACCAACCCGCCTTTGGCAGAGGGCACAGGCTTTACTAGCATGCCTCCCTACCCCGCCTATGGTATGGGCCCACCTACCACTGCGCTCCCTGAGGCAACTACTGCCAGTGAGCCGCAGGCTTCCAGCTCTGCGCCGCGATGGTATGCGGCTGAATATCCCCATCCACTACCCGCTACCGGAACCTATGTGGATGTTCTTGGGTATGCACCTGGGTATGCAACCTTGAGTGGGTTGAGGAGAGGACCTGAGTCTCTTGGTGGCAGGAGTAGAGGATCGGGGAGATCCTCGAACAGGTCCCTGACGCGGTCGGAGATCAACGAGGTGCTCCGAGGAGCCACTTCAAAAATCGTGGGCGACCTCACTCAAGAGATGCGAGAGAAACTGGAGCCCCTGATGATCGCGCCCCAAGCGTCACCTACCACGGTGGGAATGTCACCCCACCGAGTACAAGCCAACCACCTGGCGGCAGGGTTGACAAACACCCTGGGGAGCCTGAGGAGCCGACCGATGCCGACTCCTGCAGCTATTGACGCGTTCCCGTGGGGGGCCGGCCACGGGACGCTGCGGTGACACCCACAGGTGAGCAGGCAGGCAAAGCACTACGCTCACAAGGGCATCAATACGCTCGTGTCATGTGACAAAGCGTTTCAGAATCCTTGCCACTCTGAAATCAGGGAACGAAAGTATGTACAGCAACACATCAGGATATGTACACATGGGGTTAAGACTGGACTGGGGTAATGGCATCACAGGACAATAGACACTCTATCCCAACTCGTATCCCAATCCCAGGTCCGACCCTCTCAGTGGCTGATGGGGGCGGGGGCTCAAACACAACCCATGCCCTGCTCAGTCCGGACCCTGAAACCCTGCCAATAGGGGGGGGTGTCCCGCCCCGCCACAGGCGAGTTCCTGGGAACCAAGAAGCTCCAAGGCCAACCGACAGTGTCTCCCTATGCTCCCTTAACGGCAGGTCCCAACTCCACTCTGAGCCAGAGATATGGCCCCGCCATTATCCCTCAGGAGTTGGTAGCTGAAAATGGGCTGCTTCAGCCCAAACTGATATTAGCTCAAAAATCTCCAAAATTGACCTCTCGTCCGGACCCGCCAGAGGTAGGGACGAGGCAACTGACCCTATGCCCTTCGTGTACGAACTCCCTGGAGCCCTCACCCAACCGGGTTCCCTCTGAGGTCCCGGCATCAGGGCAACACGGATTCGTCAAGTGGGGTCATGATGCCAAAATCACCAAAATTGGCGTCATTCCCACGCGTGGCTCGCCCGGCCAGGGCAACGCCAATGGCTCACAGGGTAGGAGACAGGACCTAGGACTTCTACCTGAGTGTACAACTTGAAATTAGGTCCGGGCTCCTTATGGGCATAGAGAAATGGGGCCGCCAATTGACCACACGGAAGGGGGAAATTGGGGTCCCAAAATGGGGTCATTTTGGCTGCTTGAAATGAGCTAAAATTCGGTGGGCTCCCAATAGTATATCTCCACGCCGGCTTGGAGATCGGATCCGCCATTCCATACGCGATCCACCGGGAGTCCAACAGAGACTCCCATGCCCTTGGCTCCAAAAGATCTCCATGCCACTCGGCCTGGTGACGATCCCAATTGGGTCCAGGAATGCCAAAATGGTAAAATTGCCCACACTCACTTTGGGCTAGCGCCTTAACGAAGGTTGCTCCGCTTCGCCCACGTGGTGTGTGAACCATGGGGACCAACATACATAACACCCATGTCATATATGGTCCATTGGTCCATGCGTCCGGCGTGCACGGGTGGGCTCAACATAGTGCACGGCGGGCAGCAAAAGTGGAAAATTGCTCAAAATGACCGAAAATGCACACACTCATGGTTAGGGCAAATGAGGCACATGCCCGACTCGGACCGGAGTGTGCCATAGGATTGGTATCAAGTCCTATGTGTCCAACATATCTTTTGGGCGTCGCCCAACTCCTCCGGTTTTGGGAATGGCAGGGTCGCCAAGTGAGCCCATGATTTGGGATAGTCCCAAATCGCCAACATGGCGGCCACGGTGTGCCAATCTCAAGAGGAGTTATTCGCCGGGTCCAAGATATGTTGGGCACCGAAGTATGTACCCTCACAACATACTTGGGTCATGATGTCAATTGAGCGCAACGTTGAAATACACGGTCGCCACTTGACATCGTGACGGGCCAAAAACGGCAAAATTGGCACAAAGATACACAAAAGTGCCTTGAAAGGCGCACAATTATATTATAATATCTTCGGCATGGATCGTGCAATCAACTAATCCTTCTAAACATAATGACTTGACACCAATGACCTTCGATTCCACGTATGTGCTCCACTTGGGGCGCTTTGAAAGGTTACGAGCGCTACCTCCCAAGTGGGCACATGAAAATATGGAAAATTGCAAAACACACACCTTGCTCCCAACGCATCGCTTCGGGATCGCCACAAAAGCTTCCCTTCACGAAGGTTAGACTTGCAATTGATCGTAGGGAGTATGGAGAAGGGGCTTGCACAATATGAGGTCCATTGGCGGGTTTGGCTTGGAGCGATGGACCCGCCAAATGGGCACGCAACACAACACAAGGCACATACTCCATATTGCCCAAAAAGGTAGCTCCCCCCACGATATGTCATGCCCCTCCAAGGGTCACCAGCATCACCTCCACCCATTGCATCGCCCACGGTGCCCCAGCCCAACCCACTGCGCCTCCGGCGCACACATACCCGACACCCACACAAACCAACCAGGCCCACACTGCCCACCACCCCATCAGCCCACGCCACGAACACACCCACACGCACGCCCACGCCCGGCCACGCCACCCAGACACTAACCAGGAGCCGCAGCCACCCACGCAAGCGCCACGCCACCACTGCCGCCAACCACCCGCCGTCAGCCCCCCCCGAACCGGCGCCCTGGGAACCGGGAGCCGACACCGGCACACACCCACACCCACGCACAACACCCCAGCCACCCCCCCCAAAAAAAAAAAAAAACACAAAGCCAAACAAGCCAGCGAAAAGAGAGGAGTAAGGGACAGGCAGAGGAAGGGGCCACGGGGGGAGCAGAGGGCAAACACGCAAGCCCACACACCCGCGCCCCCCCCCCCCAGCCAACCCGACCCCGCATGTCCCGCACCCTCCCAGGAACCGCAAAGCCCAAGACCACCCCCCAGGCACCACCACAACAGACCACCATGAGGAGCCGCTGAGGACGACACACGACACACCGCCGCCAAACACACGGTCGACACCGACACAAGCCCCACCCCCACAACCCGCCGCACCCACCGCTGCGGCGCCCCAACACACAATGGTGCCCCCATGGATGCGGTACACCCCAAAAACCCCCTTCAGCCAGCCGACCAGAGGCCACCACGGGACGCACCAAGGGGACGCCGCGGAATACCCACCCACAGTGCGGCCCCGACACCCGCTACCCGCCGGCAACCTACCACAGGCCCACCCCACACCCGAGCAAATAGCCCCCCCCCCACTGTGGAAACGATACACCCCAGCCACACACCGCCACTCACCACCCGCGGGCACCGCACCGGGGCCACAACACGCCCAAGCAGCCGCGACCCACCGACCCGCGGACCCCGCAAACGCAATACCCCACACCACCGGGCCCACCCAACGGCGGGCCGACACCCCCAAGCACCACACGACCACACCCCCCTGGTTGCGACACTCCAGTCCCGCACACCCCGCCCCAGGGGACCCCAGGCCCTATGCCACACCGACCCCGCACAGGCCACGTACTGAAACACACCAGGAGAACGATCAAGGGACCACGCGGGGCTGCCCCACACCGCCAGAGGACAAACCACAGGCGACAGCCCACCCCACCAGACCTGGACACGGTGCCCCCCCCCCCCAACGGGAAGGCCACCACACAGCACAACACCACCATACCGCACCGCACCCCCCTCCCCCACCCGGGGGCACGGGACACCACAGCCCACCAACACAGGAACGAAGCCACGCCCCGCCGACTCCGCACCCCACCCCACCGGCACCACCCCTGGAAACCCCGCACACCTCGCGCCAGCTCAACACCCGCCACCGGCCACAACCCGAACCGCACACAGGGGCAACACCACCGGCCAGGACAGCCACCAGCGGGCAGCCACACACCACAGCCACGCCAAACGGCGCGCCTCCCCCGGCGCACGACCCCACACCGGCCGCCGCGCGTGCCCCGAACACCAGCATCACACGCCCACCGTGCCATGAAGCAGCACCCCAGCACGTGAACACGCACGATGACCCCATGGCCCTGGACATCGACAGCCTGCTGGAACTGGAACTCCAACACACGGAGGACACGGAGCATCATATGGACCTCACCCCGCCGGAGCTCGAGCCCACAGCAAGCAGCCCCGCAGACCCCAACCCGCAAAATGCCCCCCCGCGCCCCCCCCCCCCCGCGAGAGGGCGCCCTGGACGCACCTGTCCAACGCCCTGCGGCGCCACCACCCCACCCACGAAGCCAGCAACGGGCCCGCCGAGTACCGGGCGTCACTCGAGCACGACCTGCCCGACGTCACGGGGCCGGGACTCCACGGGTACACCACCGCCCCCCCCCCTCCAGGCACCCCCACACAAGAATGGGAGGACGAGTACGCCGTCGACGTCACCGACATGACGGCATACATGGAAAGCGTGGAGGACCCGGAGCAAGACACCGTCCTCAGCCTCCTCGCCTACCACAGCTGGAGATGGGGCCACCAGGTCACCCTCCACCGACCGCAGGACGGGCCCCACCAGTGGTCCCCAGAGCAAACGGCGAAGTGGGACATCGTCCTCCAACTCACCACCGAGGGCTTCTACACCCTCACGCACAGCGGATTACCCGACGCCGCACCCAATGCACAGGCGCTGCCGCTGGCCCAGCCCCAGGAGGACGACGCAGACGCACCCCCACCGGAGGAATGTCATTGGGACCCCCCCACAGCCACCACCGAACGCATGCCGCACCGGCTCACCAAACGTCACCTCCCCCACGACTACCATGCCACCAACGACTCGCGGGGACGCCGCACACTGCCCCTGCAGTGGGCATCACCCGAAGGCACCTTCACGTGGGGGGAAATCCTCCCCGGCGCCGTGGCGCTCACGTACCTGTGGCTCCGGGACGCGGAGACGCACGCGCAGCCCCCCGGCACACACCTCCTCCTCACCCTGGAGGGAGAGGCCGCCGTCGAAAACGTCCACACAGCGGAAGGAGAGGACTACGTGACGGCGAACGCAGACACCGCAGTATGGCTACACGCTCACGAGCACACCACACCCCCCACCGTAGTACCGGGGTCACACCCCTGGTATGTGGTCATCGTGCGACTGCCCACAGGAGCAGACACAGGAAGCGCCCAACAGGGATGGGCGGACAGGTGGGCACACGTGTGCGCCTCCCTGCACGAAGGGCTGCACAGACCCTCCCTCACCAGTCACACCCTCCAGCCGGCCCCCACCACGGCCGAATCCCACACCGGGGCGGCCCCCCCCCACCGGAGTCTGGGCCTACACGCGCACCCTCCACCGCGAGGCAGCGGAAGCCCTCAAGACCGCCATCTCCAACCACCAGGGCCTCGTGCACACCCCCCACAATAACACACAAAAGGGCTACACCCTATGGTGGCACCACCCCGCACCAGAAGGGGGCCTGCAACCACCGGCAGACCAGCCTGGCATCGGCCCGGACCTCACGGCGATCGCCCGCGCCGTCGCCGCCATGGCCCAGCAAGTTGGGGCGCCACCCCAATGGGCACCGTCCATCATCAAGGAAACGGCTGCACGCCACAACCCAGCTTTCGCACACTTCCGGGGACGCCCCATTCATCCCACCCTACCGGACCTCGACCTCCCCGCCCACGATGCGTGGGCAGTCCACATCCTCGTGCCCCACGACACCGCGCCCAAAACAGGGGACGCGACGGCACGCATCACCAAACAACTCCCCAATACCGCACTCCACTACGACATACCAACGCCCAACGTCATCGTCACCCACAACACGGGTCGCGACCACTACTACCTCCAGGCCACGCATGAGTGCTCCCCCATCACCGTATACACCTTCACCACCTACCCTGGCCTCCAGCCACCGCAACACCACCCGCGCCCGGCATGGAAGCATCCCCTACACGTCGCCCCGACCCCACGCAAAAGGCCCTCCCACCACGCGCCCCCTCCCGCCGACAGCACCGCCCTCCACACCGCCCGCAGACGGGCCGCGGCACAACACCAAAGCCACCTGCTCCCACGCATTAACGCTGGACCCGGCACCATCACCGAGGCCACCCACAAAAGCACCTTGAACCTACTGGCTCGCAAGCTACGCCCCAAAATGGCACTGGAGGACACGCTCTGGATATACTATGGCGAAGGCCGCACGGCACGGGTGGCGGACCTCCGCAACATCATCCCCCGCCACATCCAGCGAGCAGTAGGGCCCTTCTCCGTGTACGCGGTACCACACCCCATAACAGCCCCATGCACCCACTGCACCCCTCGGTGCGCACTACCATGCGCAGGCGCTCTGCAGCAACCCCTGCCCACCCCTACCTACAGGGGGGGCATATACCTCGGCACGGTACCCGGGGACCCACACCCCTACCTCCTGCCCGCAGCGGACCGCCACCACGCCATACCACTACACCTTGTCGAGCACCTGGCGGTGGGACCATCCCCCTTCCAGAAGCGCCCCCCCCCGGACCCCATCCGACGGACGCCCGCCAGATGAGCCGACACACGCCACACCTGGACCCAAACGCGCCATCGCACTCCTCACCCTAAAGGCGGAAGCCGCCATCCCCCGAGACCTGGAGGGGGAAAACCACCTCATGGTGGAAGGGCTGACGGAACACGTCCTGATCGCAGCCATGTACGCCACGGCGTCCGCATCCCGCCTCTGGGAGGACCGCCCCTCCCCACCTCTAGCCCAAGCAGCGCACGACGCCCCCGACACGGGCCCCACCGCCGAGGACATCCACCAAATCCTCAACATGCGAGCACCCCCGAAGACCCACCCTGCGGTCCGCCCCATCCAGCTCGTCAGCTGGGACGCCATGGACGCCCCCCCGACCACCACGGAGGTCCACATCCTCAAACACCGGGACACCTGGTGGACGGTGGAATGGGACGACCACGGCAAGGTCAGACGGGCAACGGCACACGCCCCCGACGGCGAAGTCCCGCCCCCACCACGCGGAGGAGACCGCTTGCGACTCGCCGCACGCGTCCCCCACGCCCCAGAGGCAGCCTGGGAAGCGCTGCACTACGCCCTCTACTGGGCGCAGGGGGCGCCAGAAGGCCCCCTCCCCCCGGAACGCACCCCAGCGTGGACACGCCACGCCACCCGCTACACGGCCCACATGCGCCGCCACGGGGCAGGCAACGGGCACCGGCTCCTCACCTGGCCCACGGACCCGCCTGACGCCCTGCAGGAGGCCGAGGAAGTGCTTGGCCTCATGACCAAGCAAATGTTCCAGCTGACGGACCCCGTCCCCACGTCCAAGCCCGACGTCCCAGCCGCCCGCGAACACCCCGTGTTTGCACCGGGCCACGAACCCGTACAGCGGCCCCAGGGCGCACCTCCCCAACGGGGACAACCCGCTGCCCGGCGCCGCCAAGGTGCGCAGAAGCGCAAGGCCCCCACACAGGCCAAACCCGCGCCAAAGCCAAGGGCCAAGCCGAAGACCTGGACCAAAGAGGAAGCCGCTGCCCTGTATCCCGAATACGCCATCAACACCCGGGTGCAGCTGCCCTTCGAGTACCCCACGGCCGCGGGCCCCTCCAAGTGGATATGGGCCGCAGGGGAGGTCAAGCACCGGTACCGCGTCACCGAGGACCACCAGGGGTTCAAGATCCACGTCAAGTGGGACCCGGCCACCCCCAACGAAAAGAAGCTGGGGCGCACCATCGAACTCTGGCGAGACCAAGCCGGTCGTGAGATGGTCCCCATGCAGCTGTGCACCCCCGACACGGAGCACCTCACCGGCACCGAGTACACGGGCGAAGTCCACAGTGCATGGGCCCTACCCCAGCCCCAGAAGCGGAACCGCAGGGCACCCGCAGCTCAGGGCGTCATCGACCTCCTGGACGCCTGACAGGGCCAGGGCCGGACACGGCCCGCCCCCCCAACTACCGGTCCCCAGAAACCGGCGCCTGCAGAAGCCCACGCCCGCATCAACATCCTCAACGAGCCCGCGGTCACCTACGACCCCACCAAGGCCGCCACACTGCAAGCCATGCCCGGGCCGCACCCCCAAGGCGCAGACCTCCTGGGATTCCTGGAGCAAGCCCTCCGCAAAGCAGACCAACCCGAACCAGCACCGATCCCGGACCCAGAGGGGAACAAATATCACGCCCACTGGGAACGGGGGGTACCCCTCTACCACAAGACGTCGGTCACGGTACATGCCCACCCCGACCTCGGAGTGGATGGTCGCCTCGGGGCGTACGAGTGCGTGGGGCCCGGACGGCAGCTAAACGTGCTACTCACGCACGTCCCGTTCGGGGAGGAGACCAAGGACTTCCTGGACACCCTGAGCCTGGCGTACCGCCGACTCTCCCTCCTGGCACCCACCATCATCATAGGCGACCTAAACGCCGCCCCCACCGACGACGACCGCACCGGCCCACCCACAGCCACCGACACAGCTGTCCGGGACGCCATGCACCAACTGGGCCTCACCGACCTCACGGCAGGACTCACCGGCACACCCTCCCATTACCCCCACCAAGCCGGCACCCACCCATCCCGCATCGACACGTGCTACGGGGACCCAACCACGGTGCGCGTCCACGAAGCAGCCTACGGGGACCTCCCGCCCACAGGCACGGGCCACCGGCCCCTCTACATCAACCTCATCATCCCCAACCTACCCCCACCCGCGGCCACCCTGCCAGACGACATCCTCCCACCCACACTGCAGTTCCCGGCCGAGGACGACCACGGCGCCTGGCACAGGTATAACAGGGCCCTACACGCCATCCTACGCCGCCCGGGTGCACCGACACTCACCACCGCCATGCGCCGGGCGGCACAAGCATGCGGCATGGAGCGTGACACCAACCACACGGGAGCACCACCAGACCTCGACCTCCAGCAACTCGTCCATGACATCTGGACCACGAAAGGGGAACTCGCCACCCTGCTACACCCCAGCACACCGGAGGCACGAGACCGGGACGCCCACCTCCGTGCGCTCCTCACCACCTGCCGCCACCAACTCCAGGAATGGCACGCCCACCGCATAGCGGCAGCAGCCCAGGAACGCGAAAGATACGGCAGAAACGACACGCCGTACAAGTCCCTACGGTACGTCAGCCGCATCCTGGAGGACACGGGGCGCCGTACCATCCACGCGGTACGCACCCCCGAAGGAGGCCTCACCAATGACCCCGACGCCGTCCTCCAGGCAGTCCTGGACAGCTTCCAGGCACAACACGGGGACGCCCTCCCCGAGCTCGACCCCCACACCAGAAACACCATCCGCGAGCATGTGCCCAGGGTCTTCAACCGGGAACAGCGGCGCGCCATCGAACACGACCCCTTCAGCATCTCAAAACTGCAACGCGCCCTAGACCGCCTGAAGAAGGGGGTCGTGCCCGGCGTCGACGGTTTGCCGGCCGAAGCGTACCAACGTCTCACCCTGCCCATCAAACGCCGCCTGGCAGCCCGCCTGTGGGACATCGTCACGGGCGCCACGCCCATCCCCCCTGAGTGGGCCAACCTGGTCCGGCCCCTCTACAAAAAGGGGGACTGGGCGCAGCCGGGGAACTGGCGGCCCATAGTCTGCGCCACCACCGAGGTCAAGCTGGTGTGGACGCTCATCCTAGGCCGCATCGCGCCAGCGGTCTTCGCCCACGTGCCCGCCAGCATGTGGGGGGCCATGGCCGGCAGGTCCCCCCACGAGGCCATCTTCCTCCAGGACACCGCACTGGACATGAACCCCTACGAGATGATCATCGCCTCCCTCGATGTCCAAGGCGCGTTCCCCCACGCCCCACACCGGCTCCTCACGGAGGTATGGGATGCCATGGGCCTCCCATTCCTATCCTTCATGACCGGGTACATCCAGACCCGACTCTACGCCGTCATCACGGCCGCGGGCCTCACCCCCTGGACCGGCACAGACAGCGGGGTCCCCCAGGGAGGCGCCGAAGGCCCCTTCCTCTACCTCCTCGTCACCCTGCCACTGGCATTCGAGCTAGCACGGGTATACCCGGGGTACGCCCCATACCCGCTACGGTCCCCCCTCATCAACTTCGCAGATGACAACCTCCTCACTACGGCCACCCGCCACCGCGACCCTGAGAACGCAGGGCTACCAACAACCACCGAACAAGCGTCCGCCATTCTCCAACTCACCACAACCTACCTGGACGCCCACCAGCTCCTAGTGCACCCCCGCAAATCGGTCGGGCTGGCCGACGCCAAGACCCCCACCCCCCACATCCGGAAAGGCGAACCCCTACACCTGGAAGACACCACAGTCCACCTGGGAGTCACACAGGCCACGCAGCACCACCACATCACACTCCCAAGCAAGCTAGAAGAGCGCCTCGCCCGGCTACCCCAAATTGCCAGGGGGGACCTCCTGTCTACGCAGGGCCTGGCGTACTTCATGGAAGCAGTGCTCAACGCGGCCATCGGGTACCAAGCCCTGCACCTCCCACGCCCCCAAGACGCACTACGCCACGCTCGACAGCAAGTGACGAAGGCATGGGCGCAACACGGAGGCTGGCCCACGTCTTTCCCCAAGGAGGCCATGATGGCCCACTGGCGCTACTACGGAGACAATACGGGCGCCCTGGTCGACATGGCCTATGCCAAACACGCAGCACACCTCCTACACAGGGTAACACACAACCACCAACCAGAAGTTCGCGAGGCGGCAGCCATACGCATAAAAGAAGCGCAAATGGCCCGCAACACCTGCCCCCGGTGGATACTGGCACAACACGGCGTCTCCACCCCCGTGGGCACTGGCATCTGGGCCCAGCTACAACTCCTCCTACCGCACCACACACACGCCATCCTGACAAACCACCACTGCGATCAACAGGCGCCACTCGTGGCCACACACACCGACATCCACCGACACCCGGCAGGCGAGGTGGACACCCTGCGCCTCGTAGGGGCCACCATCACCATAGTGTATATCACCCCAACACAGATGAAGATCATGGCCCAATGCGACGCCCACCACGCCCCGTTCCTTTCCGACCCACAATGGCCAGCACGCCACGTCTTCCAAGCGTACCTCCGCGCATGTGCTACGAAGGCAGGGCGCGACATGCCGGGGCCCAAGGACATCGACACGGCGTACACAGCCTTCCAGCGCCAGCACCCCCGGCCCCGCCTGAGCGAGCACGAGACCCCCAACGACAGCGGCACGACGCAGGGGGAGCCCACCCCGTCAGCCGAAGGCTGGGCACCACCCACCATCCTGCTGCTAGCACCAAACGGCCACAAACATGCTACCCGCACCGTCCAGCGACACCATGCCCCCTGGTCCATCCCCAAACACAATGCACCGGAGACCGATGTACCACCAGTCAGACACAGTGACCAGGGCATACCACGCACGTGCTGGCACTGCGGCCCGGCAGCCCTCGACACTCCGTGGCCCCTGCTGCACCTCATCTCCACCCACTACCGCACCCCGACCGCCGCCGCCACCGCCGACCAGCAGGCATGGCTCTCCCCCTGGTTTCACACGGTACCCCCAGACCACCCGGCGCACGTAGCCTGGACCAGTACACCCACGGCGACATGGACGTTCACCAACGAGCGGGCAGACCCGGACAGCATAGCCATGGAGTACGACCGCTGCGACCCACACCGCGCAGGACCTCAGGAGGCACCAATGCGCCCCCTACAGCACAAATGCCCCACCCTCCGCGGCGACAAAGACGACAAGGAGCGGCGACAGACCATCACGTGCCAGAAGTTCCACCCCAATACGGGATACCTCTTCCACCTGATGTACGCGTATATCACCCAGGGACGCCCAGACAGGGGCCTCCTCCGCCTCACCCCACGAGCCCAGGCCATCATCACCCAGGGAATAGGCGTCTATGCAGCGCCACTACTGCAACCCACGCAAATTACCGCCAGAACCACCCAGGGGAACCCCATCTACGTCTATCACCCCACAGCAATCGCCCGCCTACCCATACCCAGCGACACCGACATCATCTACTTCACTGACGCATCCGGCACCCAGCAACGCACCCCCACGCTCAGTTGCGCCTCCGTGCGCGTCACCCGGCACGCGGACGGCCTCCACGTGGAACACCACACCGGGACCACCATCTTTGGGGCGTCCTCCCACGGCGAACTGCGCACCATGGCAGACGCCGTCACCGCCACACCGCCACCCACCACGGTCCGGCCCCGCAACATCTGGGTAGTCGTGGACGCCACAGTCGACATCCACCTCACCAGGCGCCTTGCGGACCTGCCCCTCCACAAAGCACTCGAGTCCGGCCTCACCACACAAGCGTTGGGACTATGGATGGCCTTCAAGGGCATGCACCCCCAGGACGCCCTACACATCATCAAGCAGGAGTCACACCGCTACGCATACGGCAATGGACGCGCAGACACGCAGGCCAAACACCAGAACACCAACCACACCCCAGGGCTCGAACGCGTGCGACTGGACACCCCACACCACAGCCACCTGCAGCACCTGCCCCCGATACCCCTGACCACACAGCCCCCCCAATGGATGCCCGAGGACACGCCGTACACGGATCGAGACAAGCAGTACCACTACCCCACACCCATCCAGCAACTGGCCACCACACTGGGCCACCCAGCGAACACCGAACTCCTCCGACGCCTCGAAAACTCCGTCCACACCCCCCTCTACTACCCCGCCCTACGCCCGGATAGCCCCCCGGCACACCTACAAAAGCCCCGACTCCAACTCGCCCTCGAACAACTTCCCCTCCTCACCCGATACCACCGATGGTATACGCGCCGCTCGATCCACGTCCCCGCAGGACACACCAAATGCATCTGCAGCCACGCGGAAGAAGAAACATGGGACCACTTCAAGGCGTGCCCCCTGTACAGAGGACTGGACACCCTCACAGACTGGAACCCAACCCACACCATCGCACAGCACGCCGGATGGCTGGCGCAGTCCCCGGCGACCCAGCAACTCACCACCGCCCTCAAGCAGACGGAGGTGCTCGAGGCAGTCCGCAGGGGACTCGTCCCCACTGCCGTCTACACCTTACTACGCACCCACGCGGAGGACCCCCAGGTCACGGCGGCGCACATGCAGCGGACGGCCGTTGCCAAGACGGCGGAGCAGCTCACATACCGCACCCACAAATACCTGCAGCATGCGGCAACCCTGCCCCCAACAGACCAATCCCACCTCCTCAAACTCCTGTTCTACCAACCATGAGAACCTACCCCGTGACGTACCAACACCGAACCCCCACCACGTCTACGCACCGTCCACCAAGCACAGCACTGGCACAGCACACACGGGCGCCACAGGCACCGCACACGCTCCCACCAGCATGCGCGCGCCACCAGCCCCCATCCCCCCACGCCGCCGTCCGTCCACAGGTACCACCAACCACCAGCCACCGCATGTCCCCTCTGCGTTCGCCAGCGGCTACCACAGACAGCCCTGCCCTGCAACCCAGACCACTGGGTCTGCCTGGGAGCCGCGCACCGCCTCACCCACTGCCCCCACTGCGGGGACCTCAACCCCCGCCACCGCGAACGGCCCGCGGCCCCAGCCGCGCCCCCCCCCGCCAGCCACCCCAGCTTTTTCGGGTACCTCACCGACACTCTCCGGGACCAACTGGGAGGGTACTACGTGGCGGACGCGGCGGACCACGCATGGGCCATAGCCGTGGCCGCGGGCAACACACCCCTGCCCCCCCACAGCCCACCCCTACGCCACAGCGGAGGCGGCTTGAACGTGGCGGCCCGCCACATCCTCCTCGCCCTATACCTCCACCACCGAGACCTACACCTCCCAGACCCACAACTCCCGGCCCGCCAAGCAGCAGCCCTGACGCCGGAAGCGTGGGCCGACACGGCACCAGAGGAGATAGCAGCCTACCTCCGAACCACGTGCCGCCGGTTCGCAAACGCCCTCGGCCGACGGAAGGGAACACCCTACCCCCTCAGCGCACTCCTCTACCCGGCACACCACCCCCACCCCGCACAACAGACGCCCCCGGAGGGCTGGGCGTCTTTTCGGGACGCCCACCTGGCCGCCCCCGACGAGGCCACCGCCACGCGGATGGGCCTCACGGACCAGGAGGCCTACGTCAGTGGCCTCAAGACGAGCCTCCAAGAGGCACACCGCTGGCGCGCCCGCTCCCCGTCGCCCCCACGGGGACAGGGGGGTTCACCCGCCCCCGACACCCACCAGGCCAAGAAGACCAAGGGGCACCGGCACCAGGGGGCCCGCCAACGCGCCCGCCAGCAGGGCGCGACGCCCCGACCAAGGCCCGGGTCCAGCCCCACCGCACCGCCCCACGCCCAGACCCCCGGGGCACACCAACAACACCACCACCACCAACGCCCACCACCACCACCGTACCGCAGCACCCAAACCCTGCAGCCCAGTCAGCCACCACCGCCCACACACGTCCACACCATGCCAGGACCACCGTACGCGCAGAGCAAGGGGACATGGCACCACCAACACAACCACCACGCCCCCGTCCCTCCCAGCCCCTACCCCCTAATGCCCCCAGGCTACAGCGACCCCCACCAGCTACATCCCCACCACGCCCCAGCACAACCAGGCCCCGCGAACCACCCACCCCACACAGCGCACATCACCGCACCACACCATCACGTGTTCCACCACCACCAGCCCCTGCCACCACACCCACCAACGCCGGGGTACCACACACAACCGGCACACCCTCCACACCACCACCACGCGGTCCAGCACCACCCGCCGCCCCCGCTACACGGGCCCACGACATACGAGCCACGGTACACCCCCATGGACCCGCGAGGAGCCGCGCACGCACACCAGCAACACCAGGGCCTAGTAGGAGCGCCCCACCACCACCAACAGCCCCCCCACCCACACCCCATACCAGCGAGCACCATCCACCAGCAGCCACCCATCACATACGGACCACAGCCCCACCCGGGGGCTCACGCGGTCGCCTCCCACCCGCACCCCGGCACCGCAACCAGTCAAGAACCGCAAGGGCCACACGGCGCACACACACAACACCCACACGACCCACAGGGACGCCCGGACCCCCAGCCGGCACAACACCCACCCCCGCCCCCCCCACCCCACCACCACCAGCAGCCCCCCCACCCACACCCCATACCAGCGAGCACCATCCACCAGCAGCCACCCATTACATACGGACCACAGCCCCACCCGGACGCTCATGCGGCCGCCTCCCACCTACACCCCGGCACCAAAACCAGTCAAGAACCGCAAGGGCCACACGGCGCACACACGCAACACCCACACGACCCACAGGGACGCCCAGACCCCCAGCCAGCGCAACACCCACCCCCGCCCCCCCCACCACCAACAGCGCCACCCCCGCACCACCCCCCCCCGCCCCCCCCCCGAGACCAGGCCACGGACACAACACGCGGCAGCCAGCACCAGCCAATCGACGTCGATACCCCCGCCGACACACGCCACCGCGAATCCCCCCTCCCGCGACCGCCACAAGAGACCCCATCACCGGACCCCACGCGCGACAACGACGACCACCCCCCCCAGCCCACACCACCCCCCCCATCACACCCCGCACCACCAGTCGCCGCACCGGCCGAACCCTACGCCCTACACAACCCCGCAGCGGTACGGCAGCACCTCCGGGGACTCGGGGAACAGGACGTCGTGCTGTACCTCCGCACCTCCGGCACCAGCACGCCCATCCGGGCGGCCACCCTGGTCCAGGCGGCCACCCTGGGGGAAGGCGTCAGAGACTTCCTCTTCAACGCCTTCCTCCACGTCGCCCGACACGAGCGCCCCCCACGCGCCACCCCAGACGGCGAGAGCCCGCCCCCCACGGGGAGCCGGATCTGGTTGCCCCCCATCGACTGGGGGCGACACCTGGTTGGACACCCCGTGCCGGAGCGGGACAGCACCCGGGGCCGCACCCGCTACCGCGAGCCCAACATGGCCCACCCCCCACCCGACGCCACCCCCGACAGCACCAAAGAGTGGGAGCGGGAAACATGGGTAGCCCGGATGGCCTCCCTAAGCAACTTCCGGCACAACGTCCCGGGGGACATCCCCACCCCCGACGAGCAGCAGCCAGCCCCCTCCACGTACATGACCCTCATGTACAATCTGCACTACACCCTCTCCACCACCACCTACGACGCACCCACAGACCACTGGGTGGTACACGGCACCGACTCCCTCCTCCCCGCCGACTACACCCCCCCCACACACAACCCAGGCCCCGACACGTACGCCAGGGGGGACGACCCGGACGACCCCCAAATCTGGGGCACGTGGGAACCCGCATCCCTGGACACGCTGCTCTCCATCCGCAGCGGCTGCCAGGGCCTTGGTAGGGCAATGTATTGCCTCGCCAAGTGGACCCAACGGACCTGGGGGATCCCCACGGACCGATGGGTGTGGGTGGTCACGCTACGCCCCCAGCAGAGGGAAGCCCCCCGAAACCGCGAGGGACCCACCCCCCCACGCCCCACCACCCCACAACTATGCCCGTACATGGTGGCAGCCCGCCTCATGGCGCTGCTATGGCCGGGCCCCCACACCCCCACCCAAAACTACGCCCACCTCACAGAGGAGGACATGCCCGGCATCCAGCGATGCTTCTTCCGGACCCTCGACTACCTCCAGCAAACACACCCCCACGTCCTGGAGCAGAGATGGCCACCCCCCGGGTAACCCACGTGCCCGCGCGGCCGGGACAACGCCGCCACGCCAGCACCAGCACGCACGGATCACCAGGGAAAAGGCGCGCACACGCCCGATGCCCGAACCTGCACCCTCGTTCTCGCTACTTACAGGACCGAGCATCATACGCCCGCCCCCGAGGCCCGGGACCCTCCGCCGTCTCCCGCGGCCCCCTCCTCCGCCTCCGACTCCACAACCTCCACCACCACGACCACCTCATCCACCACCACCACCACGTCCTCGTCCAGCACTCCACCCCCCAGGCCGCGGGGGACACCTCCCAAACGGGCCTCCAAACCCGCCCCCACCGCGAGCAGCTCCGCCGCCGCCAAAGCCCACGCCCCGGCGAAGCCCACGCCCACGACCCAGCCGAAGCCCAAGACCGCCGCCAAACGGCGACCCGCAGCCAAGCCCAAACCCAAGTCCAAACCCGGCGCCACGACGGCAACGCGAGCCCGGCCCCCCGAGGATGTCCTCTACGACATCCGGCCCCAGCCGTCCCAGGCCCGAAGGCAGCAGCGCCCAGCGCGGCGCCCCCCCACCGTCACCGACGCCACCGCCACCACCTTCATGGCGGAGCGCGCCGCGGCCGAAGCGCGACGCGCCTCGTCCCACCACCTCCCAAAGCCCGCACCCCAGGCCCACGGATCGCCCCCGACCAAGCCGGAACAACGCCAGGGTCCACCAGCAGCGCCCCCGCCCCCCTACCGGCCCCCGATGACAGCCCACATGCAACGCATGCCCCACTACCGCCGCCGCCGCGAATCCCCGCCCAACCCCGAGGCGGAGACCGTACGCGCCCACCCGCGGGTCTACATCCGCGTGCACCCCCACTCCCCACGCACCCCCACGGAACAGGACTACGAGGAATCCCCCAGGCCCGCCGCCGCCGCCGGTCCCCACGACCCCGTCACACCCACCCACGCCCACTCCTCCGCCCACGACCGCAGGCCCGCCCAGGAACAGTGGTGGCAGCGCTGGACCCACACGCAGCTCTGGGAGCTGCGGAAGTGGGCCCGGGGAGAGCCCTCCCTCGAGGGCCTGGTCCATCGGCCCCGCAAGGGGTCGGTGGAGAACGGCCGCCTCCGGCCGGCGGGGGGGTGGATGCCGCAGGCCGCATGGGAAGCCATGCTGGCCGATGCGCTCCACCCCCTGGGAGTCCACCCCCGCAACCTCCCCGCGCCCCAGGACCACCCGTACGTCCTCAGGCGCCTGCGGGAGACCCTCCAGGAAACGCGGCGACACGGCATCCGCCTGTGGGACATCACCCAAAGCCCAGCCCCGCACGCACACACCCCCTCACCACCCCACAAGCGTCGGCGCACCGACACCGGCGACACCCACAGCACCCCAGGAGCCCTGCGCGCCACACAACACGACGCGCCAGACCCCCCGGCCAGCGGCGCCGCCATCTAACCCCGTTACCCAGCACACCACCACCACGGGGCGCCACGCCGGGCCCCGCCCAGAAGTCACCAAACGAACCGGACGCCGAAGGAAGCCAACGCACACGACAACGAGCACCACTACGCCCAAAGGCGCCGAACCCGGACCCGATACCGTGGGCTCCTCCCCACCCTCAGCACGACACACACGTCACTGACGTCACTCCTCCGCCGTGCCCCCTCCCACGCCACCGCCCCGCCCCCCCCCCCTCCCGCCACACGTCCCCACGCCGCCCAGCACCCGGCCCCACACACTGCGCCACAGCATCGCCTCACAGTAGACCGCCGTCCTGTGGTCCCGCCCCCCCCAACACCGCTCCCGGGGCCGCACCCGGCCCACGTCGTGTTCACCCCCACGTCGCGGGCCGCGGACATCCTCCCGCTCCTCGCCACCACCCCTCCCGGGCATCGCATACTGCTTGCCGCCAACCCCTCGGTCCTCAGTGAGGTCCCCATCGAGCACGCCGACGCCCTGCACGTGCGCCCGCTGCTTCCCAACCTGCACGCTGCGTACGCCCCCGACACGCCCGTCGACCCCTCCGTGTGGGACTCCCAGTGAGGCCATCGGCCAACGGCCGGCCCGCACGCACCACCCCGCATTCGCCTCGGGCACACGACCCCGTGGACGCCGCTACCCACACGCCCGGCCCCGCGCAACCGCCTAACCGAGCCAGAACTCAAGCACAAATCAAACCCGAGCCACACCCCGAAACCGCTAACCCTTGACTCCTAACCAAACCCGCCGAGGGAACAACGAAACCACAGCCCACACCCACAGCCCACACAGCCGCCTAACCAGCCAGCACCAGAAGCAAAGAGACACCTCACCAAACCCACCCTGACCCAAGCCTAACCGAGCCGAAGCCCCAACACAAATCAAACCCGAGCCACATCCCGAAACCGTCAACCCTTGACTCCAAACCAGGGCCGCTGAGGGAAATACGTAGACACAGCCCACAGCCACAGCCCACACAGCCGCCTAACCAGCCAGCACCAGAAGCAAAGAGACACCTAACCAAACCCACCCTGACCCATACCCGTGTACATCAGGACACGCGAGCCGCACCCCTGGGGCGCGACCGCCGCCACAGCACCGACGACACACGCCAGAGGACACAACGCTATAGCACCGCCGCACCAGCTGCCCATGCCTGTGCCTGCAGTGTACGCGCGCCCCTGCTTTCCTCTTTTTTGTTTTTTCTTTTTCTTTTTTTTCCAAAAAAAAAAAAAAACAAAAAAAAAAAGGAAAAAAAAAAACGAAAATTAGGGGGGAAGAAGAGGGACACAACCACCCATGGCACACGCGCACCGCACACAGCACGCACACCGGTGAACAGGAGCCCAGTGGCCCAGGACACCGCACATGCAACACAACACACCGAGCGAGCACACCGGTGAACAGGAGCCAGCTGGCCCAGGACACCGCAGACGCACCACAGCAAACCGCGCGGGCACACCGGTGAACAGGAGCCCAACGGCCCAGGACACTGCACACACGTAGGGCGGCCGAGGGACAGGAAAGAACCAATACCCCATGGGTCGGACGCACTGGGGCGACCCAGCCGACCCACCGGGCCAGTGGCAGGAGCGGTACTCCAAGGCCACTGGTCCGAGCCCGGCCAGGCTGCATCGGGGACCATGGCAAACGTCACCCGGAGCCATGGAAGCAACCGGTGACAGGCGAGCCGGTACACAGTCCAGGAGGGGGTCACCTGCCAAGCAGAGTGGCCCCGCAACTCAAGCCACAAGGGTGAGGCGGTCGTACCGTAGACAAGCGGGAGCAATACCCCCTGTGGTGAGAGATACTCCACACGGCTGGGCAGCCCCCCAGAGCTGCCGCCCAAAGGAGGGGGCATGTGGCCCTACCCATGGACACATGTGGGGACACCCTCCCACCTGGGACACATGGACCGGGTGGCCGCGACAATGCCTTCCCAAGCACATGCGGGAGCGGCTCAAGAGGCACCTGACATAGGGCAGTTGGAGGGACAGGACGTCCCCTTGGTAAGACCTTCTTCCTGCAATGTCAAAGGAGGCATCCCGAGCTCCCGAAGATACCTACCTACCTACCTCCATATTGCCCAAAAAGGTAGCTCCCCCCACGATATGTCATGCCCCTCCAAGGGCATAACTTTGTGTCAATCGCTCATAGGAACTCAAGGAGAGTTCCTATGCAACACCAACACTCGCGCGCTACACTCGAAAGTTATCTCAACGCACGCAATATCATGGCCATAGAGTTACAACGCAAACTCTACCCTCTTGACCATGATCCATTACACTAGCGTGCACGTGTGGAGGCGCAAGGCATATGATGCTTCCTAAATTACGTCGGGAGTATTGTGAATACATCCCACGTTTCCTTGTTGTCATTCCTCGCAAGCAACACGAGATATGAATTTCACAAGTGGCCCCACGAATCAACTTTGTTTTGCCCATATCTTTAAGACAAATGGAGGGCAGGATAAAAGGAAAGTTGATTCGTGCATAGGGAAGCACGTAGGTCCACTAGAAAGAGGTCAAATCAAGTGCGGGGATGTCGAAGTCGAAAATCCGATTTCGACATCCTGAAAAATTCGGATTAAGGTTGCGAGCGTAGAATGTGAAAATTGCGGATGCATCAACGCAATTCCTGAAGACTTTAGAGCCTTCGTCACGGATAGCGTTAAAATTTCCATTATAAACAGTTAAACTGGCGGTTACGGTAAAGTCGCGATCCAACCGCCAGCAGTCAAAACAGTGAATATCAGAACGGAAGCGTAAAAATTGACGGAAACAATATGAAAATAAAACCCTGTTGATTCCTGATATTCTGATATATAAATCTCCGCTGGCGGTGCATCGGTTGCCGATGCGGGGCTTTACGGCACAGAGCACGCTCCCGCCGGGCTCGCACCGGGCGTCAACGGGCACCTTCCGTACATGGGGTTAGTGGACTCACTTCAGGCTGATTCGCAGGTTCGGCTCCAAACTCCACAGTAAGACAGGTATAGTGCTGTAGGGTCCTGTAACTTCAAGTATAGTATCCAGTATCAAGTCCAGGGTCCTGGCGGCGATTGTTCGGCATCCAAAGGACCCGTTAACCCATACCAGGCGCACCGGGTGCCGGCTGCTACGGTCACCACCACAGTGGCAGTGGCATACACAGCCAACATAGGCGTCACACGACGACCGAGGTGGTCCCACAGGTCGAGAGCGACCACAAAGATCCATCAGGCTACCCCAAGCTTCCCAAGGCCCGCCGACTGGGGAGGGTCCCCACGGGTCCTTCCTCGGGCGCACCATGTCCATATCCATACGACGCGAGTCCAGAGTGATACAGCCGAACTCCTTAAGGGATCTTAAGGGAGCTCCTCCTTAAGGGATCGGGCATCAAGGCCGTCTTTTCCCTCGCCCTACTGCCACGAAGGCCATACATGAGGGAGTCCTCATGCAGTGTGGGCGGAGGCGTCGACTCCTCAAACCACCAGTTTCCCAGGCAGACTGACCGAGGTCAGGAGCACCGGAGGCCGCCATCCGACTGCAAGTGCGTCTTCGAATCGGTAGGCTCACACTGGGACTGACAGTGGCGGACCGCTGGGAGTGTAGTCAGGCAACTGGGCTTCCCGCCTGGCGCCATCAGGATCTCCACATCACAGCGAATAGGGCACACGGTATCACGGGCACTCAAACAGTAGAATCTGTACTTAGGTACTGGTCCAGGCTGGACCTTAAGTGAAAAACATGTAAACGGCGACTCAGGGCGCCTCTGTATCCCGATTCGTGGTGAAAAACAGTCCATCCCTCAGCGATGGGCTGATGACATATAGCATACAGATGCACATATCCTGGAGGGCAGAAAAACAAGCAATAATCTGGGTAAATAGGCGTGTAAACACACTCTGGACAGAGCGCCAAACCACGCCACGGTCAGGATAAGGCATATGCAGGAGGGTGGACAGGAAAACGCCTGAGTTCAGGCCATATATAGTCTGCAGACACACGTCGACTGGTCTGGATTCCGCAAGTGCCATGGAACCAGACCACACACCAAAAATCGCAATGCCGATGACAGCGGCATCCGTTGCGCAACGTCGTATGGGCTTCAAGGCCCCAAGAGCTCAGAAATATGAAGGTCAGTCGCCCTACCTGGTTTCCCAAGGATTCAGCAGGGGGGGGAGTGACGAATAGAAGTGAAAGAGAGGGGCCATCCTTCTCTGGATTCAGCAGGGGGGGGGTATATGGCCACTCTGATGGCAGGTCACCGGAAGATGGAAGAGAGCAAGCAAGTAAGGGACGATCCGTCGGCCTCACAAGAGCTCAAAACGCATCAGGGGAGAGCTCGGGGCGCTGATCAGGCACCCCTGGCTGCAATCGCCCGGGTGAGTGCTGCCAAGTCCGAAACGTGGATCTTGGTCTTGTGCTTGCGGATGTACTCCATGAAGGGAGTGTTAATCCGCGGCACGAACGAGGAGACGGGTTCCCAGGTGTCGTGGGACGGCCCATAGCCTCGCCAACGAACCTTGAACTCCAGACCTCCAGGTGCCGAGGCTTTCGGACGCTGAGCCAGGATCTTCTCGACCGTATAGTCGTCCTGCTCAGCATAGTCGTCGTCCGAGTCAGCCTCATGTGCGGCATAGCTCAGGGACACATGCTGGCCACGGAGGTCGGGTTCCCGCACACAGAGTTGACTCTCGTGGCGCTCCCGGAACTGTCCGTGACCCACCTTGATGCGGTAGGTGTCCTCACCAATCCTGCGGACCACCTCTCCGGGTGTGAACCAGGTTTTGGTGCGGTGGGTGCCCATAGGGCGGGGTCTGATCACCCACACCGGGTCTCCCACCCTGAACTTCTGCGCTGTGGAGCTCGGGGCGGACTTCTGACGCTCAGCATGCTCCTTCTCGAGCTGCTGGCGGATGTCCCGCGCCGTTTGCTCTTGCCGCGCGAAGAATTCCTTGGCATCCATAGCCATGCCATCACCAGACAAGGGAAGTCCCCTACCCAGGGGGTCCCTGCCGAACAGAATCTGGTGAGGGGACAAACCGCCCGGAGTGGGGGTGTCATGATGGGCCTTCAGAGCAGGCCACATCTCCTCAAACCAGTTCCGACGTGGATTGGTGATGTGGATCTTGCGCAGCTTCTCGAACAGCTGCCGTCCAGCCACTTCAGCACGGCCGTTAGACCGGCTGAGATAGGCGACGCTCTTGGCATGACGTATCCCCATCAGGGAACACATAGCCTTGAACCAGCCACCAGTAAACTGGGGCCCTCGGTCACTGCAAATGGTGCGGGGGATGTCAAAGACGGTCAGCCAATGACGAATGATCATGACTGCCACTTCCTTGGCAAGCAACCCCTTTTTGCGTGCCGGAACGGCTACAACGTAGCCGCTGTGGCGGTCCACACAGAGAACCACACAGTCGAAGGTCTCCTTGCCTATGTGCACTTCGGGCATGGAGAAGACGTCCATGGCCACGCTCTCCATGGGCTGGTCAGGAACCGGGGTCCATTGGGCTTCCCCCTTGACGTTCCGGTTATCGGGATTGCAGGCCTGACAGACCGAGCAACCCTTCCTGACCTTCTTGATGGCGGTGTAGAGAACGATATGGTCGATCTCGAACCGACGCTGCATGTCAAGAGCTTGCTTCTTGACCCCTGGGTGCAGCATGTGGTGGTGCCAAGCTTCACACAGCTCGAGCACCCGGGACTCTGGTACTAGCAGCTTACCATTCCGGTAGAGCTTGCCATCTTCCTCAGTCAGCCCCTTCGGCCACTTCTGCCCGTCATCAGGGTCGGTCACAGCCCTATACTCGGCCGCAAAGGCCTCAGACTTGGCGTAGTCGTCGGTCCAGTCGTCCTGGAGGCAAGACTCCGGGAAGAGGTGCTTGTCGGACTCAGGTCCCTCAGGGGCGAGTACACTGACCGCTACGCTCACCCTCTTTCCGAGGGGGGCATCCGCAGCCATGACGACGAAGCATTTCACACCCTCCTCCTCCATCAGGCGCTCCATTTAGACGATCCTCTTGGCTTCAGCGGTCTCAGCCTCATCGCCATGGGCAGAGATATCCGTCATGCCCTTGCTGGCGGGATAGGCCCACGTACTGAGACAGTCCGCCACGGTGTTATCCTTTCCAGGAATATACACAACCGTGAGGTCGAACTTGGCCAAGGTCTCATGCCATCTTGCCCGTCGGGAGGCGGGACCTGAGGGGGTGTCCACGTGCTCCTTGTGCCACGACTGCAGACTCTGATGGTCGGTGCAGACGGTGACGGGATGGAGGGCTATGTACCCAGCCCATTTCCTGAGAGCCATGACGATGGCATACGCCTCCTTTTCTCGGGGCGTCCACGTCCGTCTCTGGCCTTCCGCCAGGACTCGGCTCCAGAAGGCCACGGGCACGTGCCTCCCGTCGTCAAGCACTTGCTCCAACACAGCGCCAATGGCGTAGTCGGAAGCGTCGGTGCGCAGGACGAACCCTCGGTCGGGATCCACGAGGTGCAGACCCACTGCGGATAGCAGCGCCTGCTTCATCCCCTCAAAGGCACGGTCGGACTCTTCATTCCAGACCAGAGCCTTTTTGGACCCCTTCTTGGTCTCCTCTCGGTTGCCCTTGAGCATGGTCGTCATGGGGGCTGCATACTCGGCATACATCTTGATATACCCCGAGTAGTAATTGCAGAACACCAGATACGCCCGTAGCTCAGAGACCGTCTTGGGCTTTTCCCAGTGCTCAATCGCAGCCACCTTGCCAGGTATGGGCTTTCGCTGCCCGTTCCTGACTACGTGGCCAGCGAAGACCACCTCGCTTACCGCAATGGTGGCCTTGTCACTGCTGCCCTTGAGTTTGTGCCGAACCAGAAGGTCCAGCACCCGAGTGACGTCCCTCTCATGTGCCTCCAGGAGCTCCTCGTAGCTCATACTGGGGTCCCCGGACGCGATGATGACGTCGTCCACGAAGGGGTCAGCACAGTCACGCACCGGCTCAAGCAGGTTCTCCAGCATCCGCTGAAAGGCTGCATTGCCGTTGGTAACGCCCATGGGCATCACCTTCCACTGGAGAGGTCCAAGTGGAGTGCTCATGGCTGTGCAGGCACGGGACTCTTCGGCGAGAGGCATCTGATGATAACCAGGTTTCAGGTCAATCACCGTGAAGATCCTCCGCCGGTGTTGCTTTTGCAGCATGTCCTCAATGAGGGGCAGCGTATAGCTGTCGTGCTGCGTTTGGGCGTTCAGGCCGCGGTAGTCGACCACGAGCCGCCACTCACCGGCAACCTTCTTGGGGACGACGAAGCACGGAGAGGCCCATTCGGAGTGGCACGGCTCGAGCCAGCCTCTCTGGATGAAGTCACGGAGGATCTTCTCCATGGCCTCCTTCCTCTCGCACCTCAGGGCAAACTCCCGGTGCCGATACACACGGGGGTCCTGCTTCAGTCGTATCTTGGCCTCGCCATACGGTCCACGTACCGGTGGGGGAAACACAGGCTTACCGCTGAAGAAGGTATCACCATACTTCTGCTTCAGCCTGGCCCTCAACGCCTGGATCTTGGGGCAATCATCGGATTCCGCCTTGGCTTTTCCGGGCACCTGGACCACGGAGCTTACTTGAGGGGTAGCGACCCCGCTCGTCTTCGGCTCAGGCGGTCTTCCCAGGTGGCCCAAAGGGCCATCTCTGGTCTTGCCTCGGAATAGATCGCCGTAGGTGGGTGGGTTACCCCCGATTGGCTCGTCCTGGCTGGATAGGTGGTCCAGCACCCTCTGCACGAAGGTGTTCCCGTCATAGGAACCAGAGACGATCGAGTCCACTTCCCACCAGGCTCTGTCCTGGCCCTTGCCCTCACGCTGGTTTCCCCAGTCGTGAAAGGGCTGATCCATATACCCCTGAACCAGATCCCACTCCTCTTCAGTGAGGGGGTCTTCCGATTCTGATTCTTCGATGTCAACAGGGGGAACCGCAAAGCATTGCCGCCATGGCTCCGCTATGATGCGGTTGACACACACGAAGTCCGTGGCGTCGGCCTGATCAAGGCCCCCATCCACATAGTGGAATTCCGTTGGCCATCTTTGGGGTGGCATGGGCTGTCCCTTAGCGTCCTGATAGACACTCTCTCCAGCCGGTAGGACGACCTTGTTTAAGGTCATGTTGGTCAATGAGGCAACCCAATGTCGGGTACTTTCCTCCTCGGTGCATCCCATAGGAACAACCAGCACTGCCTTGGAGCGGTCCTTGCGAGTCTTCGCTATCGCTCTTGGAATGTCCCATCGAGGGCAATGGATCCACATCAAGCCCTGATGCGGACCCCAGTGCTTCTTCCACGCGGAGTCCTGTGCGCTCCAGTACTTCTCACACACCCGGAGATGGGCGGAGGTTCCTGAAGAGAACGCATCCAGGGCCAGATCCGACGCTCCCAGGTCCGCGACAACTCGGTTCGCCACTTCCGGCCTTACGCCGTACTCCTGGTTTGCAGGACCAGTTGGCTCAGTGTCCAGCGCGGCCACTTCGAGCTGATTGCATTCGGGGTGGGTTCATTGGCATTCCACATGGTGCTCAGGTGACGAAAGCCACGAGAGTTGGTCGTCCTGGTACAGGGTCATGGAGGCCTGGGCCGGGAGGACGCCGGAGTCCGTGTCCATCATGAAGTCGTACCCAACGATCATGTCCCAGTCCATCTCGGCCTCGTAGAAGCGACCGTGCAGGAGGATCTCCTTGCCGAGGTCTGGGCGGCTCAGCTCACGATGGTTCACGAACTGCAGCCCAATGGCCGCTTCCTTCGTGCCTCCCACCATGTACTGGCCGTTCGCCACCTTCAGCCTGACAGGGTTCCGACTGTCGGTCAGACACTCTGGTGGAAGTAGGCCAGCCTTGACAAAGCTGACTTGAGCTCCCGTGTCGACCAACACGTCGAAAACCTTTTCCACTTCCCCGCATAAGGCACGGACCTTAAGATGCAACTGCCGCTCGCGACCGACACGGCGCACGGCGTGCAAACTCAGGATCACCGGCCGTTGCAGAAGCTCAACAAGCGACTGGTGCAGGTCGTGGACAATGGGCTCAGGCTGCCCATCTGCAGCATCCAGCTGCGGTCCGGGTGATCCTCCGATACTCTCGGATAGATCCTGTAGTACATCAAACACATTCTTGGTCGCGAAGGACGGACGGGTGCAAGGTTTCGTGCCTTCACTTGCCCTCACCCCGCCTCCGCGACTGGGTGCCGGACCGGGCCTTCCGCCCGCGGCAGTCTCCTTGTGCTGGTCGACTCCCGACTGGGATGGTTCGGCGCTTCCCACGTCGCCATCCTGCGACCGCCCTAGCTGGGGCCCTTGGCTGCAGGGGCTCCGCTAGGGGGCGTCGGTTGTGGAGGAAGGGGTGTTCTCCTCCGCATCAACCTCGTTGACGCCCTTCTTCCTTCCCCCTTTCTTACCCTTGTTCTTGTCCTTGTCCTTGTTCTGGTCATTCTGGTTGTTCTCCTTGTTCTTGTTGTCTGACCTGGGGACCCAGTTCCTCTTGATCTCCTGGATCTCCTTGGCCAACTCGGTCCCCTGCGACACCAGCTTGGAGAGCTCGTCCCTGTCCACCTCCACCTTGGCTTCCCGGATACCCGCGGGCGCACGCTTTTTCGACCCGTGCGCCTTCTTGTAAGCCTCCGTGTCGGCCTTGTGGACGGGGCATGTTCGGTGGTCATGGTTGAAGCCTCGCTTCCTCCCATAACACACGAAACAGCCCTGAGGGTGAGCTCGTATGAACTCCCCAAAGGACAGCGGAGGGTCGCCAATGCGGCGAGGGTCCCTCTTCTCCTGCTTCCTCCAACCCTGCTGCAGGGGCTTCCAGTTTCCCGGTTTGCTCCCCGCGCTCAGGTTGTTGGCCACGAAGGCACAAACGGCCACTTCGGCGGGCTCATCGTCGTCGTCATCGTCGACGAGAGTCTCATCGCCGCCGGCTCCCGCTGGGTCCATGGCAGCTTCCCCGCCAGGTCCCTCGCCAACGTAGTTGACGTCGCGGTCGCCGGGCCTCAACCCGCGGGTGTGGTGGAGGTTTCGGTACGCCTTGAGTACTTCCTCGCCAACCCACTCCAGGATCTCGTCGCAGCTCATCCGCGCCGGGATGGCCTGCAGACGGATGGTCTGGCCGCTCAACTCACACTCGTCAAGGCGCCACATCGCGGTCTTCTCGCGATCGCCCAAGACGGTGATGAGGAGAGCGTTCCGCAGGGAGTGCCGTTTGACATCCCGGGCCACGTTCTTCCTCGTCCAAGCCACCACGTTCGTATGATACTCTTTGGGGAGCATCATCTTGACCGTGTGGTTGGACTTGGCCCGCTTGGACTCCTCCTTGGTGACCCTCTTGATCCATGCTTCCGGCAGCATGGAGAGCAGGCGAGCCTGCTCGTCACCCTCGTTCCAATCCCCCACGTTGCGGCGGAAGAGGGTGTATTTCCCTCGGAAGTCCCGCCAATCTCGTAGGCGGATCTCCCGTCCATCCTGCTCAAGCTTGATGGACTTCCAGCGCTTGGCAGCCACCTGCGGAGCGTCCACCCGCTCCTGCTCGTTGAGCCACTTCTTGGCTTCCTCGAGGGTCTTGATTCTCCCCTCCTTGGTCGCCACGAAGTATAGCTCGCCGAGCACTTCCGGCAGGCGGTACCTGAACCGTCTGAAGACATATCTCTCCGCATCCGCGGGAGGCAGGTCTTCAGTGACGGTCAGCCCCCAATCATCCAGCTTCTCCAAGAAGCGGTCGAGGTTGAGGGGGTTGCCATCGTACATGGGGGGCTTGATGTCCTTCAAGTCTTCCCACACGGCGGCATCCGCGGCCTTAGAGACCATGAACGCCGGCCGCGAGGTCGACCGGGGTTCCCATCGGCCTCGCCCACGGACTCCCACGGTCGCCACATCCATCTCCTCCATGGAATACCTGTGGCTACGCCGCGGTTCCTCCATGTACGCTGAACCTAGATGTTCACGCCGTACTCCTTCCATGTACGCATCCTCATCACGGCGCCGGCGGCTGCGTTCAGCGGCCTCCCGTCGTACACCACGCGGCGGGCTGATGTCGAACTCCTCCAGGTCCAGGTCCAGATCCTCACCTTCACCGACATCCCACTCCACGTCTCGTCTGGGGACCTCATCCCTGAGTCCACCATAACGTCCACCAGCCATTGGGATTGGCTCAGGGGCTGGTGCGGGGCGCCGGGGGCGTACCGGTGTCCGCGGTGGAGCACGGCGGTTGCGGTACTCCGCGCTGAGCCGCTCATCACGCCAATCCTCACTGCCACTGCCGGGCGGCACGCGCTCGTTGCGGCGGCCCGCGCTGTGGTGAGAGGGGGCGGTGAGAGAGGGGGCACTGGCGCCGGGGCGACTCCTGGGGGCTCCGCCAGGGGGTGTGGGGTCTGCCTGGACCTGGTCCGGGTCCCCAGCCGTCGTCCGACGAGCCAGACTCCAGGAGTGGGTGGTCGCTGCGGACGCTCCCACGGGCTTCCAGCGCGTCCAGCCTCTGCTGCAGGCCGCTGATGACCGTGTTCAGCTGCCTGGTCTCGGCCCTGGCGATGTCCAGCTCTCTCTGCGCGCGCGCGGCGACCTCGGAGATGCGAGTCATCTCGCCCTTGCCCGTGTCTACCTCGAGCTCGAGGAACTGGACCCTCCCGCGGAGGTAGACAATCCACCGCCAGGTGGTATCCGGGTCGCCGTTCCCTGGTTGGTCGTCGGGGTACCCAGGGGGTCCTCCAGGAGGGCCTCCGCCGGGTCCGCCCGGTCCAGGGGGTCCTCCCCCGCCCGGTGGTCCACCTCCAGGGGGTCCACTTGGTGGGCGTCCTCCAGGGGGTCCTGATGGTCCTCCGCCAGGGGGTCCCGGTGGGTCTCTGCCGGGTCGCCTCGGTGGGTCCGAGGATGGGCGCTTCTTCGTGATGCCGAAGTCCATGTCGTCATCCTCGTCCATGTCGCCCCACCTGGGCGTCTCGGTCTCGGAAGACTCCGAGCTCCGGTAGGGAGGAGGGAGATCCTCACCCTCACCTTCCGGTTCCATGGGGACGTCTCCGCCGCCTCCGCCCGTCCAAGCCACCACTTGGCGATGTCGGCGGCCTCGTTCATCTCCGTCAGTGGCGGTGAAGAAGGGGTCACTGTCGTGGGGGTGTCCACCCGATGGCCTCCGCGGCCTCTCGGGGGTCTTCCCCTTGCCCTTCCTCCGTCGATGGGCGGTGGGGCCACTGCTCCCACTGCTGCCCGTGTCCGCCTCATCCAGCGTCATCTTGGAGGAGGCGTCCCCTTCGAAAAGCTTTCGAAGGGTCTCCACTCGTGATCCTCCCGGGGGAGTCTCGCGGCGGAGTTTGGCCTCTGCCTCCTCCATTGCGGCGGCGGTGGCTGCGGCAGCCCGCACTTCGGCTTCCTCCCGAGCACGAGCCGCCTCGGCTTCCCGGGCCTGCTGCAGCCGCGCCTTCTGCGCTTCCAACGCCGCCAGCTCCGCCTCCGTCTTGGCCTTCTCCTCAGCGACCTTCCGTCGCGCGGCCTCGATGGCGTCCTTCTTGGCGGCGTCCGCCTGGGCCTTAGCCGTCGATTCGGCGTGGGCCCTTTCCTCCGTCTCCTTCTTTGCCCTCCCTTGGGCAAGCGCCTCTTCCAGCGCCCTCACCTCGGCCTCCTTGCAGGCAATGGCCTCCTGCGTCAGGCGGGCTTCCTCGTCGGCTGCCGCCAACTCACCGTTGACCTTGGCAGTCGCTGCCCCATGGGCGGCTACGGCCGTGAGTCCGGCCGCAATGGCCGCCACGGTCTGGGCGTGGATGGCCATGCCATGCGCCCACTCCGCAGCCTCCTCCTGGGCGATGCCGACGGCGCCCTCCACGGCAGCGCTGTGCTGCCTGGCCCGTTGCCGGGCAACCCAAAGGTTGCAGGGCACCCCACAGGCGCGCTCACAGGCGCGCGCCACGTCCCTGTCGGGAGCGACGCTGCCGCTGGAGCTGGCCTGGTCGGCCGGCATCCTCCCGCGGTGGGCCGACTCCACGTCGCTGCTGGGTCCTGCTGGGGCCTGCTGAGGCCTCAGGAGCAGCGGACGGGACTTGGCCTTGGTCTGCCTGGCGACTTGGATGAAGTCGCCGAGGGTGGCGTGGCCGGGTTGATGACCACCATTGGCCCGTTGGGGACTGGGGGCTGGGGTTCCGCCCTTGGCACCTTGGGCGGCTTCGGCGGCCAGGGACTCCTGGTACTCCCGCCACTTCCGGTCCCGCTTCCTGTCCCCGGCGGACCGCTTCTCCTTCCCCGGAGAGGCGCTGCTGCTGCCCTGCAGCCTGCGCTCGCTCCCCGGTTCCGGGAAGTTCTTTTCGATCATGTCCCACATGGAGACATTGATCGAGGCGCCCGACGGGTACTCGTTGGAGTCCTCGTCCTCCTCAATCCCGTCGGGGCGCAGCCCTTCGCCGGGCCTGTCCGGCCGGGTCCAGGTCCTCCAGCGCTTGCGGCGGAAGCGGTACTCGTACCCTTCCGCCCGCAGCCACTCCTCCACTGCCCGCAGGCGGTCCTCCCCCATGTCCTCGCGGAGCTCGAAGCTCCCGGGCATGCCGCCTTCGCACTGGGGGTGGCTGTGGCGGTAGTGCTGGTCCCAAACCAACCCACGCAGCAGGCGTGCCGCATGGGGGTGGGGCCGCGGCCACGTCCTGCCCGCTTCCTGCCAGTTTACCATGGCAGCGGGGGGCGTACTTGGTCTTCAGGTCCTTGGTGTGCACTCGCTCCACTCAACGAACTGGTGGTGGTTGTTGATGCGGGTGCTGCAGCACTGGATTGGAAGTGCGGCTGGTGCTGGTCAGCCGGTGGTTATGGAGGTGGTTGACGCGGCCTTGCTGGTCGGCCGATGGGACTCGCTGATGCAGGAGTCCTGGTCTGTGCACCTCTTTCATGGTCGCTGCGCGGTCAGGGCGATGCTCTGGACGGCGCTGCGGGCTCTGTGACGAACTCGGCGCTGCCGCTGGGTGGCGCTGCGAGCCGCTGCGCTGCGCTGCGGGCCGCTGCGCTGCGCTGCGAGCTGCGAGCTGCGCCGCGCTGCTCGGGGTTGGTGGCCCCGAGTGGCACGCGAGGGCTGGGTAACCCCGCGGCGGTGAAACGCTTTTGACGCGTTCCCCTGGGGGGCCGGCCACGGGACGCTGCGGTGACACGCACAGGTGAGCAGGCAGGCAAAGCACTACGCTCACAAGGGCATCAATACGCTCGTGTCATGTGACAAAGCGTTTCAGAATCCTTGCCACTCTGAAATGAGGGAACGAAAGTATGTACAGCAACACATCAGGATATGTACACATGGGGTTAAGACTGGACTGGGGTAAGGGCATCACAGGACAATAGACACTCTCTCCCAACTCGTATCCCAATCCCAGGTACGACCCTTACAGTGGCTGATGGGGGCGGGGGCTCGAACACAACCCATGCCCTGCTCAGTCCGGACCCTGAAACCCTGCCAATAGGGGGGGGTGTCCCGCCCCACCACAGGCGAGTCCCTGGGAACCAAGATACTCCAAGGCCAACTGACAGTGGCCCCCTATGCTCCCTTAACCGCAGGTCCCAACTCCACTCTGGGTCAGAGATATGGCCCCGCCATTATCTCTCAGGAGTTGGTAGCTGAAAATGGGCTGCTTCAGCCGAAACTGATATTAGCTCAAAAATCTCCAAAATTGACCTCTCGTCCGGACCTGCCAGAGGTAGGGACGATGCAACTGACCCTATGCCCTTCGTGTACCAACTCTCTGGAGACCTCACCCAACCTGGTTCCCTCTGAGGTCCCGGCATCAGGGCAACACGGATTCGTCAAGTGGGGTCATGATGCCAAAATCACCAAAATTGGCGTCATTCCCACGCGTGGCTCGCCCGACCAGGGCAACGCCAATGGCTCACAGGGTAGGAGGCAGGACCTAGGACTTCTATCAAAGTGTACAAGTTGAAATTAGGTCCGGGCTCCTTATGGGCATAGAGAAATGGGGCCGCCAATTGACCACACGGGAGGGGGAAATTGGGGTCCCAAAATGGGGTCATTTTGGCTGCTTGAAATGAGCTAAAATTCGGTGTGCTCCCAAAAGTATATCTCCACGCCGGCTTGAAGATCGGATCCGCCATTCCATACGAGGACGACCGGGAGTCCAACAGAGACTCCCATGCCCTTGGCTCCAAAAGATCTGCATGCCACTCGGCGTGGTGACGATCCCAATTGGGTCCACAAATGCCAAAATGGTAAAATTGCCCACACTCACTTTGGGCTGGCGCCTTAACGAAGGTTGCTCCGCTTCGCCCACGTGGTGTGTGAACCATGGGGACCAACATACATAACACCCATGTCATATATGGTCCATTGGTCCATGCGTCCGGCGTGCACGGGTGGGCTCAACATAGTGCACGGCGGGCAGCAAAAGTGGAAAATTGCTCAAAATGACCGAAAATGCGCACACTCATGGTGAGGGCAAATGAGGCACATGCCCGACTTGGACCGGAGTGTGCCATAGGATTGGTATCAAGTCCTATGTGTCCAACATATCTTTTGGGCGTCGCCCAACTCCTCCGGTTTTGGGAATGGCAGGGTCGCCAAGTGAGCCCATGATTTGGGATAGTCCCAAATCGCCAACATGGCGGCCACGGTGTGCCAATCTCAAGAGGAGTTATTCGCCGGGTCCAAGATATGTTGGGCACCGAAGTATGTACCCTCAAAACATACTTGGGTCATGATGTCAATTGAGCGCAACGTTGAAAGACACGGTCGCCACTTGACATCGTGACGGGCCAAAAACGGCAAAATTGGCACAAAGATACACAAAAGTGCCTTGAAAGGCGCACAATTATATTATAATATCTTCGGCATGGATCGTGGTATCAACTAATCCTTCTAAACATAATGACTTGACAGCAATGACCTTCGATTCCACGTATGTGCTCCACTTGGGGCGCTTTGAAAGGTTACGAGCGCTACTTCCCAAGTGGGCACATGAAAATATGGAAAATTGCAAAACACACACCTTGCTCCCAACGCATCGCTTCGGGATCGCCACACAAGCTTCCCTTCACGGAGGTTAGGCTTGCAATTGATCGTAGGGAGTATGGAGAAGGGGCTTGCACAATATGAGGTCCATTGGCGGGTTTGGCTTGGAGCGATGGACCCGCCAAATGGGCACGCAACACAACACAAGGCACATACTCCATATTGCCCAAAAAGGTAGCTCCCCCCACGAAATGTCATGCCCCTCCAAGGGCATAACTTTGTGTCAATCGCTCATAGGAACTCAAGGAGAGTTCCTATGCAACACCAACACTCGCGCACTACACTCGAAAGTTATCTGAACGCACGCAATATCATGGCCATAGAGTTACAACGCAAACTCTACCCTCTTGACCATGATCCATTACACTAGCGCGCACGTGTGGAGGCGCAAGGCATAGGATGCTTCCTAAATTACGTCGGGAGTATTGTGAATACATCCCGCGTTTCCTTATTGTCATTCCTCGCAAGCAACACGAGATATGACCTTCACAAGTGGCCTCACGAATCAACTTTGTTTTGCCCATATCTTTAAGACAAATGGAGGGCAGGATAAAAGGAAAGTTGATTCGTGCATAGGGAAGCACGTAGGTCCACTCGAAAGAGGTCAAATCAAGTGCGGGGATGTCGAAGTCGAAAATCCGATTTCGACATCCTGAAAAATTCGGATTAAGGTTGCGAGCGTAGAATGTGAAAATTGCGGATGCATCAACGCAATTCCTGAAGACTTTAGAGCCTTCGTCACGGATAGCGTTAAAATTTCCATTATAAACAGTTAAACTGGCGGTTACGGTAAAGTCGCGATCCAACCGCCAGCAGTCAAAACAGTGAATATCAGAACGGAAGCGTAAAAATTGACGGAAACAATTGGAAAATAAAACCCTGTTGATTCCTGATATTCTGATATTTAAATCTCCGCTGGCGGTGCATCGGTTGCCGATGCGGGGCTTTACGGCACGGAGCACGCTCCCGCCGGGCTCGCACCGGGCGTCAACGGGCGCCTTCCGTACATGGGGTTCGTGGACCGGAGACCGGTCTTCCCTTCCGTACTTGGGGTTAGTGGAACAGAGACCGGTTGTATGCCGTAACCTAGCCATGGGGTTCTGGGTACCGCTTCACTATACCAAGAAGTCCTTTTACCGAGAACGGCCCAGCCGCCCTACAGCCACGTGACGGACTCTACGAGGGCCGAGCTAGACCGGCTGGGGCTGACAGCCTTAAGGGCAATGGTGGACGTGGAGCCTTATGGCTCCAGTGATCTAGGCGGAGACCCCTCCGATGATGAGCCGCCGTCGATGACTTCCGCTTCGCCCTCGGAGGACGATGACCCGGAGGACCCCGAGGACCCAAGGGGTAAGAAGAAGAAGAAGAAGAAGAAGAAGACCCGACGCCCTGAGGGACGCAGGTCTCAGGAGGCGAAGGCTATTGCCACCTCCAAGATTGTGGTGAACCTGCCTGAGTTCACAGGCAAGGACCTCAGCGAGTTCGCTGAGAATTTTGGCCGGTTTCTCCGATTGACCGGCCAAACCCACGCTAGTGGGCGAGTCAAGTGCGATCTGCTCCTGCAGTGCTGCAAGACCAAGTACCTGGAGAAGCAGGTCAGGCAGATCGTGACTAACTCCGCCACCTTTGCCAATGTGTTGGTTGCCCTGGAGAGGCAGTACCCGACCTACGAAACCGACCTCTCCATCAGGGCCGAGATCCAGAACCTGCCCGTGCTGCCCAACAACCCCAAACCTGGCAGGGTCTCTGAGCTGTTGGCTGACCTGGATCACTGGGCTGGACGACTGACGCCCGGTTCCTGCAGCAGCGACGACCTGCTGTTCTGGTTGGTGGCCAAGCTCCCTCGAGAGCTATGGGACGAGTGCCGTTCGAAGGCGGAGCGCAAGGCTAGATCCCTCCGCTACGAGGATCTATGCGTGCTACTCCTGGAGCTGGCGCTGGAGAAGGAGAGCGACCAGCACTTGAACAATTACCGTCCTGGAGGAGGAGGTTCTGGAGGTCATGGCAAAGGGTACCAAGGGTCCCGACCTGGGCAGGGGACTGAAGCCGGTTCGGACCCCCGTGGCCATCTTGGGGTCACTTGGGGTGTGTATCTATGTGCCGGCAAGCCGCCATTGGCTGATATCATACTCTCCCATCCACCTGACCTAACCCGATGTGATAGTGTGATAGGTTTGGCCATTCCGGCTATGAGCGGCCATATTCAGTACCGAAGCGCCGCCAGCTGAGATTTATATATCAGAATATCAGGAATCAACAGTGTTTTATTATCATAATGTTTCCGTAATTTTTCAGCCTTCCGTTCTGATGGTCAATGTATCGGCGACTGTCAGTTGGCTCGCGATTTTGCGGTAACCGATTGGTTAACTGTTATTTCCAGATATTTTGGCGGAAACCCCGATGAAGGGTCAGATTTCATCAGTAAAGGGTTCGTTGCTTCCGCAATTTTCTAAATATGCACTCGAAATTTTAATCTGAATTTTTCGCGATGTCGAAATCGGATTTTCGACTTCGACATCGCCGCACTTGATTTGGTCTTCTTCGAGTGGTCATACTCTTTTCCCTATGCCCGAATCAGGTTTCCCTTATACTTGCCACCCATTTGACTTGGAGATATAAGGGAAACAAAAGTGAATCGTGGGACCACTTTGAAGGGCCATATCTACGCGCGAGTGTGAGGAAAGAGAATAAGGAAGGTTGGGTTGCAAGCCCCTTAGTCTCAACTTAATTTAGGAAGCATCAAACGCCTTTGGTGTGTACACATGCCCGGTGTAGCAAGGGATAATGGTCAAGAGGGTATAAAGTGATATATAACTCTTGGACCGTGCAACCGAATATTTTAATGCGACTTTCTGAGTGTCTTTTTTTTTCGGGCTTTCCTCTTTGCTGCAATTCTTGTACATGCCCGCCACCGTGAGTCGACCGGTGTGCTGAACGGAAGCCCGCAGCCCGTATTGGATTGTGAATTGGGCTATTGCTGTATTTGTGGGATCTGGTTGCTGTTCAGGGTTGAAGGAGGATAGTATTTTCTATATTTTTGGATTTGGAACCCTGGATTTTCATAAATGCAATCGTTGATCAGGAGCAAGTCAGCAGGGGTTACAGGCGGAAGGGGCACAGCGGGGGCCGGTCCTGGTAGGGACCTTCTTTATGGTAGCAGAGGCTTACCTGCTGCCCCTACCTACCGCCGACCCGGGGACTTGGGCCCTTATGAGCCCTCCCAAAGTACGCCCCGGGTGCGTATTGTGGACTCGGTGGAGACCACGCCGGAGATTGGAGCCATAGAAGAGCCAAGACGTTCAAGAGCATGGCGAACTCCGGAAGGTGAAGCCCGAAGAGAAGTACGACATTCGGGAAGAGGAGGACTTGACATGGAGGATCTGGTCTCGATGTGTGAGCGTCGCTGCCGAAAGGCATGCAACCTGCGCTCCGCCGCGGAGGACTCTGAGGAGGCCTGCCATTCAGGCAGCAGTGGAGGACGGGCCCGGCACTACCGGAAGCGCGGGTCACCCAAGTCCGCGGCAAGGGACGCTGGGGCTATGGACACGGACCCCAGCCCGGTCAGGCTGTGGGAATCCGAGGGGCACTCCGAGTGCTATCGGACAGCCTACGAGCCACCTTCGGAGTCGGACATGTCCGCGCTGATTGCCAGGGCGCATACGGCCCCCGAGCCCGCCCTGAAGCACGACGCCGAGGGCTTGGAGAGGCCAGCCAGGGCCCGGACGGCACCTGTGCCCCGGCACACGGGACCAGAGACGGACGCCATAGGCGATACGCCCATGGGCGACGAATCTGAGGCGCCGGGAACCGCGGGATGCGCTGGATCAGGCAGAAGGCACGCTGAGTGCCACTGCGAGCACGTGTCCTTCCTCATGGGCAAGTACCCAAAGATGGAGATGGACGCCATCGTGCATGGACTCGACCGCCTGGACAACGGGAAGGACGGCCTAGAGGAGGACGTCGCCGGGATTCTGGATGACCAGTCAGCCGCGGAGAAAGACATGGAGGAGCTGCGAGCGGAACGGGAACGGTACCGGGAGAATCTGGAGCTGGCCCTGGAGAAGCAGCAGCGAGTCGAGGACAGCATTGCAGGATTTTCGAGAAACCGGACTGAGTCGGCAGGATTTTCGAGAAACCGGGCTGAGTCGGCAGTTTTGGCGTAAGTCAAAAGGAGTTTCGAAACACGAAAATCAACGACGCAAAACAGTGAAGCCGGTTCGGATCCCCGTGGCCATCTTGGGGTCGCTTGGGGTGTGTATCTATGTGCCGGCAAGCCGCCATTGGCTGATATCATACTCTCCCATCCACCTGAACTAACCCGTTGTGATAGTGTGATAGGTTTGGCCATTCCGGCTATGAGCGGTCATATTCAGAACCGAGGCGCCGCCAGCGGAGATTTATATATCGAAATATCAGGAATCAACAGTGTTTTATTATCATAATGTTTCCGTAATTTTTCAGCCTTTCGTTCTGATGGTCAATGTATCGGCGACTGTCAGTTGGCTCGCGATTTTGCGTTAACCGATTGGTTAACTGTTATTTCCAGATATTTTGGCGGAAACCCCGATGAAGGGTCAGATTTCATCGGTGAAGGGTTCGTTGCTTCCGCAATTTTCTAAATATGCACTCGAAATTTTATTCTGAATTTTTCGCGATGTCGAAATCGGATTTTCGACTTCGACATCGCCGCACTTGATTTGGTCTTCTTCGAGTGGTCATACTCTTTTCCCTATGCCCGAATCAGGTTTCCCTTATACTTGCCACCCATTTGACTTGGAGATATAAGGGAAACCAAAGTGAATCGTGGGACCACTTGGAAGGGCCATATCTACGAGCGAGTGTGAGGAAAGAGAATAAGGAAGGTTGCGTTGCAAACGCCTGGGTCTCAACTTAATTTAGGAAGCATCAAACGCCTTTGGTGTGTACACATGCCCGGTGTTGCAAGGGATAATGGTCAAGAGGGTATAAAGTGATATATAACTCTTGGACCGTGCAACCGAATATTTTAATGCGACTTTTGAGTGTACCGCATGAGCGTTGGGGTTGCATAGATACTTTCCTTGGGTTCCTACGCATTTTTAACGTGAAGTTATGTCCATGGAGGGACATGGCATATCATGGTGGGAGCCACTTTTGAGGGTATGTTTTATATGCATGGTATATGTCTTGATATGCTCATGCCCATGTTATATATCTTCGTGTGGCCGAAGAGATGGGGAGCCATACGTAACAAGGGTCTTGCCCATGTCCCAATTGTGGAATTCATAGCGCTAGACTAAGTCTACCGCATATGTATTGCTCATGGTATGTTAGGCAAAGAGATCCATGAGTGCACTCCCATTTTCATGGGGCATGTAGATACGAGTGGCGAAGGTATCTCCATGCGCCCGATTGGGGATCCAAGTGGCGGAATTGTTCGCAAATGGTTCCAATCATTTGTGTATTGAACCATGAGTGGATATCATGGGTGAGCATAGAGATATACTATCATGACAACTTTGTATTTGGACATATTTTCATGTTTTTGACCTCAATTTTTGCTCATTTTTGCATTTTGTGTACTTACCTGGTGGGCAATCAGCAAGAAGCCTATGGAGAGTCGAACTATGGTATGTTCTTCATATGTTGGCATATGCTTTGGAGTTGAACACCACCATATGCCGGATCGCGTACTCCATTTGGCTTGGCGCACGAAGGATCACAAGAATTGGTCTCAAGATCATGGGCTGACTTGGGCAGTGCGTGGCGCCCATATCCGAAGGGGTTTCGAGGGTAAAGTGGGGATGTACATGGGCATTGGCCTTTGGTCTCTATCCTCCATGAATACTAGACTTCGATTCCATGCATGCTTTGAGCCTTCGGATAAGTGGTAACCTCAATTTTGAGCATATATTTGATATATGGCCAATATGGTGTGAATTGGCAGTTTTTTGGCATGTTATGAGTTCAAACTCCTGGGGCATATCTCCAAGCCCATTCGACTCCAAGTCCAACCAAGGTTATGTCAGGGTAGGGCATGGTCCTGAGTGCCACTCTAGGCCATGACACGCCACCTCCCCTATTGGGCTAGGATTTAGAGGCTTTGGAATGAACACATTTTTGGGGTTTGTGTAGTGACTTGTGACACATGGCATTCAGCCATCTCATTTGACCTGGTTCAGGGCAATATGTTGGTGAGTCAAGGGAAGGTCTTGAGTCCAGGGAATGAGGGGTCTATGGCTGTGAATGTGTATGTTTACCTCTTTCCCCAACTTTGCTTTATTTGTGTTCATATGCCAATTTCAGGGCTTTCTTCCTTGGTGCAATTCTTGTACATGCCCGCCATCGTGAGACCATCGATGTGCTGAACGAAAGCCCGCCATTTGGATTGGATTTTGGATTGGGTTATTGCTGTATTTGTGGGATCTGGTTGCTGTTCAGGGTTGAAGGAGGATTGTATTTTCTATTTTCTATGTTTTTGGATTTGGACCCTGGAATTTGAGGAATGCAATCGTTGATCCGGAGGAAATCAGCAGGGGTTACAGGCGGAAGGGGCACAGCGGGGGTCGGTCCTGGTAGGGACCTTCTTTATGGTAGCAGAGGCTTACCTGCTGCCCCTACCAACCGCCGACCCGGGGACTTGGGCCCTTATGAGCCCTGCCCAAGTACGCCCCGGGTGCGTATTGTGGACTCGGTGGAGACCACGCCGGAGATTGGAGCCATAGAAGAACCGAGACGTTCAAGAGCATGGCGAACTCCGGAAGTTGAAGCCCGAAGAGAAGTACGACATTCGGGAAGAGGAGGACGTGACATGGAGGACCTGGTCTCCATGTGTGAGCGTCGCTGCCGAAAGGCATGCAACCTCCGCTCCGCCGCGGAGGACTCCGATGAGGCCTGCCATTCAGGCAGCAGTGGAGGACGGACCCGGCGCTACCGGAAGCGCGGGTCACCCAAGTCCGCGGCAAGGGATGCCGGGGCTATGGATACGGACCCTAGCCCGGTCAGGCTGTGGGAATCCGAGGGGCACTCCGAGGGCTATCAGACAGCCTATGAGCCACCTTCGGAGTCGGAGGAGACGGCCAGACCGCCAACAAGGGCGAACACGGCCCCAGAACCCAGCCTGGAGCATGACGCCGAGGGCTTGGAGAGGCCAGCCAGGGCCCGGACGGCACCTGTGCCCCGGCACACGGGACCAGAGACGGACGCCATAGGCGATACGCCCATGGGCGATGAGTCTGAGGTGCCGGGAACCGCGGGATGCGCTGAATCCGGCGGAAAGCACGCTGCGTGCCACTGCGAGCACGTGTCCTTTCTCATGGGCAAGTACCCGAAGATGGGGATGGACGCCATCGTGCATCGCCTTGACCGCCTGGACAACGCCAAGGACGGTCTAGAGGAGGACGTCGCGGGGATCCTGGACGACCAGTCGGCCGCGGAGAAAGACATGGAGGAGCTGCGAGCGGAACGGGACCGGTACCGGGAGAATCTGGAGCTGGCCCTGGAGAAGCAGCAGCGAGTGGTGGACAGCCTCCTCCACCTGGTGGAGGACATGTCGGGACGCCTGAAAAGGCTAGAGGAGCTACAGCCCCTCGCCTCGGGTCCGGAGCTCCCGGCAAAGCCGGCCGCGGCAGAGCTGGTGGAGCGGGTTAAGACCCTCAGGAGCGCCATGGATAAACCCATGGGCGGCCCTGCAGAGGCACCCTACGCGCCTCCGCGTGTTGACCCGGATGCGCTGCCGTTTGTTCCCATGTTCAGCGAATCCACAATGCTCGGGGAACACACGGCACCGGCTGGGTCCATGCGGGAAGGGCACGTAACCACGGACCCGAGGAGCCTGACGGTACAGATGTCCCATGCCGCCCAGAATCTACCGATCACGACGAATATGGTAGTTTATGCGGAGGACGAGATCCAGAGCCAGGCCATGCAGGGGCGAACCATGGGAAGCGCCGACGGACATGGTCGAGTTCATCCAGGCGGAAACCTGTGGGCGAAGGACCCCAATACGGGGATATGGACGGCCGATGGAGCAAGTCCTTCCCGCATTCCAAACCCCATGGGTTCAGGCCCAACTGGACCGCACTCTATGGAGGAGAGGGATGTACGGGGAGTGTACTCACACCCCCCGGCCAGAGGTGGTATCCGTCTCGGTGGAGTGGTGGCTGGAGACGTCGGAGACGCCATCAGGATTGACGACCTCAGGGGAATCAAAATCCCCTACTACGATGGCAATCCCTCCAACCTGGATGATTTCATCCTGGATTGGGAGGACTTCGCCGAGGAGGTCGTCGGCGAGATGCGGGGAGCGCTGCGGGACAAGTGGGTATGCCGGACATTCCCACACCGGCTGGCGCAGAACCTGAAGGAGGAGTTGCGGGATCAGATCCGGGAAGGACTGATCCGTACGAAGCAGGCCTGCCCCCAGTGGTTGGAGGATGAGGAGCGGGTGGACGCTCCAAACCAGAAGCTGGAGGACCTGTGGTCCATCCCACTGCCGCTGGACCGCGGTGAGTTGCGGGTCCGGGAGTGGAACCGGTATCTGCGGAAGTACCGCAGATGCCTCAAGCTGGTGGAGGACTGGAACGAGGCCAGCGAGATCCGCCACCTCCTGAAGGACGTCCTTCCCTGGAACTGGAAGAGGAGAGTGGAGGACGAGGAGAAGAAGCGAGCCAAGAAGCGGGTGGCGGTGAGGATCATGGCGGCGGAGGATACCCATGCGGGTATCATGGAGTTCTTCAGGAGGAACCTGGGCGAACCCAACCGGATGTTGGGACTGAAGAACGCCGTGTACGTGGAGGTGTTTGGAGACTCCATGGGGCAAAGGTCGTTGCGCCTCAACAACGTGGAGTGGAGGCGCGGGGAGCCGCTGAGGATGCAAGTCATCTTCGCCCGCATGAGCCTTGACGAGATGGTGAAGTACATCACGGTGGAGTTGAAGCTCAAGGCGAAGAACGAGGCCCACGTGCAGGATCGGCATGGTCATGGACAACGAGGCCACCGGGAAGACCGCCATCATCGGGAGATCCAGGAGGACACGGCCAACTCCGCGGAGGATGGTAGTGGAAGTGGCCAAGACCACTCGACCGGGTCCCGGGAGGATCATGAGGAGGCCCACTTCTTCGCGTTTGTGGCGCACAACGTGAGGAACCATGGGCAGGATCGGTCCAGATGGAGCCAGGTGGGACCCAATAAGAGCAGAGCGCCAAGGAGGATCGGGAACCCACTGCTCTCGTTCCGGGAGTACAGGTCTCAGCACGACGGGTGCTGGGTCTGTTATGGCAAGGGAAACAACCATGCACATGACCATCGTCAGTGCAAGGTGTATGAGGCGGACAAGAAGGCCTACTTCGCCACCCACCCCGAGAAGAAGCCCAAGGAGCAGCGGATTTCCGATTGGAAGGCGAAGGGCGGAGACGGGGGAAAAGGCCAAGGCAAAGGCCAAGGAAAAGGCGGAGGAAGAGGCTATGGTGGTGGACCTGGCCAAGACCGACGAGTGAGGTCGATCGAGGAGGTTGCTGAGGACATGTTGAGGACGTTGGAGGAACTCAAAGCCCAGCAACGTGGTGGACAAAGTCCTGGCGGATCGCAGCCGGAAGGGGCTGCGGGAAGCCAAGTCTAGAGGAGCCCCCACGGCAGTGGGACCTCGGAGGTCTCTCCTCCGAAAGTCAGTGGAATCCCAGAGAAAGCGAAGGCACATCGGGTGCCGAAGAAGGCTCCAGAAGAGCCAAAACCACTGAGCTTCGCCACTCCCAACCCCTGGAGCGCCCTGCCAAGGGAAGTACATGTGGGTACGGGACATGGCAAGAAGGAAGGAGCGACCACGGAGAGCCCCGTGGACGGGCAAGACCAACCCAAGATCTACACCATCCGTGACCATACCCTTGAAGTCCTGATGCACCCGGACGTGCTAGAGTTGCATGCCGTGAGAGTCGTCCATACACCTCATGGCGACGAGCGGCAGTTGCACTTGAAAGTGCGAGTACGGTGCGGACGAGAGGAGAAGGCTGTGGATGTTTTAGTGGATACGGGTGCCCAGGTGAGCCTGGTCCGGAGAGGGTTGTTCAAGGAGGAACTCCTGCAGCCCAGCCGGAGACCGGTCCGCCTGATGGTCGCCAACGGAGAGATTATGGGTGGCGGCACCCATGAGGCCATGATCAGTATGGAATTCTGGGAGCATGAGCGCTTAAACCGCCCTGATCAGGCGAAGAGAAGCACTCTATCCGGGAACTTCTATGTGGCCGACATTACCGATTGGGATATGATAATGGGGTATGACTTCATGGTGGCAAACGCCATTGGAGCCCTTCCCCATCGTGCAACGCTGGTCCGGGAAGATGATGAATGCCCCACATGGCTGTCCACGGACGATGCATGCGGATCATCCCAATGGAATGCTGAGGAAGAGGATCGGATCGTCCGAGCGGTGCAAGCTGTGGGTGCCAAGTCCAGAGGAGACCGCGGAGTTCAGCTCACAGAGTATGGAATGGCGCCACAGGTGTATGCCAGGATGATCCAGACGCTAGGAGCCGACAGCCCGAGACGGACGTCTTTGCTTCCCGGGATGCCCCACTTCTGAGGAAGTGTAGGCGGCACTGGCATCGAGGAGACTCAGCCTGGCACCGGCATTGGGGTTTGAAGGAGTGGGGACCCATGTACTGGCATGGCTCCCTGGACAATACCAGACGTATGGTGGAGAAGATCATCGCGGATAGGGCGAAGGGGATCCTGGTCATAACCGGCATAGGATCCATCCCATGTCCGCTGGAGGGTCTCAAGTCGACGCTGGACTCCATCACCCTGAACGAGATGTCATTCGGGCCAGAAGAGGAGTTGTTCATCGACGCCAATGGTGTATCAATGCCCTCCCCGGGTCAAGCGTGGGGTACCAAGGCTTTCCTGGTGGATGGGGCGCAAGCCCAGCCCACGGGTGATGAAGCATTCATCCGTAGGGTGGAGGCGGTGCCCATGAAGGTCATGTTTGAGCCCAAGGAGGGGACGGATCAGCCAATTGATGGCATTGACGTCCTGTCCGGCGCCGAGATCGACGACGTCGTCAATTACATGCGGATGGGGATGCACGACCGCGGGGCAGCCAAGAAGAGGCGGGCCATGGTCACATCTCCGCATTGGTGGGATGACAAAATGTTGGTCACCGGCAAGTACGAGAAGGATGAGTTCGTGGCGAGGGTCATGGATCACATCGCGGACCAATACGATGGTCCGGTTGGGTCGGACCCACCAACGTGGGGTTTTCCAAGAGTGGGAACCGGTAGCGACGAGCACCAGCCCGAAGCCGCAAATTTTCGAAGATTATCGGTGGGAATCGCGACCGACGACGATGAAGACGGCATATCGGACGAGGAGAAGTCGGACTCGGACCCAGAAGAGGCCTATACCGCAGTGCGGTCGGTTGTATCGATATCGAAGCAAGCGGCTGAAGAGGCCCAGGAGGACCCGAAGGTCGCCGAGCTGAAGGAGAGGCGGATCCATGCCTATCCGCGGCTATTCAGTGGCGTCGCCAACAAGAACCCTCCAGATCGTGGAAGATTTGGTACAGCGAGGATCAAGCTGAAGCCGAACCCGAAGATCTATCGTCATCGGGAGTACCAACTTCAGGGCGATCGGGCCGAGGCCATGAAGAAGCTGTTGGCCGAGTTCATTGAGCGGAGATGGATCGAACCCTCCAACAGTGAATGGGCCAGCCCAGCCTTCATCGTGCCCAAGAAGGAGAAGGGCGAATGGAGGTTGGTGGTGGATTACAGAAGTTTGAACGAGCAGACCGAGCACGACTCGTACTCGCTTCCCCTGATCGACTCCATCCTCCAAAAACAACAGAAAAAGCGGATTTTCACGGTGTTGGACCTGAAACACGGTTATCACCAGATGCCGCTACACCCGGACTCCAGGCCCTGCACAGCGATGTCGACACCGCTCGGGCCCATGCAGTGGAAGGTGGTGCCTATGGGCGCCAAGAACGGCAATGCCGCTTTCAAGCGCATGATGGAGGACCTACTCGGTCCCGTCCGGGACTGTGCCGACCCCTTCGTGGATGACATCATCATCGGATCCGGCACGGAGAACATGACTGAGGACGAGCTCATCGAAGCGCATGAGAAGGATCTGCGCCGAGTGCTCAGCGAGCTGGACAAGCACAACATGGTGTGCAAGCCCACCAAAGCCTCACTCATCGTGAAGGAAGTGTAGTTCGCGGGTCACGTGGTTGGTCACGGGCAACGCTGTCCCATGCCTGGGAAGCTGGCGTCCCTGCACCACTGGGAGAAGCCCCAGACCATCAGCGAACTCCGGTCCTTCATGGGGTTCTGCAATTACTATTCGGGCTATGTCCGGATGTATGCAGAACTCTCGGGGCCGCTGCACAAGATGCTGCAAGTGGGCTGCAAGAAGAAGCTTGCCTGGACCCCTGAGGCTGAGGATGCGTTCAACCGCCTGAAGGAGCGACTCCTGGGGCAGTTGGGGCTGTTCCTGGTGGACCCGGACAAGGGATTCGTGCTACGGACAGACGCCTCGGACTATGCCGTGGGGGCAGTCCTCGAGCAAGTCCGGGACGACAGGACTCATGTTCCCGTGGCGTTTTGGAGCAGGATCCTGGCCGAGGGCCAACGCCGAACATGGACCGCGAGGAAGAAGGACACATACGCCATTGTATGTGCTCTCAGGAAGTGGTCTGGCCACATCGGACTGCAGCCGGTGGTGGTTTGCACGGACCACCAGTCCCTACAGAGCTGGCACAAGGAGCATGTCGACACCCCCTCAGGACCAGCGGCTAGGAGGGCCCGATGGCACGAGACGTTCGCCAAGTTGGACCTCAGCGTCGTGTACGTCCCGGGGAAGGACAACACTGTGGCAGATTGCCTCAGTCGCTGGGCCTACCCCGCGGGCAAGGCTTGGATGGACATATCCAGCCATGGAGACGCCGAGGAGACCGAGGAGGCCAAGCGCATCATCGAGATGGAGAAGGCCATGGAGCAAGGGGGGGTCAAGTGCTTTGTGGTGATGGCAAACCGTACGGAACTGGCCAAGTTCCGGGGCGCCCGCGTCCAAGCTATTCGAGAGGAAACCCTCGAGCAATGGATGGTGGCCCCTGTAGAGCTAGTCAGGTCGGTGCTCACAGAGGACTGGTCGGATGACTACGCGGCATCCGAGCACTGGAGCAAGCACTGGAATGCCGTGAGCGCCCCGTCGGACGACGAGTGGCCTGAGGGCTTGACCGAGGATGGGGACAAGTCGTTCCTCAAGGACAAGCTGCTGGTGCCCGAGAACCGAGTGGAGGAGCTCATTGACCATTGGCACAACGCCCAGCTCATGCACCCTGGCCGAGACCAGATGCAGCAAGACCTGGAGTGGCGTTTCACGTTCCCTCCGGGGTACTATGCCATCCTGGATAGGTACTGCAGCGACTGTGCCGTGTGTCGGGCCACGAAGAGCCCCAACCACTCCACAGCGGGCAACCCGGTGTATACGGCTATAACGAAGGCCCCTATGCGGTCCGTGGGCATGGATGTGTTCGCCATGCCTGAGGTCACCGTGGAAGGAGAGACCTACGATTGTGTCATCCTAGCGGTGGACAGGCACAGCGGGTATATCGTGGCAGTCCCGGGCAAGAAGTCCAAGAAGAAGGACAAGAAGGACAAGCATGGAGTGGGGCTGCAGGTCAAGACTGTCGCTAATGCCATGATCAGGCATTGGTTGACGATTTTCGATGTCCCAGCCGTCATCTGCAGCGATCGGGGCAGCCAGTTTGTGGGGTTGTGGTTCAAGACGATGTGCAAGCACATGGGTATTCGGCACGCCAAGACCGTGGCGTACCACAGCCGGTCGAATGGCCGAGCTGAGGTGGCCGGGCGGCAGATGTTCGAGAAGTTCCGCCAGCTGCACATCGACGAACCGGGCCGGAATTGGTATAATTCGCTGTGGAGAGTACTCCAAGCGTATCACGACCTTCCGGGACCGAGTGGGCTGTCGCCCCATCGCATCCTGTTCCTGCGGGATCGAGTGTCACGCACTCTCCCGTGGTTGAACCATGGCAAAGTGGCCCAGGATGCGAACGCTATGATGGCTGAGGCGGACGACACGGCGGCCAAGGAGTGCAAGGCACTTCAGGACGAGCATGACAAGAGGGCCAAGTACTTCAAGCAAGGGAAGGTCCAGAAGTATGCTCTCCAAGACACCGTGTGGGTGGAGCGGCACCACAAGGATGTCCTGTCCAAGCATCGGCAGGCATCTTGGCATGTGCCGGGGGTGATCGTGCGGAAGGTCGGACATGATGTGTATGCGGTTCGTGTGGGGGATAACAAGATCCTGGACCGCGACCACACCGAGCTTCGTCCCCGAGCACCAGACCCCAGCGGACGTCCCGTCACCTTCGAGTTCACGGCCGGCGATGTGGACTCGGACGACGAGGGTGAGGACGACGACTTCACCGCCGAGAGGATCCTGGCGGACAAGCCAGACCCGGGGACGCCTGGGGGTAGGCTTTATAAAGCCCGTTGGAAGGGTTTCGCCGCGTCCAGGGATTCGTGGGAGCCTCCGAGCAGTTTTGTGCCGAGGTACACCACGGTCTGGTTGGACTACCTGAAGAAAAAGAATATTTCTTTGGATGTCAAGGACGTATTGGTCCATTTGGTGGCTGTAGTAGCACCGTAATGGATTCCCCTTGGCATTTTTGTTTGTCTTTGTGCTTGTGAGATGGGTGAGGGCGTTCATCGGGGGATTTTTCGGCCTTGATTGGCCATATACCCCCTTCACTCGATCTCCACATATATATCTCATTGTGGTATACTTATTTAGGTCGACCGACGGCGTTTTTCTATCTTTGATCCCCTTGGTCTATGTTGTAGATCAAGATGAGACCGGATATGGCGTAGGGCGCTGAGTATCAGTGTCCTCACCCCTCCCTTGGGGCTTGGGGGACGCCTACAACGTGTGTGGGGCCTCCATGTGTCCTTGGGACATGGGGGGGGGGGGGTTGGAGCCCATTGGGGTCCTCCCGTCCTCTCTTCAATGACTTCCGAGCGGTAACAGCGCTCTCAGAAGGGGGGTGAAGCCGGTTCGGACCCCCGTGGCCATCTTGGGGTCACTTGGGGTGTGTATCTATGTGCCGGCAAGCCGCCATTGGCTGATATCATACTCTCCCATCCACCTGAACTAACCCGATGTGATAGTGTGATAGGTTTTGGCCATTCCGGCTATGAGCGGCCATATTCAGAACCGAGGCGCCGCCAGCGGAGATTTATATATCAGAATATCAGGAATCAACAGGGTTTTATTATCATAATGTTTCCGTAATTTTTCAGCCTTTCGTTCTGATGGTCAATGTATCGGCGACTGTCAGTTGGCTCGCGATTTTGCGTTAACCGATTGGTTAACTGTTATTCCCAGATATTTTGGCGGAAACCCCGATGAAGGGTCAGATTTCATCTGTAAAGGGTTCGTTGCTTCCGCAATTTTCTAAATATGCACTCGAAATTTTATTCTGAATTTTTCGCGATGTCAAAATCGGATTTTCGACTTCGACATCGCCGCACTTGATTTGGTCTTCTTCGAGTGGTCATACTCTTTTCCCTATGCCCGAGTCAGGTTTCCCTTATACTTGCCACCCATTTGACTTGGAGATATAAGGGAAACCAAAGTGAATCGTGGGACCACTTGGAAGGGCCATATCTACGAGCGAGTGTGAGGAAAGAGAATAAGGAAGGTTGGGTTGCAAGCCCCTTAGTCTCAACTTAATTTAGGAAGCATCAAACGCCTTTGGTGTGTACACATGCCCGGTGTGGCAAGGGATAATGGTCAAGAGGGTATAAAGTGATATATAACTCTTGGACCGTGCAACCGAATATTTTAATGCGACTTTCGAGTGTACCGCATGAGCGTTGGGGTTGCATAGATACCTTTCCTGGGTTCCTACGCATTTTTAACGTGAAGTTATGTCCATGGAGGGACATGGCATATCATGGTGGGAGCCACTTTTGAGGGTATGTTTTATATGCATGGTATATGTCTTGATATGCTCATGCCCATGTTATATATCTTCGTGTGGCCGAAGAGATGGGGAGCCATACATGACAAGGGCTTTGCCCATGTCCCAATTGTGGAATTCAAAGCGCTAGACTAAGTCTACCGCATATGTATTGCTCATGGTATGTTAGGCAAAGAGATCCATGAGTGCACTCCCATTTTCATGGGGCATGTAGATACGAGTGGCGAAGGTATCTCCATGCGCCCGATTGGGGATCCAAGTGGCCGAATTGTTCGCAAATGGTTCCAATCATTTGTGTATTGAACCATGAGTGGATATCATGGGTGAGCATAGAGATATACTATCATGACAACTTTGTATTTGGACATATTTTCATGTTTTTGACCTCAATTTTTGCTCATTTTTGCATTTTGTGTACTTACCTGGTGGGCAATCAGCAAGAAGCCTATGGAGAGTCGAACTATGGTATGTTGTTCATATGTTGGCATATGCTTTGGAGTTGAACACCACCATATGCCGGATCGCGTACTCCATTTGGCTTGGCGCACGAAGGATCACAAGAATTGGTCTCAAGATCATGGGCTGACTTGGGCAGTGCGTGGCGCCCATATCCGAAGGGGTTTCGAGGGTAAAGTGGGGATGTACATGGGCATTGGCCTTTGGTCTCTATCCTCCATGAATACTAGACTTCGATTCCATGCATGCTTCGAGCCTTCGGATAAGTGGTAACCTCAATTTTGAGCATATATTTGATATATGGCCAATATGGTGTGAATTGGCAGTTTTTTGGCATGTTATGAGTTCAAACTCATGGGGCATATCTCCAAGCCCATTCGATTCCAAGTCCAACCAAGGTTATGTCAGGGTAGGGCATGGTCCTGAGTGCCACTCTAGGCCATGACACGCCACCTCCCTTATTGGGCTAGGATTTGGAGGCCTGGGAATGAACACATTTTTGGGGTTTGTGTAGTGACTTGTGACACATGGCATTCAGCCATCTCATTTGACCTGGTTCAGGGCAATATGTTGGTGAGTCAAGGGAAGGTCTTGAGTCCAGGGAATGAGGGGTTTATGGCTGTGAATGTGTATGTTTACCTCTTTCCCCAACTTTGCTTTATTTGTGTTCATATGCCAATTTCAGGGCTTTCTTCCTTGGTGCAATTCTTGTACATGCCCGCCATCGTGAGACCATCGATGTGCTGAACGAAAGCCCGCCATTTGGATTGGATTGTGGATTGGGTTATTGCTGTATTTGTGGGATCGGGTTGCTGTTCAGGGTTGAAGGAGGATTGTATTTTCCATTTTCTATATTTTTGGATTTGGACCCTGGAATTTGAGGAATGCAATCGTTGATTCGGAGTAAATCAGCAGGGGTTACAGGCGGAAGGGGCACAGCGGGGGCCGGTCCTGGTAGGGACCTTCTTTAACAGTGGGTTTGCCAGTGGTATGATTCAATGCAGCTAAGTTCGGGCAAAAGGCCACGAGGCCGGTGGTATCAGAGCGGGAGTCTAGCGGATCTCCCCGAACCCGCTTCAAAATTCTTGTACGGGCCTTGTCCACCCTGACACATTCTGAGCGAAAAAAAATAGACACTCAGAAAGATTTGGTTTTCTTCGAGTGGTCATACTCTTTTCCCTATGCCCGAATCAGGTTTCCCTTATACTTGCCACCCATTTGACTTGGAGATATGAGGGAAACAAAAGTGAATCCTGGGACCACTTTGAAGGGCCATATCTACGCGCGAGTGTGAGGAAAGAGAATAAGGAAGGTTGGGTTACAAGCGCCTTAGTCTCAACTTAATTTAGGAAGCATCAAACGCCTTTGGTGTGTACACATGCCCGGTGTAGCAAGGGATAATGGTCAAGAGGGTATAAAGTGATATATAACTCTTGGACCGTGCAACCGAATATTTCAATGCGACTTTCTGAGTCCCTATTTTTTTTCGGGCTTTCCTCTTTGGTGCAATTCTTGTACATGCCCGCCACCGTGAGTCGACCGGTGTGCTGAACGGAAGCCCGCAGCCCGTATTGGATTGTGAATTGGGCTATTGCTGTATTTGTGGGATCTGGTTGCTGTTCAGGGTTGAAGGAGGATAGTATTTTCTATATTTTTGGATTTGGAACCCTGGATTTTGATAAATGCAATCGTTGATCAGGAGCAAGTCAGCAGGGGTTACAGGCGGAAGGGCCACAGCGGGGGCCGATCCTGGTAGGGACCTTCTTTAGGACTACCCCCAAACACGCCCACGCCCGTATCATGGAGAACGTGAAGGAGCTATTCTGGTGTGATGCCAGAGACGAGCAGGGCCACCTGCAGCACGCCCCTGACTGCGAGCAGCGAGACTGCTTCGTAGTCCAGGGGGAGCAGCAGGAGAAGAACACCGGCGCCAAAGCGAAGCTGCTGGATCATTACAGGTGCACCATCACGTGTGCATTCTGCGGGAAGCGGAAGCACTACGAGGATGAGTGCTACCATAAGCAACGCCTATTGGCGAAGCTTAAGGGTGAAGATCCTGGCAAAGGCTCAGGCAAAGGTGGAGGCAAAGGCAAAGGCAACGACTCCGGCAAGGGCAAGTCGAAAGGACGTGGTCAAGGGCAAGACAAGGGTCAAGGTGGACGAGGAGGAGGCGCTAACCGCCAGCCCGACAACAAGAACAAGGACAAGAACGGAGGCAACCCCAACCCTAATCCAGGGGGGAACTCCGAGCCCTCTGGAGGGCAGTCTGGTCCTACCACACGCTCACAAAGGCAGGCCCAGCAAGAACAAGGAGCCAAGCGTGATCATGAAGGTGGTGATGACGGCAACGCTAAGAAGAGGAGCCGTTTCATGAGGATGGCCCGCAAACTGCGGAACAAGGGGTTCGAGGTGACCTGTCCCGCGGAGTTCTGACGGGGACGCTCTGGTGGCACCCAAGACCTGGTGTTTTGGGTACCAATCCGACTAAGGGGACGCGAATACCTGGGGGTATCGGACACTGGCGCCACCATATCTATAGTGGCCAAGAAAATTTTACCTTCTGGTAGCCTGAAGAACACCATGACCACCGCTGCTATACGCATGGGGGATGGACATGTGGTGCACAGCTGCGGGGACTGTGAAGTGGAGGTACCTATGGGCTCCCGGACTATCGCCCATCGGTTCTATGTGATGGACACTGAGGCCTTCGACTTTGTACTGGGGACTGACTTCTTCGTACAGCACTCCCAGATACAATCCCTGACGCTGCAAGCGCCCTACCTCCTCTACGTGGACCACGGCAGTGGCGGAGAGTCTGTGCCACTGGAGCAGTCTGAACATACCTCGAGTTACCTGATGCTATCGAAGGAGGAGCCCTCGAACATGATGGCGGCCTCCAAAACTGAGGACTATCAACTATTGGGGGAACTCCTAGACCAAGGTCTGAAGGAGTTGGGTTACTCTCGAGAAGACCTGAGTGTAGAGTTGTTCGCCAGCGACAAGCAGCATGTACTGGACCTTTACTGCAGCAAGGGGAAGAACTGCAGCTACAAATTTTACTGGCCCTCTTTCGGGATGGCCTACGGGAACCCCAGGTTCAGTGAACTGGGGAAGGTGCTGACCAAGGTGGCCTTGGAACGTTCCCGTATGGTCCTGTGTTCCCCCGATTGGGGAGCCCATGGGGGCAACGAATACTGGCGAAACCTCCTGGACAGGCTGACTATCAGCTCTGTTCAGTTACCTGATGAGGCCATCTACGTGCCTCTGGGTCGTAAGACCCCTATTGGCAAACCCGGAAGGGGGAGTACGCTGAGCGTGGTGGACGGAGGTCTTACCTCCATTCCCTGGGAGGATCTGGACCCGACTCTGGTCCAGGCTATACAACGAGAAAGCGACGGACTCGCCTTGGGTGACTTGAAGGATCGCCTACGACCTCAAGATGCTGTTGAGACTACACCCGGAGGAGATGAGTACGTCGTGACTGACACCAACGCCCCCAACTCTCCCTGTCATGTACCTGTTCCTGATGGAGTCTCTGAGTGTGGACTATCTGAGCTACCTAGCTCTATCCACTCAGATGACAAAACTGAGCACGACGCCTTCTTCGTGCAGACCTGTGTGGAAGAAGTGGAGAACGTCGAGTACGTCGCCCCACTGAAACCCCTACTCTCCATGAGGGTGGAAGACCCCGTGGACGAGGAGCTGGACCCTCGATCCAGGCTCAGGGAGTATGTGGATTCCAAGAGGAAGTTGGTGGCGAAAAAGCTATGCTACGCGAAGCCTACCCGCAGCTCATGGCCACTGAAGCAAGGACGTATGGGAGACCTATCCCAATTGAAGGAGGACCTCGAACAGAAGATCACCACCTGGCAAAGGGAGGTAGATCTCAAGCTTATGAAGAGCGTGTGGGGCGCCCATGTGAGGACCCCAGAGGAGGACGACCTCTCGGAGGAATGTGTATGTGAACCCCCTCGAGCGTGCCTATGTTGCCATCGTCCACCGGAGATGGTTGAACAAGACCTTCTATATGCCTACCAAGGGCTGAAGGACACTACCACGGGCGAAGAGTCGGTGGAGGACCACCTCCCGACGTCTATTACTCAGGGGGCAAGCAACTTACACTCTGACGAGGACATGGAGGACAAGATCAAGGTATTGGACCCGCGGGTACAGAAGCTTATAAGGACCTATCTGGAGGTGTTCGGAGAACTACCCCCTCCAGCCTCATGTGACAAGCTGGTACAGATGGACCTCAAGCTGAAACCCGAGTTCGTGGGTCACAAGATCCGGAGGAGACCCTATCCAGCTCCTAAAGAGCAGGCCGACAAGATTGAGCGACAGATACAAGAATGTATCGACGCTGGCCTAGTCCTGGAGTACAAGGACGGGGACTACCCCCTACACTGCAGCCCCTGTTTCCTGGTGGCTAAACCTGGGTCTACAGCCAAACGGCTGGTAGTGGACTACGGAGAGCTGAACAAGAAAACGCTGAACCACTCAGGGTGCATTCCCAATATGGAGTCTACCCTGGAGAAGATAGCCTCCTGTCGCTACAAGACCAAAATGGACAAGAGGAGCGGATTCTGGCAAGTGGACCTGACGCCCAACGCACAGGAACTACTGGCCTTCATCACCCCTCAGGGGAGGGTGTTCAAGTGGAAGGTCATGCCGTTTGGCGTGGCTGACGCACCCGCTCTATTCAAAGAGCTGATGAACAAGATCTTGTCCATCCTACGAAGGAGACCTAAGGTGCAGGAGCTCATATCCCGTGGTGCCCAGATGAAGGCTCACATCGACGATGTATGCCTCGGGACCAATACCCAGGAGGATCACCTAATCCTCTTGGCTGAGTTCTTTGCGGTCTGCCAGGAGAACCACACACGACTCAAGCTGGAGAAGTGTGAGTTCATGCAGGAGACCATGCAGTACCTGGGGTTTGACGTTGGCTATGGGTGGTGGACCCCAGCGGCCTCTAAGGCCAAACCCCTGATGGATGCCAAGGTACGACACGAAGACCCCAAGAAAGGACTTCATGATGTACGCAGTTTCATTGGGGCGTGCAACTTCTATCGCCGCCACATCAAGAACTTCACCTACACCAGCGCCGTTCTGACGGACTTGATCAAGAAGAGTACTACTTGGCGCTGGGGCCCACAAGAACAACAAGTGTTTGACGAGCTCAAAGACAAGGTAGCCAACGCTAAGTGCTTGGGCGTGCCTAGGGCACAAGGGGAAAATATCCTGGTGACCAACGCCAGCAATGTGGGCGGTGGTGGAACGTTGTTCCAATGGCAAGCACTAAAGAAGGAGGAGTTGGACTTGGCCATTTCCCAATGGGGGACGGAAGGTCTCAACCGAGATGGAACCCTCAAGCACAGCTACCCTGACGACAACTGGGTCCTAGTACCTCTGGGTCACTGGAACTGGAAGTGGAACCAGGCCAGGGGGAACTACTCAACCTATGAGCAGGAATTGCTCGCGGGTATGCTGGTGCTATCCTCACAAGCACGACTGTTGGGGAGTAACCCTGTGGTCTGGCTGTGCGACCAAGAACCGGTCCGCAGTTTCCAGAAGGGCCCCCCACCTGAGAAGGCCAAGCTACGGCGCTGGTGGACCTACCTCAGTCAACTACGGCTGACGGTACACCATATCCAGGGAGTGAAGAACGAGTGTGCCGACTACATCAGCCGCAACAACTTGGACGCCCTGATTGGTGCCAGGTCTGAAGCGCCGGCTAAGGAGGCGTTCAGCCGTATGGACGTCCACTTGGACCTCAACATGACGATGATACGCCCCCTGGATGGACTCCAACAATCGGAGTACCTGAAGGAGTTTGGGGATATCTACAAGCGCCTGGAGAAACGCCTTGAACCCCTCTTGGTCAACCAAGACCAGTGGAAGAGGGACAAGAGCTACCTCTGGCACGAGGACCGCATCGTGGTGCCTAGTGAACGAGTCCCCGCGCTGCTGAAGTGGACCCATGAGTCCAGCGGTCATGTTGGTGCTGACCGCACCCTGAGGCTGTTCAAGCAGTGGTTCCACACTACGTGGACTGACGACCAACTGCGGAAAACCCTCCAGCCTATCGTGGACAAGTGCCCGTGCAGGTCCTGTAAACCAGGGGATATCAGGGACAGAGGTCTCTACTCGACCCTGCCCATCCCTCACTGTGCTAACAGTGTCCTATACGTGGACTACACGGAGATGCCGAAGTTCGGGGGCTATGACTTCGCCCTCGTGGTAACCTGTGGGTTGACCAGGTTTACCAGGGTGTTCCCATGTACCAAGCACATTACCGGAGAGGAGACTATCAAGATACTCCTGGAGGAGTGGTTTTGTGTCTATGGGGCGCCCAAGGAGATCAACTCCGATGAGGACGTACGAGTACGCTCAGATACCGGTTGGTACAAGAGGTTCCTGAGATCCCGCAATGTCCAGGTGTCTACGAAGATTCCCTACTCGCATACGAGCAACCCCCTATGTGAGCGACAGATCCGTGTCCTGAAGGAGAATGTACGGATATGGTGCAAAACTGAACGCACCAGAGACTGGGTGAGACTACTCCCCGTCATATCCTTGATGATGAACTCCCAAGAGAGTTCAGCTACTGGCTACTCGCCCCATGAGCTATTCCTAGGGCGCCCGGCATGGTTCCTACATGCCCCCTATCCAGAAGACACCCATTCTTCTGTGGGTGAATGGGTCCAAGAACAACAAGCGAAGGTGGACAAGGCCAAGGCTATGCTCCAGAGAGTGAGGGAGCATCAGTGGAACAAGAAGAACAAGCACCGAGTACCGGCCACCTACCAAGAGGGGCACTGGGTGCTGGTGCACCACAGTCGACTACCCGCCTGGCCACGCTCTACCAGCGATGACCCATACTTCGGGCCGTACAAGATTCTATCAGTGGATCGACACCGTATCACCGTGCGGTGTTCTCCCCGTCTAGGGGGGACCCTGGTGTGCGCTGCTCAACACCTGAAGCGTTACCATGATCCTGAAGACCTCTGTGGGGAGGAGTGGGAGCTGAACGACGAGGAAATCGCCGCTCTGGACCTACAAGGGCCTGCCAGCCCTATGGAAGTTGAAGGTGAACTCCCCGACATGAACGCCGAGGAGATGGCTAAGGAGGGCTTCTACCTGGTGAAGTCTGTCCTACGCCACCACTATCGCCAGGGTTGGCGCTTCTCCACCCTCTGGGAAGGGTTTGGAGTCGAAGAGGCCTCCTTGGAGCCCTTCTCTGCGTTTGTTCTACCTGAGGGACGCCTAAACTCAGTTCTGGTTGACTACTTGTCCCAGAACATCCTTGGTGAGTTGCTGAGGCTCGCTGAGACGCTTGCCTCCAAGACTAAAGCTAGGGACTGAACCTTACCCTTACCTGCCAAAGCGTATGTGTGAGTGTGCTATTCCTAAGGTCCTGGGAGCAAGCAGCAGAAGTGGTGTCCTAATTATACCCAAGTCTGCACGCTTGCTAAACCCGGAGGGTTGGCTTATTGATGCCACGGGGTACGCCCCGGGTCTCCCCTCCCCTAAGCGCACAATTTCTGTGCTGGCGCAAAACCTTTGGGGAATACCCAGCGTACTAATCCAGGTATTGTTTTCCCTACCTATCTGTCTACTACAGGGAGGGGTGGCCAAAAGCTATGAAGGCATGAAAACGCCGTTTTGCTAAGTGGCCAAAACACTGACCTAACGACTGCCACAGCCCACCAACCCTGCTAAAATTGCAGGAAACGGGTGGGACAGTGACACACCCACTACAGGTCCTACACACCCTACAGTGGCACCATCCTGGTGGGCGAGCACTGCTGCAACTGGCTCAAGCCCCCACTCAGGACTACCACACCTACACGCACACTCTACTGGGTGTTGTTGAAGAACATGTCGTGGGTCCTAACGACCCTCCTGTGAAGAAGACAAGAGAACACAGCGCTGCTAAGCAACCGTGGCCTAACAGGGGACGTCAGAACGCGTTTCCCCTGCTAGGGCTTGGAGGGAAGAGGTGCTCTTTTGCGTGCACGGCGCAGATGTCGATGAAGTCGGACTCCCTGCTCTGCCACAGGCAGAGGCGGAGTTACTTGTTTGTGTGATCTGCGCCCTTGTTTAGCAGGGCATGAAAAAAATGGTATGCTGCTGCACCAATCACCCTACCTGCCCACCTGTAAAGCAAAGGCAAATGAAGGGGTGTTTGCGGCTGAGGAACCAAGCCACACTCCCCGTATTATACGGTTCTCAGTGTGACCTATAATACACTGTCCGCAAACGCGCTGAAGGATCAGCTCCCCTGTCAAGCAAGCAAGCGTTAAGGGACTCCTCAGGTTCTCTTAAAGAACGCACCGAGGAGCCCCTGGGTAGCCTAAACAAGGTTTACCGTGCGCACTTCGCGTGGCCTACCCTTTAATGCGTGTGTGAATGCGCGAGCATGCACGAGTACCTTGGGCAAACCTGCCCATCTGAACCTCAATCACGAACTCCACCAGGGGGTGGCCCCGCCTGGGCTTGTCCACCTTACCTACCGCTGGACAGTGAACCAAGGTGAGGCGGAAAACGAAGCGCAAGCGAAAACGTTGCTATGCATCAGTGTGTATGTTCTAATCAGTGCAACAAAAAGGGAGGTTTGTGCTGTAAGAGCAGTTGTCACAGTTGCCCCGCATTGCACCGCAGGGCAGGACCGGTAGCCCCCCGTGACAACCACTCCCTGGCCGAAGGCCATCTGTTTTTCCCTAATCTCACCTCTAATCATTCACAATCTTTCTAATCTAACCCTCTATCGTTGTTAGCGCTGCTACAAGACTCGTTCACGGAGACACGAGACGAGCAATGTGTATGCGGCATACAAGACGAGCATACCTGTAGTTTATACCTGATTCATTGAAGTCTTTTTTGTTGATTTTCGAATTCTTGAATTTTTGAAACTTCTATTAGTGTAGGTGGAATCTGTATGTTTTTTTTTTAATGTGTGTCTCGTCATTTTCAAGACTACGTGAGACATACGTTTATAATGCCATTATTTCTGCATTTTCCGGCGCTTCGCTAGGAGCCGCTCCTGCGCGCCGCCTTTTTTTGCGTAGGAATTTCTTGATTTAGAAAAACCTAGAGATGACTATAATTTTTATAAAAATGTGCTTCTGATGCACAATTGGATTCTGCTCAGGTGTGTTGTCTTAGAAAAATTCTAGGCCGTCATTTGACGGATTTTGGTGTCGTCGCTTCGCTTTTGCGTGGATTCGTCCATAATTCTCCCATTCCTGCCACTGCGGATACCCACGCGCAGCCTCGCTGAGTAAGCTGTGTTCGGGCCGAAACGCAGTAGCCTGGAGAGACTGAGCAGAACCCAAGACCCCACCAAGGGGCAATTTAATTTTTTCACGACTCCCTTCGCCCTAAGACAGGTCACAGGTCGCCAGCAGGTTTACGAGAACCCATGCGAGTGTGTATATTGTGTCTTGCGTTGGGTTTGTGTCGCGCTGCGTCTTGGAGGGAGGGATGCACATGCACATGTTTTGGCATGCTCCCAAACTAACCCAACCAAGCCACAGGAGCCCCGGCAGCGCCATGAGCGCTGAGTCTTCTGTAGGAAATGTTACATACAGAGCAGCAAAAGAACGCCAGCCATGGTGAGCGCCCATTTTTCTGTGTGAGGGAAACTATAGGTATTTTAAAGTAGATGTGGAAACCAAGGAAAGGCCAAGAAAAAATCCCCTTTTCCTAAAATGCGACAGTGGTGGCCACCACAGCACAAGGGGGGAGTAAGAAAAAGTGCTTTTCCAATGCTTTGAGGCATACTCTAGCTGTATTAGAGATGCACTGAGCATCCAGGCATTTTTATCTTAGTATTGGTCCCGCCAAAAGTGGTGATAACACATTTTGACCTATGGAACCAAACACCCAATCAGGATGTGGAGTGCACCCCTTAATCCCCTTTCAATGTGAGGCAAATCATCTTTTCCTGAGTTGACTGAGAACTGACATTCCCAAGGCAGAGCCTATGAATTTATCTACGTTTTTCCATGAATTCTTAGCTATCCTAGTGGTATGCACCCTAGGGGGCTGGGCACCTCTTTTTGAGAGGTCCTGGGTTCAATTCCTGGTCAGCCTAGCTAAGTAGGAAGATCCCATGTGACATGGCAGTGACCTCATCGCCACATGCCCTGCCACCTCAGCACATATGGGACCCAAAACAAAGACTGCACATCTCCTGAGATGGCACTATGGAGATAGAGTGACCATGGGGCAGTTTTCCAACTCTTTTCCTAAACATTTCAGCTATCTTTGTGAATATGCAATCCGATTTGACCTGAGTTGCAGTTTCTGTGAATATCCTTGCATCTTTCACTGTTTACACTGCAGCCCTTCATGCTTTGATCCTGATTCTCTTCCCCTTGCACACCTCTGGCTTGGGCTATCCTGGATTTACTATATTTCAGCAAACAAAAGCTTTTCATCTCCAAAAACAAGCAGCAGGAAACCCTACACCAACAGCAAGCAGCAGGAGAGACAAAAACACAGTGTTGAAACCACTATAAACTTTTCTCTATGCAGGACTACGGCTTAGGACTACGCGTAGGACTAAAGGATCTGCCCACATTGCGCACGCGCATCCACATCAATTTTTGACAGAACTGAAAACCTTTTTGTTTTATCATAGTACATTTCTGACAGGGGGGACAGATGCATCGTGTGCCAGGTTAAGGGATGTGCATTTCCTGGCGCTCTGTAGCTCTTAATTTCGCAAAACTATGTCTGCCAAATCCACTGCCACTGCTGCTTGGGACTGGAAGGACCCCGAGGACGCAGACCAGGCTCCGGGTCCCCACCCAATCAGCGCACCCATCCAAGTACCCCCATCGCCGCCCCACGACCCTCATGTGCTGCCCCCCAAAGGATTTAAGAAGCCAAGGAAGGGAAAAATTGGGAAGGGAGGCAAGGAAATCGAGTTGCCGGACGAGGCGTACGAGAAGGATGTGGAGACTCCCACGGAATATTGGTGGTCCCACCCGGATGGTATGTGGTTGCAAACATTTCGATTTGGTTGTGCGTTTCACGTCATTTTCATGCAAAATGCGTGCTTTCCCTATCCTACCTCCATCCTACCTATTCTTCGTGTTGCAGAAGAGGATGAGGTCGCCTTTGATGGGGCCCAACCGTGGCATGTCAATTGGTATGACAGCCTTCGCGAACGACAACGTCGCCAACTTCACGCGCAACAACCCCAACCAGACGACCCACACGCGCAATGGCAAGAGGAGATTGAGATCGAGCGCTTGGCTGACATTGCTCGTACTCCAAGTCCAAGTCCAAGTCCAACTCCGCCGGGCACGCCAAAGCACTCCCCGGAACCACGAACCGAGGCGGAACGTGGTATGCACCACTACGCACCATTGCACCATGGCAGGTGTTACATGGTTCGGTTCCTTCAGCGTCAACCCTTGTTTACAGCAACAATGGAGCAAAGGAAGAAGGACTGGGAGGGGAGACGCCGTTCGCCGGAGCCACGCGCCGAGGGTGCACCCAAGACGCCAAGCGAGCGAGGTATCCCCGTGGTGGCGTCACTTGTCTGCTTGTCCTTTTTGTGTTCATTGTGCATTTTTTCTTGTTTGCCCCTTTTTTCACCCGCACATTGTACATTTGTTGGTGGGTTTGTTTAGGGAGAAAGGGTGCGGAGGAGCTCATTCGGAGGATGAAGGAGCGCAAGGAAGCCAAGGACCGTGAGGAGGAAGCGAAACGTAAGGAGTCAGGTATGTGCCTTTCCCATCCTCTTTGCCGTGCCGTGACAATGGCCCATTACGGGCCCATATGTGCATGGAAGCGTGTTTGGGTTTTGTTTGGGTTAGGTGACACAAGCTTGGAGTGGGGTTTGGGAGCGGGCACTCGTCTTTGAGGCGTTAGCAATGGCCCATTACGGGCCCATATGTGCATAGAAGTGTGTTTGGGTTTTGTTTGGGTTAGGTGACACAAGCTTGGAGTGGGGTTTGGGAGCGCGCCTCTCGTCTTTGAGGCGTTAGCAATGGCCCATTACGGGCCCATATGTGTATGGAAGCGTGTTTGGGTGTTGTTTGGGTTAGGTGACACAAGCTTGGAGTGGGGTTTGGGAGCGCGCCTCTCGTCTTTGAGGCCTTAGCAATGGCCCATTACAGGCCGATATGTTCATAGAAGCGTGTTTAGGTTTTGTTTGGGTTAGGTGACACAACCTTGGAGTGGGGTTTGGGAGCGCGCCTCTTGTCGTTGGCACACTTTACTGCATGTATCCTTTTTGCAGCATTGGTCAGCACCATGCAGAAGGACGAGGTGCTGGCCATCGCTGACCCCAAGGACCGCGAGCTCGTGCGGTTCAGTGTGGGGGAGACCTTCGACGCCAACGTCAAGGTCTTGCAGGCTGTGGTTCCCCGGCCCCAAAGCACAGGCCCGTGCGACAGGTACATCGTGCGCCGGGGTCTGCCAGGGACCCCCCTTCGCGAGGTGGCGCCGCGGGGTTCGCGGGGGTGGCGCATTGCCCCCCACATGGGACCCCCCGGCGGTGGTTGTGGGTGACGAGGAGGGCAATACCTTCATGGGGGAATGGTATTGCCCTCACGCTTCCATTAGTTCTTTTTGGGACGCCAAAAAGAACACCAAAAAGCGGGAGGAACATTCCGCAATGTTCTGGGGGTGGGGGAGGGGGGCCAACCCGAAACATTTTATTTTCGGGATTTTTGACTTCACGACCGTCAAGGTCGCGGAGGATAGAGAAGAGCGGGGTTTGCCCGCATGGGCAAACGAGAAGGTGGAGTGGGAGGTGCCCTGCGAGCTCCTCCTGCCCCTTGCGCACCAATTGGGCCGGGCGGTCAGCTAAATTTTTTGGGACAAGGGGGACTTGGGGGACGTGAGGGTGCCGGCGCACCAACACGCGGAGGAGGTGTACCAAAGGGGTGAACATCTCCGCCTCCGTGAGTGGTCGCCCGACGACGTCGCCGACTACGAGGAGCACCTACGGTATTTCCGGGGGGACCATGTTTTTGTGGGGGGGGAGGGGGTGGAGAGGGCTGAAGAGGAGGAGGGGGAGGAGGTGAAGCCGGTTCGGACCCCCGTGGCCATCTTTGGGTCACTTGGGGTGTAGTGTGATAGGTTTGGCCATTCCGGCTATGAGCGGCCATATTCAGTACCGAGGCGCCGCCAGCGGAGATTTATATATCAGAATATCAGGAATCAACAGGGTTTTTTTATCATAATGTTTCCGTAATTTTTCAGCCTTCCGTTCTGATTATCCATGTATCGGCGACTGTCAGTTGGCTCGCGATTTTGCGGTAACCGATTGGTGAACTGTTATTTCCAGACATTTTGGCGGAAACCCCGATGAAGGGTCAGATTTCATCAGTAAAGGGTTTGTTGCTTTCGCAATTTTCTAAATATGCACTCGAAATTTTAATCTGAATTTTTCGCGATGTCGAAATCGGATTTTCGACTTCGACATCGCCGCACTTGATTTGGTCTTCTTCGAGTGGTCATATTCCTTTCCCTATGCCCAAATCAGATTTCCCTTATACTTGCCACCCATTTGACTTGGAGATATAAGGGAAACAAAAGTGAATCGTGGGACCACTTCCAAGGGCTATATCTACGCGCGAGTGTGAGGAAAGAGAATAAGGAAGGTTGGGTTGCAAGCGCCTTAGTCTCAACTTAATTTAGGAAGCATCAAACGCCTTTGTTGTGTACACATGCCCGGTGTAGCAAGGGATAAGCATCAAGAGGGTAGAAAGGGATATATAACTCTTGGACCGTGCAACCGAATATTTTATTGCGACTTTCGAGTGTACCGCATGAGTGTTGGGGTTGCATAAATACTTTCCTTGGGTTCCCACGTATTTTTAACGTGAAGTTATGTCCATTGAGGGGCATGGCATACCATGGTGGGAGCCACTTTTGAGAGTATGTGTTCTATGCATGGTATGTGCTTCGATATGCTCACGCCCATGTTATATATCTTCGTGTGGCCGAAGAGATGGGGAGCCACACGTGACAAGGGCTTTGCCCATGTCCCAATTGTGGAATTCAAAGCGCTAGACTAAGTCCACCGCTTATGTATTGCTCATGGTATGTTTGGCTAAGAGATCCATGAGTGCACTCCCATTTTCATGGGGCATGTAGATATGAGTGGCGAAGGTACCTCCATGCGCCCGACTGGGGATCCAAGTGGGGGAATTGTTCGCAAATGGTTCCAATCATTTGTGTATTGAACCATGAGCGGATATCATGGGTGAGCATAGAGATATACTATCATGACAACTTTGTATTTGGACATATTTTCATGTTTTTGACCTCAATGTTTGCTCATTTTTGCATTTTGTGTACTTACCTGGTCGGCAAACAGCAAGAAGCCTATTGAGAGTCGAACTATGGTATGTTGTTCATATGTTGGCATATGCTTTGGAGTTGAACACCACCATATGCCGGATCGCGTACTCCATTCGGCTTGGTGCACGAAGGATTACAAGAATTGGTCTCAAGATCATGGGCTGACTTGGGCAGTGCGTGGCGCCCACATCTGAAGGGGTTTCGAGGGTAAAGTGGGGATGTACATGGGCATTGGCCTTTGGTCTCTATCCTCCATGGATACTAGACTTCGATTCCATGTATGCTCTGAGCCTTCGGATAATTGGTAACTTCAATTTTGAGCATATATTTGATATATGGCCAATATGGTGTGAATTGGCAGTTTTTTTGGCATGTTATGAGTTCAAACTCATGGGGCATATCTCTAAGCCCATTCGAGTCCAAGTCCAACCAAGGTTATGTCAGGGTAGGGCATGGTCCTGAGTGCCACCCTAGGCCATGACACGCCACCTCCCCTTTTGGGCTAGGATTTGGAGGCTTGGGAGTGAACACATTTTTGGGGTTTATGTAGTGACTTTTGGAACATGGCATTTAGCCATCCTATTTGACTGGGTTCAGGGCATCATGTTGGTGAGTCAAGGGAAGGTCCTGAGTCCAGGGAATGAGGGGTCTATGGCTGAGTCTGTGTATGTTTACCTCTTTCCCCAACTTTGCTTTATTTGTGTTCATATGCCAATTTCAGGGCTTTCTTCCTTGGTGCAATTCTTGTACATGCCCGCCACCGTGAGACGACCGGTGTGCTGAACGGAAGCCCGCAGTGTGGATTGGATTGTGAATCGGGTTATTGCTGTATTTGTGGGATCTGGTTGCTATTCAGGGTTGAAGGAGGATTTTATTTTCTATATTTTTGGATTTTGGACCTTGGAATTTGAGGGATGCAATCGTTGATCCGGAGTAAATCAGCAGGGGTAACAGGCGGAAGGGGCACAGCGGGGGCCGGTCCTGGTAGGGACCTTCTTTATGGTAGCAGAGGCTTACCTGCTGCCCCTACCTACCCCGACCCGGGGACTTGGGCCCCTATGAGCCCTGCCCAAGTACGCCCCGGGTGCGTATTGTGGACTCGGTGGAGACCACGCCGGAGATTGGAGCCATAGAAGAGCCGAGACGTTCAAGAGCATGGCGAACTCCGGAAGTTGAAGCCCGAAGAGAAGTACGACATTCGGGAAGAGGAGGACCTGACATGGAGGACCTGGTCTCCATGTGTGAGCGTCGCTGCCGAAAGGCATGCAACCTCCGCTCCGCCGCGGAGGAATCTGAGGAGGCCTGCCATTCAGGCAGCAGTGGAGGACGGGCCCGGCGCTACCGGAAGCGCGGGTCACCCAAGTCCGCGGCAAGTACGCCGGGGCTATGGATACGGACCCTAGCCCGGTCAGGCTGTGGGAATCCGAGGGGCACTCCGAGGGCTATCGGACGGCCTATGAGCAACCCTCGGAGCCGGAGGAGACGGCCAGACCGCCCACAAGGGCGAACACGGCCCCAGAGCCCGCCCTGAAGCACGACGCCGAGGGCTTGGAGAGGCCAGCCAGGGCCAGGACGGCACCTGTGCCCCGGCACACGGGACCGGATACGAACGCCATAGGCGATACGCCCATGGGCGATGAGTCTGAGGCGCCGGGAACCGCGGGATGCGCTGGAGCAGGTGGAAAGCACGCTGAGTGCCACTGCGAGCACGTGTCCTTCCTCATGGGCAAGTACCCAAAGATGGGGATGGACGCCATCGTGCACCGCCTCGACAGCCTGGACAACGCGAAGGACGGCCTAGAGGAGGACGTTGCCAGGATCCTGGATGACCAGTCGGCCGCGGAGAAAGACATGGAGGAGCTGCGAGCGGAACGGGACCGGTACCGGGAAAATCTGGAGCTGGCCCTGGAGAAGCAGCAGCGAGTGGTGGACAGCCTCCTCCACCTGGTGGAGGACATGTCGGGACGCCTGAAAAGGCTAGAGGAGCTACAGCCCCTCGCCTCGGGTCCGGAGCTCCCGGCAAAGCCGGCCGCGGCAGAGCTGGTGGAGCGGGTTAAGACCCTCAGGAGCGCCATGGAGAAACCCATGGGCGGCCCTGCAGAGGCACCATACGCGCCTCCGCGTGTTGACCCGGGTGCGCTGCCTTTTGTTCCCATGTTCAGCGAATCCACAATGCTCGGGGAACAAACGGCACCGGCTTGGTCCATGCGGGAAGGGCACGTAACCACGGACCCGAGGAGCATGACGGTACAGATGTCCCACGCCGCCCAGGATCTACCGCCAACTACGAATATCCATGCAGTTTATGCGGAAGAGGAGATCCAGAGCCAGACCATGCAGGGGCGAACCATGGGAAGCGCCGACGGACACGGTTGAGGCCACCCAGGCGGAAATCTGTGGGCGAAGGACCCCACTACGGGGATATGGACAGCCGATGGAGCAAGTCCTTCCCGCATTCCAAACCCCATGGGTTCAGGCCCAACCGGACCGTACTCCATGGAGGGAAGGGATGTACGGGGAGTGTACTCACACCCCCCGGCCACAGGTGGTATCCGTCTCGGTGGAGTGGTGGCTGGGGACGTCGGAGACGCCATCAGGATTGACGACCTCAGGGGAATCAAAATCCCCTACTACGATGGCAACCCCTCCAACCTGGATGACTTCATCCTGGATTGGGAGGATTTTGCTGAGGAGGTCGTCGGCGAGATGCGGGGAGCGCCACGGGATAAGTGGGTATGCCGGACATTCCCACACCGGCTGGCGCAGGACCTGAAGGAGGAGCTGCGGGATCAGATCCGGGAAGGACTGATCAGGACGGAGCAGGCCTGCCTCCAGTGGTTGGAGGATGAGAAGCGGGTGGACGCTCCGAACCAGAAGCTGGAGGACTTGTGGTCCATCCCGCTGCCGCTGGACCGTGGTGAGTTGCGGGTCCGGGAGTGGAAACGGTATCTGCGGAAGTACCGCAGATGCCTCAAGCTGGTGGAGGACTGGAACGAGGCCAGCGAGATCCGCCACTTGCTGAAGGACATCCTCTCCGGCAACTGGAAGAGGAGAGTGGAGGACGAGGAGAAGAAGAGAGCGAAGAAGCGCGTGGCGGTGAGGATCATGGCGGCGGAGGATACCCATGCGGGTATCATGGAGTTCTTCAGGAGGAACCTTGGCGAGCCCAACCGGATGTTGGGACTGAAGAACGCCGTGTACGTGGAGGTATTTGGAGACTCCATGGGGCAAAGGTTGCTGCGCCTCAACAACGTGGAGTGGAGGCGCGGGGAGCCGCTGAGGATGCAAGTCATCTTCGCCCGCATGAGCCTGGACGAGATCGTGAAGTACATCACGGTGGAGTTGAAGCTCAATGCGAAGAACGAGGCCCACGTGCAGGATCGACATGGTCATGGACAACGAGGCCACCGAGAAGACCGCCACCATCGGGAGATCCAGGAGGACACGGCCAACTCCGCGGAGGATGGTACTGGAAGTGGCCAAGACCACTGGTCCCGGGAGGATCACGAGGAGGCCCATTTCTTCGCGTTTGTCGCGCACAACGTGAGGAACCATGGGCAGGATCGGTCCAGATGGAGCCAGGTGGGACCCAAGAAGGGCAAGGAGCCAAGGAGGATCGGGAACCCACCGCTCTCGTTCCGAGAGTACAGGTCTCAGCACGACGGGTGCTGGGTCTGTTATGGCAAGGGAAACAACCATGCACACGACCACCGTCAGTGCAAGGTGTATGAGGCGGACAAGAAGGCCTACTTCGCCGCCCACCCCGAGAAGAAGCCCAAGGAGCAGCGGAATTTCCGATTGGAAGGCGAAGGGCGGAGACGGGGGAAAAGGCCAAGGCAAAGGCCAAGGAAAAGGCGGAGGAAGAGGCTATGGTGGTGGACCTGGCCAAGACCAACGAGTGAGGTCGATGGAGGAAGTTGCTGAGGACATGTTGAGGACGTTGGAGGAACTCAAAGCCCAGCAACGTGGTGGACAAAGTCCTGGCGGATCGCAGCCGGAAGGGGCTGCGGGAAGTCAAGTCTAGAGGAGCCCCCACGGGAGTGGGACCTCAGAGGTCTCTCCTCCGAAAGTCAGTGGAATCCCTGAGGAATCAGAGGCACATCGGGTGCCGAAGAAGGCTCCGGAAGAGCCGAAACCACTGAGTTTCGCCACTCCCAACCCCTGGAGCGCCCTGCCAAGGGAAGTACATGTGGGTACGGGACATGGCAAGAAGGAAGGAGCGACCACGGAGAGCCCCGTGGACGGGCAGGACCAACCCAAGATCTACACCATCCGTGACCATACCCTTGCAGTCCTGATGCACCCGGACGTGCTAGAGTTGCATGCCGTGAGAGTCGTCCATACACCTCATGGCGACGAGCGGCAGTTGCACTTGAAAGTGCGAGTACGGTGCGGACGAGAGGAGAAGGTGGTGGATGTGTTAGTGGATACGGGTGCCCAGGTGAGCCTGGTCCGGAGAGGGTTGTTCAAGGAGGAACACCTGCAGCCCAGCCGGAGACCGGTCCGCCTGAAGGTCGCCAACGGAGAGATCATGGGTGGGGGCACCCATGAGGCCACTATCAGTATGGAATTCTGGGAGCATGAGCGCTTGAACCGCCCTGATCTGGCGAAGAGAAGCACTCTATCCGGGAACTTCTATGTGGCCGACATTACCGATTGGGATATGATCATGGGATATGACTTCATGGTGGCAAATGCCATTGGAGCCCTTCCCCATCGCGCAACGCTGGTCCGGGAGGATGATGAATGCCTCACATGGCTGTCCACGGATTATGCATGCGGATCATCCCAATGGAATGCTGAGGAAGAGGATCGGATCGTCCGAGCGGTGCAAGCTGTGGGTGCCAAGTCCAGAGGAGACCGCGGAGTTCAGCTCACGGAGTATGGAATGGCGGCACAGGTGTATGACAGGATGATCCAGACGCTGGGAGCCGAAGCGCCCGAGACGGACGTCTTCGCTTCCCGGGATGCCCCACTTTTGCGGAAGTGTAGGAGGCATTGGCATCGAGGAGACTCAGCCTGGCACAGGCATTGGGGTTTGAAGGAGTGGGGGCCCATGTATTGGCATGGCTCCCTGGACAACACCAGACGTACGGTGGAGAAGATCGTCGCGGATAGGGCGAAGGGGATCCTGGTCATAACCGGCATAGGGTCCGACCCATGTCCGCTGGAAGGTCTCAAGTCGACGCTGGACTCCATCACCCTGAACGAGATGTCATTCGGGCCAGAGAAGGAGCTGTTCATCGACGCCAAGGGTGTATCAATGCCCTCCCCGGGTCAAGCGTGGGGTACCAAGGCTTTCCTGGTGGATGGGGCGCAAGCCCAGCCCACGGGTGATGAAGCATTCATCCGTAGGGTGGAGGCGGCACCCATGAAGGTCATGTTTGAGCCCAAGGAGGGGACGGATCAGCCGATGGATGGCATTGACATCCTGTTCCACTCCGAGATCGACGACGTCGTCAACTACATGCGAATGGGGATGCACGACCGTGTGGCAGCCAAGAAGAGGCGGGCCATGGTCACATCTCCGCATTGGTGGGATGACAAGATGTTGGTCACCGGCAAGTACGAGTGAAGCAGTACCCAGAACCTATGGCCCATGGCCCGGAAGCCTGTGAGCCGTCACACCCGTTATGGCCCATGGCCCAGAAGCCTGCGAGCCGTCACACCCGTGCGGAAGCCGTTCACACCGGCTATCCCTGTTCTCTAACCCGTGAAATCTGGAATCCGATTTCTAACCAATGAATCGATGTCCCTAGCACCCCAGGGGTAACGCGGGGTTGCACAGTGCAAAAAAAAAATGAATCGATGTGGATTTACCGTGATTTTATTGTCTTGATCGATTTTCGGTCAGAAATCGGTGAAATAACCGATTTCTACCGCGATTTCCAATTGTCGTGACATCGCCGCCTGATGTCGCCTGTTCGTGCGCCTTCGTCGCTTCTCCGTGGCGAGTTTTGTTCTGGACTTTTCTCGAGTACCTTTGAGGTTCTAAGAGAACTTAAGGGCGGAATCTAGAGGGTATTTAATGTACTTTCATCTGGTGTGTTCACCAGAATTTTTCGCCGTTGCGTTTTCGAGAAAATCAGCGCGCAAGGCTTTCCGTCGATCGTGCGAACTCATGCTTCTCAAGGACCATGAGTTCGGACGGAACCCTACATCTCCCCCCTATGTCTTTCATCCATGCCCCTTTCACGCGGGCGTATCATCTTGTATAGGGAAGCGGGCAATGGCGGTGTTTTAGGCAGCCTATGGGTCTCGCAAACCCAAGTCGTTTGCGTGCGCAAACGCTAACTTTGTGGCCTTGTGAGCATGAACGTTAAAAACCAGACACAATGCTCACAAGACCAAAAGCCCGAGGCCATTTTCGTTTTACGAGCGAACTCAACGATGGCTCCACGCAATTCAATGCGTACCAAAACTCTTTTTTCAAAAGAGGGCAAGTTTTGGTCGAAAATACCCTACGTGCTCATTTGGATCAGGTACTTCACACAGTGGTTTTACCCGGTTTAACCCGGTTGAACTCGGAAGGGGCGCGGTTGAACCGCTGAACCGCGGTTGAACCGCGGTTGAACCACCGCCAGCGCTGGCGGTGGCGGCTGCGCCAGCGGCGCGCGCGTTTCTGAACAAAATATTTGCATAACCGCCTGAAACTGACGCGTGACAAAGCTTTTTTAAAAAAAATTAGAAAATGTCCCACCACTGGCTGCAAGTGGTGAACGACCACTACAGCGGGTGGGGGGACCAACAGCTGGTGGACGACTTGTTCACCTTTTTTTGCACAAACGGCACGACAAAACGCCTATGGACACAGCTTGCTGACCGGGTGGGTAACACACAGAGGGCTTCCAAACAGACAAAAAGGGCTACAAAAAAAGCTTTCACAGGATCCGACGCCGTGCGCCTCATTTTGGACCTTGGGATGCCGAAGCGAAGGTATGTGGCACAATGCGCACATGCCTACAAGTGGTTCAACGGGGTTCAACGGGGTTCAACGGTGCGGTTGAACCCTTATCAAAAATGAACAATTGTGATTGCGCTTCGTGACAACGTTTGCACGCCAAAATAATCGCTTAATGTTGCCGAAAGCATGAACATATGAGTTGCAACGCGTTGCCCGCGTCACAAATGTGCATACTTTGTGGTTTGTACCATTGCACGCTTTTTTTTTTTTGCACGCAACCCATTCAACCGCCGGGTCAACCGCGCACTCTATCCCAATTTCTCGGTTCAACCGTCCCTAGGTACAATTTTGTTCTTGTTGTCCGACCTGGGGACCCAGTTCCTCTTGATCTCCTGGATCTCCTTGGCCAACTCGGTCCCCACCGACGACATCAGCTTGGCCAGCTCGTCCTTGTCGACCTCCACTTTGGCTTCCCGGATACCCGCGGGCGCACGCTTCTTCGACCCGTGCGCCTTCTTGTAAGCCTCCGTGTCGGCCTTGTGGGTGGGGCATGTTCGGTGGTCATGGTTGAAGCCTTTCTTCCTCCCATAACACACGAAACAGCCCTGCGGGTGAGCTCGTATGAACTCCCCAAAGGACAGCGGAGGGTCGCCAACGCGGCGAGGGTCCCTCTTCTCCTTCTTCTTCCAACCCGGCTGCACGGGCTTCCAGCTTCCCCGGTTGTTCCCCGCGCTCAGGTTGTTGGCCACGAAGGCGCAAACGGCCACCTCGGCGGGCTCATCGTCGTCGTCATCGTCGACGAGAGTCTCATCACCGTCGGCTCCCGCTGGGTCCATGGCAGCTTCCCCGCCAGGTCCCTCGCCAACGTAGTTGACGTCGCGGTCGCCGGGCCTCAACCCGCGGGTGTGGTGGAGGTTCCGGTACTCCTTGAGCACCTCCTCTCCAACCCACTCCAGGATCTCGTCGCAGCTCATCCGCGCCGGGATGGCCTGCAGACGGATGGTCTGGCCGCTCAGCTCACACTCGTCAAGGCGCCACATCGCGGTCTTCTCGCTATCGCCCGAGACGGTGATGAGGAGAGCGTTCCGCAGGGAGTGCCGTTTGACATCCCGGGCCACGTTCTTCCTCGTCCAAGCTACCACGTTCGTATGATACTCCTTGGGGAGCATCATCTTGACCGTGTGGTTGGACTTGGCCCGCTTGGATTCCTCCTTGGTGACCCTCTTGATCCATGCTTCCGGCAGCATGGAGAGCAGGCGAGCCTGCTCGTCACCCTCGTTCCAATCCTCCACGTTGCGGCGGAGGAGGGTGTAATGCCCTCGGAAGTCTCGCCAGTCCCGTAGGCGAATCTCCCGTCCATCATGCTGAAGCTTGATGGACTTCCACCGCTTGGCAGCCACCTGCGGAGCGTCCTGCCGCTCCTGCTCGTTGAGCCACTTCTTGGCTTCCTTGAGGGTCTTGATTCTCCCCTCCTTGGTCGCCACGAAGTATAGCTCTCCGAGCACTTCCGGCAGGCGGTACCTGAACCGTCTGAAGACATACTTCTCCGCATCAGCGGGATGCATGTCCTCAGTAACGGTTACCCCCCAATCGTCCAGCTTCTCAGAGAAGCGGTCGAGGTTGAGGAGGTTGCCGTCGTACATGGGGGGCTTGATGTCCTTCAAGTCTTCCCACACGGCGGCATCCGCGGCCTTGGAGACCATGAACGCCGGCCGCGAGGTCGACCCAGGTTCCCATCGGCCTCTCCCACGGACTCCCACGGCCGCCACGTCCATCTCCTCCATGGAATCCCTGTGGCTACGCCGCGGTTCCTCCATGTACGCTGAACCCAGATGTTCACGCCGTACTCCTTCCATGTATGCCTCCTCATCACGGCGCCGGCGGCTGCGTTCAGCGGCCTCCCGTCGTACACCACGCGGCGGGCTGATGTCCAACTCCTCCAGGTCCAGGTCCAGGTCCTCACCTTCGCCGACATCCCACTCCACGTCTCCTCTGGGGACCTCATCCCTGAGTCCACCATAACGTCCACCAGCCATTGGGATTGGCTCCAGGGCTGGTGCGGGGCGCCGGGGGCGTACCGGTGTCCGCGGTGGAGCACGGCGGTTGCGGTACTCCGCGCTGAGCCACTCATCACGCCACTCCTCACTGCCACTGCCGGGCGGCACGCGCTCCTTGCGGCGGCCCGCGCTGTGGTGAGAGGGGGCGGTGAGAGAGGGGGCACTGGCGCTGGGGCGACTCCTGGGGGCTCCGCCGGGGGCGTGAGGTCTGCCTGGACCTGGTCCGGGTCCCCAGCCGTCGTCCGACGAGCCAGACTCCAGGGATGGTTGGTTGCTGCCGACGCTCCCACGGGCTTCCAGCGCGTCCAGCCTCTGCTGCAGGCCGCTGATGACCGTGTTCAGCTGCCTGGTCTCGGCCCTGGCGATGTCCAGCTCTCTCTGCGCGCGCGCGGCGACCTCGGAGATGCGAGTCATCTCGCCCTTGCCCGTGTCTACCTCGCGCTCGAGGAACTGGACCCTCCTGCGGAGGTAGACAATCCACCGCCAGGTGGTATCCGGGTCGCCGTTCCCTGGTGGGTCGTCGGGGTCTCCAGGGGGTCCTCCAGGAGGGCCTCCGCCGGGTCCGCCCGGTCCAGGGGGTCCTCCCCCGCCTGGTGGTCCGCCTCCAGGGGGTCCACTTGGTGGGCGTCCTCCAGGAGGTCCTGATGGTCCTCCGCCAGGGGGTCCCGGTGGGTCTCCGCCGGGTCGCCTCGGTGGGTCCGAGGATGGGCGCTTCGTCGTGATGCCGAAGTCCATGTCGTCATCCTCGTCCATGTCGCCCCACCTGGGCGTCTCGGTCTCGGAAGAGCCCGAGCTCCGGTAGGGAGGAGGGAGATCCTCATCCTCACCTTCCGGTTCCATGGGGACGTCTCCGCCTCCTCCGCCCGTCCAAGCCACCACTTGGCGATGTCGGCGGCCTCGTTCATCCCCGTCGCTGGCGGTGAAGAAGGGGTCACTGTTGTGGGGGTGTCCGCCCGCTGGCCTCCGTGGCCTCTCGGGGGTCTTCCCCTTACCCTTCCTCCGTCGGTGGGCGGTGGGGCCACTGCTCCCACTGCTGCCCGTGTCGGCCTCGTCCAGCGTCATCTTGGAGGAGGCGTCCCCTTCGAAAAGCTTTCGAAGGGTCTCCACTCGTGATCCTCCCGGGGGAGTCTCGCGGCGGAGTTTGGCCTCTGCCTCCTCCATTGCGGCGGCGGTGGCTGCGGCAGCCCGCACTTCGGCCTCCTCCCGAGCACGAGCCGCCTCGGCATCCCGGGCCTGCTGCAGCCGCGCCTTCTCCGCTTCCAACGCCGCCAACTCCGCCTCCGTCCTGGCCCTCTCCTCAGCGACCTTCCATCACGCGGCGTCGATGGCGTCCTTCTTGGCGGCGTCCGCATGGGCCTTAGCCGTCGCTTCGGCGTGGGCCCTTTCCTCCGCCTCCTTCTTTGCCCTCTCTTGGGCAAGCGCCTCTTCCAGCGCCTTCACCTCGGCCTCCTTGCAGGCAATGGCTTCCTGCATCCGGCGGGCTTCCTCGTCGGTTGCCCTGATCCGGGCAGCCACTGCCTCATGGGCGGCCGCAGCCGTGAGACCGGCCGCGATGGCTGCCACTTTCGAGGCGTGGTAGTCCATGCCTCTGCCCCACTCAGTGGCCTCCTCATGGGCGATGACGACGGCGCCCTCCACGGCAGCGTTCTGCTGCGTGGCCCGTTGCCGGGCAACCCGAAGGTTGCAGGGCACCCCACAGGCGCGCTCACAGGCGCGCGCCACGTCCCTTTGAGCGGGAGCGGCGCTGCTGCTGGAGCTGGCCTGGTCGGCCGGCATCCTCCCGCGGTGGGCCGACTCCACGTCGCTGCTGGGGCCTGCTGGGGCCTGCTGGGGCCTCAGGAGCAGCAGACGGGGCTTGGCCTTGGTCTGCTTGGCGACTTGGATGTAGTCGCCAAGGGTGGTGGAGCCGGGGTGGTGACCGCCATTGGCCCGTAGGGGACTGGGGGCTGGGGTTCCGCCCTTGGCGCCCTGGGCGGCTTCGGCGGCCAGGGACTCCTGGTACTCCCGCCACTTCCGGTCCCGCTTCCTGTCCCCGGCGGACCGCTTCTCCTTCCCCGGAGACGCGCTGCTGCTGCCCTGCAGCCTGCGCTCGCTCCCCGGTTCCGGGAAGTTCTTTTCGATCATGTCCCACATGGAGACATTGATCGAGGCGCCCGACGGGTACTCGTTGGAGTTCTCGTCCTCCTCAATCCCGTCGGGGCGCAGCCCTTCGCCGGGCCTGTCCGGCCGGGTCCAGGTCTTCCAGCGCCTCTGCTGGAAGCGGAAGGCAAACCCTTCCGCCCGCAGCCAGTCCTCCACGGCCTGCAGGCGGTCGGGGGCCATGTCCGTGCGGTGCTCGAAGCTCCCGGGCATGCCGCCTTCGCACTGGGGGTGGCTGTGGCGGTAGTGCTGGTCTCATACGACCCACGCAGTAGGTGCGCTGCATGGGGGTGGGGCCGCGGCTACAACCTACCCGCTTCTTGCCAGTTTACCATGGCAGCGGGGGCATAGTTGGTCTTGAGGTCCTTGGTGTGCACTCGTTCCGCTCAACGAACTGGTCCTGGTGGTGTTTGTTGAGGCGGATGCTGCAGCACTGGGCTGGGAGTGCGGCTGGTGCTGGTCAGCCGGTGGTTGTGGAGGTGGTTGACGCGGCCTTGCTGGTCGGCCGATGGGACTCGCTGATGCAGGAGTCCTGGTCTGTGCACCTCCTTCACGGTCGCGGCGCGGTCAAGGTGATGCTCTGGACGGCGCTGCGGGCTCCGTGACGAACTCGGCGCTGTCGCTAGGCGGCGCTGCGAGCCTGCGCTGCGCTGCGAGCTGCTGCGCTGCGCTGCGAGCTGCGAGATGCGAGCTGCTGCGCCGCGCTGCTTGGGGTTGGTGGCCCCGAGTGGCACGCGAGGGCTGGGTAACCCCGCGGCGGTGAAACGCTTTTGACGCGTTCCCGTGGGGGGCCGGCCACGGGACGCTGCGGTGACACGCACAGGTGAGCAGGCAGGCAAAGCACTACGCTCACAAGGGCATCAATACGCTCGTGTCATGTGACAAAGCGTTTCAGAATCCTTGCCACTCTGAAATGAAGGAACCAAAGTATGTACAGCAACACATCAGGATATGTACACATGGGGTTAAGACTGGACTGGGGTAAGGGCATCACAGGACAATAGACACTCTATCCCAACTCGTATCCCAATCCCAGGTCCGACCCTCTCAGTGGCTGGTTGGGGCGGGGGCTCAAACACAACCCATGCCCTGCTCAGTCCGGACCCTGAAACCCTGCCAATAGGGGAGGTGTCCCGCCCAGCCACAGGCGAGTTCCTGGGAGCCAAGATACTCCAAGGCCAACCGACAGTAGCTCCCTATGCTCCCTCAACCGCGGGTCCCAACTCCTCTCTGAGCCAGAGATATGGCCCCGCCATTATCCCCTAGGAGTTGGTAGCTGAAAATGGGCTGTTTCAGCCCAAACTGATATTAGCTCCGAAAACTCCAAAATTGACCCCTCGTCTGGACCCACCAGAGGTAGGGATGAGGCAACTGACCCTATGCCCTTCGAGTATGAACTCCCTGGAGCCCTCACCCAACCTGGTTCCCTCTGAGGTCCCGGCATCCGGGCGCCACCGGTTCGCCAAGTGGGGTCAGGATGCCCAAAATGGCAAAATCGGCCGTCTCGGGCGACCGTCCAGGGTAGGAAACTTTGGCGATATTGACGCGCCAAGCCTTGATTCACAAACCTTGATATTCCCTTCTGGTCCCATGCCCTGGGTTATCGCTTGCTGTCACGCTGGCTGCTTACTGTTCACCGAGGGGATGACCACACGGACGGGGCAGAAAGCAACATGCGGTGCAAAGGGGGGGATCGTGGATCGCACCCAAAGTTGAATAACTCCGGATGAGCCGGAGGAGCAAATAAGAAACTCCATGGCGTTCAACCCTTGGTCATATGCTACAATATTCGCCCTTCATTCATGGCTAGATCCCGTGCACCATGGAGATATGGTAATTCCAATATGGCATACAATGGCAAAAACAGCGAAATTTGGCCAAAATGGCCCGCACTCATGATTCCATATCTCCATGGCCACGATGAGGATTCTTCCAACCAAAGATGCGATAGACACATGGGACCTAGGTCCCAATATATGCCACTTGCCATCCTTCATGGTCGCCTCTAGCTATTTTTCCCATTGGAGGGAAGGTGACACACGTATGGGGCAGAATGGCAACATGCCCCAACTTGGGTGACTCACAACTCTCCCATCGGGAGGAGAGGCCACATGGGGAAACATCCCATACGATGCGGGTTTATGTGCCCTCTCCGAATTGCCCTTACCCTTGGTCAAGTGGCGCACGCAACCTCGGGGGTGAAATCAGGGGGAGAAGGAGTTTGTGGCCATTTTGGGCAAAACGGCCAAAATTCACCCAAAGGTGGTCCCTTCAAATAAGGTAAAGGGACCAGTTAGACACCCACTGTCGCGGCGCAGGATCGCCAGGCAAATAAAGTTATCAGGAAATGACGATTTATAATCAAAGAAACATTTTCTTGAACATTATAAAAATAATCGAGATCCATCTGGCGATCCCGTAAATCGCCAGATAATACCGCGCGAAATCGCGTAAATTAGCGCCGCAAAGTTACGTAAGCCCTAATGTCACCACGTAATAGCAAAATGAATACTGCGCGAAATATACGATTCCGAGATTGATTCCCCTTTGTTTTTTTTCATTTTAGATAATGCGGTTGGGATCCCGTATCGGTAGAACTGCAGCTCGCCGGAAAATCAGGAACGCCTGTGAAACGCTGCCAAAGGGGCGTTCTAAGGCTGGTATGAGAGGTAAACGGAATGCAAACAGCGTCAACAGAACGGAACACGAGCCATACGCATCCTATCCTCTGCCGCAGCACACCACACACCTCGAAGAGGCCGTCGCTTGGGTTGCCGCTGGGCGGGGATCATTGAGGCAAGCCATGAGGCTGTTCACCGTGGACAAGAAGACCATCAAGAAGAACCTGCTCCGCTTCATGAACAGTGAGCGTGTGGTGATGGGACGGCCTGGGCCGCCACCCAGAGTGGAAGACCTTCATATGAGGAAGTGGTTGGAGCAGCAGCTGCTGAGTTCCTTGACCCCATACAAGCATGACATTGTGGAGGAGGCACGGAGACATGCAGAGGAGCACGGGTTCAAGCTGGGGTCAGGCAACAAGTGGTGGCGCCTATTCAAAGCACGCAACACGGACGTGGTCAGCCGTACCCCGAGCCTGGTGGAGAGTCAGCGTGCTGACAGTCGCTTGGACGAAGATCAGTGGCGAGACTTCTTTGCTGAAGCCTCCAAGGCCCTTGCAGAGGTGGACTACGACGGCCGGTACATCGTGAACATGGATGAGACCTCCTTCCATCAGAACTTCATCACCAGGGCAGCGGCACGCAAGGTGTACAGCATCAGGGGTCGGAGGTCAGTGCCGCGGCGGCAGGGGTATCAGCGGAAGGCTGTGACTGTCATTGCAGCAGTGGTTGCGAGTGGAGAGGCTCTACCGCCCACCCTTTTGTTTGACACCAAGACTGTGAAGGGAACCCATCTAAGGTACTGCGACCGAGAGGTTATCCTGAAAGGCACGGGAACTGGGTGGTCCAGTAGTGAGATCTTTGTTGAGTGGGTGGAGCAAGTCCTGGTTCCCAGATTGAGTCCGCTCAGTAATCCCTACAACAAGATCGTGCTGTTCTTGGACGGTTCAAGGACGCATCTTGGAGTGAGAGGTCTGACTGTGTGCAAGAAGGCCGGTGTGTCCGTTGTCCTCTTTCCAAGTCACGCTACAGACATAATCCAGCCTCTTGACCGTGCACTGTTTCGTGGAGTCAAGTGCCGGTACCGGCAGCTGCAGGACCAGTTCATCAAGAGCAACCTTGGGAGGAGCCTGGGTGTCGCCAGATTCGTTTCCTTCGTTGAGCACGCGTGGTATCAAACGTGCACCGGTGAGAAGGTCCGTACAGCGTTCCGCGTTACAGGCCTTGTACCGCACAGCGTGGAGACCTTCTTACGCCACGCCCCTGAGGAACGTCTGCGCCCTAAGCAAGAGGAGGCAGATGGCAAGTGCTTGGAGCTGCTTGCGCAGTTGGCATCCCGTACTGTACCGGCAACTGCCATCTGTCCCGCATCTCAAGAGTGCTCCGCATCCCAAGACTCCCCTTCTACCACCAGAGAAATGGGATCCCAAGCAACCGCAAGGACCATCACCATGGAAACAAAGGATGATGCATCGACGCTGCGCCTTGGTGGATGGGTCACGAAGACCAGCTTCCTTGCAGCCGCGCAGGCTGCGCAGCAAGAACGTGATCAGCAAGAGGAAGCCAAAGCGCGACGCAAAACTTCCAAGCAAGCAAGAAACAGAGGCATGCACGCTCAGGCACGGCAAGCGGAGCCCGTTGCTAAACGCGCACGCACATCTGCCGAAGCATCCGCTGCACCGCACAGCAATGGCAGGCTGAGACGCCCCCACACGAACGCCTTCGCCGGAGGGTCACGACATGTAAAGCGTGCCCGTCAGTGTGATGAAAGGTCTGCGCGTGCTGCCAAGCGTCAAGTGACGGATAGCGACACGTCCAGCGAAGACGAAGCTAATGCCTCCGCATTCGCGTGCTACGTGACGCATGACAGTGGTTCGTCCATGGACATCGACACAGATTAAAACTGTGGTTCTAATGACATCTCCTTCCCTCATGCCACTGTGCCATGCATGGCATGGCTAGTAGATTGTGTACAAGACTTGTAGAGTACATGACTTATAGAGTATATATGTCATGGGACACACTGGCAGACTTAGAATGATTGTGCTTTTAGGCACGGTCATCAAAAGTGCAAAGCCATACACTTTCAGCCAGGTACACACTTATGTCCATAAGCTGTCTCAGTGCTTCAAGTACCTTTACAACAGGTGTATGGAAGCATTCAGAAACTGTCACCGTGTTGCTCTGTGCAAGTGTGCTAGGGAGACAGTGCAAAGTTATACAAAGCAAAAGATTACCACGGTTTCCCCCTAAAAAAAAACCACTCCTTAATTTCCCAAAAAAAAAACACTGCTTAATTTTGAAAAGCATGGGTTTACAAATGGGAATACCTTTTGCAACAAACAAACATTGCAAGGTTTTAAAAAAACAAACACCTTGCATGGTTCTACAAAACGGGAGACATCCACCTTTAGCAAGAAAAAAAACAGTCCAAAATTTTGAAAAAAAAATTAACCTTGCATGGTTTTCCAAAACAGAAGAGTGCAACCTTTTGCCCGAAAAAACAAACATTGAATGGTTTTACAAAGAAATAAACATTGCATGGTTTTACAAAAAATTAAAAGTTGTATAGTGTTATGAAATAGGAGAGTGCAACCTGGTACATACAAATAGATTACAAAGTTTTCATTCTAAACAGCCTCTGCATGGCTGTACAATACAGGGCACATCAACCTTTTGCAACAGAATGAAATAGTACACGGTTGTAATAAAACAAATAAACATTGCATGCTTTTACAAAACACAAGTCATAAACTTTTGGTACGGAGAAAACACATCACGGGGTTTTGAGAGACAGAACCCTCTGCATAGTTTCACAAAAAGAAAAGAGAAAAACTTTTTACGAGAAACACAAACATTACAGGGTTTGTAAAGGAAAACAGGTAACACAAGCTTTTTATGGTTTGTAGTGTTTTAGGGTGTGCCCTGTTTATCCCCGGGGGTGTCCTTTTTATCCCCAGGGGGTGTCTTATTCATCCCCACCCTGCCCTGATAATCCCCAGGGTGGGGCTGAACTGGTCACTGGGGATGAACCGGTCCCTTTACCTTATCGTATCTCCGTATCACGAAAGAAAGGAGCCTCGGGCTTTTGCATGGATGCAAACCGAAGCTTTGCTTCCCTTTTGCAACAAGGGTTGAGGTTCAAAGCACAATGAAAGCATTTTTAACACCTCAATCCTTGAAGCACACTATTTATGGGAAAAAGTGCGTATATCGACGATATTGGCATGAACATATCTTTGGGACCTTGAGGAGCAAAAATATGAGCAAACACTTTTGGAGTAGGCCCATAGTAGGTGCTCTCAAACATGCACACTATGGTTAGATTGTCTCCGCCCACTCGTGTCATTAGTGCTTGCATATGAGCGCGTGTGCGAAGAGGCAATGTGGCACGCGTGCTCACAAGGCGAAATTATAGAAAATGGAAGACAAGGTTGTAAAAATCAACCAAGCGATCCACGATGTCCTTCGTGGTCTCTACTTTACATATTGCCTTGGTTCGAGGCTCAACTCTCCATAGGCTTCGAATACGAGCCTCGGGGGTTTGGCCATTTTGGCCTTACCCTACGTGCTCATTTGGATCAGGTACCCTTGAATTACCCAAGTGAAACCGTGGTTCAACCGAGTTCAACCGCGCACTTTCATTACGGCTTCCCCACGGTTGAACCCCTATCGAGGTACAGCAACAAATTGCTAAGTAGCAACCTGAAAACCGCTATTTTTCAGCCCTGCAAGAGATGCCACACCCCCTAAAAAGAATGTTTTTGAAAACCTTCTTACCTCATTGCTGCAAAACACTGGAGACATATTTCTCTTGGATCATATTTCACGGCGGTGGTGTTGTAGGTGCCAGTGGCGGCGGCTGTATTGGTGAAACCGCACGGCTTCACCATCAACTTTTCGTTAGGCGTGGTGACATACACCCCTGCGCCTTGTTTGGATTCCCCTTAGGACTTTGGACCCTTTTTAGTGAACAACAATTACATGCAAGCCTACACTTGATTGTCAGAAGCTTGTTTCCTCATAGATTGCACTAAAATGTAACCGGCTTTCGAGGTGGTTCAACCGCTGGACAGGCGCGCGGTTGAACCGGCTTCACCGGTTCAACCGCTGTTGCACGAAGCGCTACACAAAAAACACATCTTCACCTTGGGAAGCCAAACGTGACCAGTTCGTTCTGCATCGCCACAGGCAGACGTCCCCATGCAATGCCTGTGTACGGTACGAGCACAATGCGCTGTCCAGACCACGCCAGAGGCACGTGGGGCCTAAGAGCGTTAAACATGACCCCATATCGAGAATCCACAATGTGTCCCCATAATAAATCACGCCCCCAACGTATCCATGCAGGACGAGAAGGCCCATTTGCACAAAGTAGGGCACTGGTAAACAGTTCCCCCCCCACAAAATCACCCAGGGCTATTTCCCCCGTAAGGGGACTGTCATCCTTTGGATGCGTATGTACAAGCATGGGATGATCGCCCACCCCATGGACCACTGCGAGCGCAGTGTAGGTTAGTTGGGGAAGTACACTTCGGATGTGTGCGTTCACGCGCCGGACCAGTTCCGGATCTCTCCTCGTTTGCACTGCAACTTGCACACGGTGATGCCCCTGCACCATAACGGCCCCCCACAACTGCCTACGGTACCGTGCTCCATGTCCTTCCCGCCACTGCCACCCCCTCATTCCCTTGAGGCACGTAAAAAGTCAGTCGTTTGGGAGTGGCTCTTCCTTCACGTGTGGCACTGGTGCACCAACCTCTGGGGCTGCCTCTTCGTTATCTTCCTGCTTACATGCAGGCATTTCCTCGTCCTTCGGCGCTTCACCAACCTCCACAATCTCCTCTTGCCCAACCGGGGCTGCAGGCGAGTCCTCCCCACTGTGCTGGTGCTCCTGCACCCCTGGACCAGCAGACTCCACCTTTTCCTCTTTGACCACCTGTTCTTCACTCTCCTTTGGCTCTGGAATCACGGGCGGCGTCGGCACAGGAACCCCATTGTCACTGTCCTTTTCCGCTTCAGCTTCCGGCGCGGGAGTGACCTCCTTCTCCTCGAGTGGACTGTACGAAGGGGAGTCCTCCATTGTCTTCTTGCCCTCCTCATCGATCGCTTCAGCTTCTGGCGCGGGAGTGACCTCCTTCTCCTCGAGTGGACTGTACGAGGGGGAGTCCTCCATTGTCTTCTTGCCCTCCTCATCGATCGCTTCCTGTTTCTGGGCGCGGCGCTCTTTCAACGCCTCCTCGGCAGCGTGGGGGTTACTGAAGCTTGTGCTGTCCTTGACTGCAATAACGGGCCACGTTGTCCCAGCTGCATCGCCCTCCTCCTCCCACTGTGGGGGAAGGAAGACCAATTCTTCCCCCTTTTTGGGCCGGGGGGTCCCCTTCGTGGCTTTTCCCGGGGTACCCACGGCCAGACGTCGCTCGCCATCAGGACCGTCCACAATGACCCATCGAATCGGCGTGTTGGCCGCCCATCCGAACCGCTGTCGCAGCTGTTTGCGCGTGTCCTCAACCGCCAGTCGTCGTTGTTGGGCTTGATCCAGGCTCTGCAAAAAGGAAAAAATAGTGAAACCGTGGTTCAGGCGGTTCAAGCGTGCGGTTGAACTACACTTCACCGGTTCAACCGCGCACGCCTCCAGAGCTGACGCATGCGCCGATTCTGCCCTGATCGCTTTCTCCTCGTCGCCATCCTTCCATCCCGCAGCCAACTCTGTTGCCAGGGCCTTTACATCCCGCGCCGTGTCGCTGGGGAGCTTGCCGGAGTCACTGTCGGAACTGGGGGCCGGAACTACCTTCTTCTTCTTCTTCTTTGGGATATGCTTTGCGGCTGGGACCCATTCGTGCTCTTCAAAAAGGGGGTCTGACTCGTCCGTCTCACTGCTGTCCCGGGCGATTTTCCGCTTTTTCGAGGAAGCACCGCTGCCAGTTTTGGCTTTCTTTTTCGGCTTCTTGTCGCCAGAGACTTGGGCCTTCGCGGGCGGTGCTTCAGCCTTTGCACTTGGCCGCTTCTCCTTCCGGAGCTCCTTCCGGGCGGACTGAAACAGGGACTTCGGAACCACTTTGCTGCCAGGGGTGCTCGTCTCTTCGGGTGGCGGTGGTGCTGGAAGACGTGGAGGCTTGGGGGCCTTTCCACTGCTCTCGGATGCTGCACCTGCTCCAAGTGGGCGGTCCCACACACTCTTGTAGAACTGCTCAAAGCTCTCTCCCACAGGACTTGGTTGGGGCGCGGTGGTGACGGCTGGACCGGACTCCAGAGGCGTTGACCTCTGCCGTTCTGGCGCAGGACTGCCTTGCCCGGCATTGCCCAATTCCCGCAAGCCCCGCTGCACGCCACGACTCATGCGGTCGACCACTTGAGCGGCGCCAGGGATCTGCCGATACCACACGTCCCACCACTCCACGATGGGCATGGGTGGCCATCGCCCGCGGACGACAATGCCAGGGCCGCGCCGATCCACCACGAACATGTGCTCAGGCACATCACTGGCGGTCAACTGCAGAGAAAGCAAGGAGGCCGGTGAACCGCAGAAGTGGGGGAACGCGATTCAGTGTGTAGGAAGGTTACGCTCAAAAGTGCACGGTTGAAGACGGTGAAGGCGGTTCAGCCGCACGGTTGAACCCGCTGAAACGACGGTTGAACTACTGCACACCTGTTGCACCCCTTGGATCGCTTGAACCACACTTGGCTGCACGAATGGCGATGGTGCCATTGCCGGTGGCGCCGCTGCTGCCGTCGCGGCGCTTGCCTTGGCCTTCTTGTGCTTTCCCCCACCTGAGATGGTGGCGCCCATGGCCAGCATGCTGCTCGGAGTCGCCCTGTACCGCTGGACCTCCGATTCGTCGAACCAGCCTGGTGGCAACTCCACCGGGGCCTTGAAGAAGAAGCGCGGACCGTGTCCTGCGCTGTGACCACCGCCGCGGCCCACGGAGTCCGCGCCAAACCAGGACGCGCTCCTGGCAACACCGCAGCCCGCGGTGGCCCATATCCTGAACAGGGCATCCAGCCCTGGTTCGTCCAGGGACATGTGGCCCTGGGGGTCGCTCGACAGATCCACACGGAGCACCTACAATCAGAAAAACGCACATCAGAACATTCATAAACAGAAAAACACACAGCAACGAAACGCAGCATGCGGCATATCAAAACATCTACCAAAAGACCAAAAAACAGCAGCACAATCAACTAGCAAACAACAAGACAACAGCAGACCTTCCACTCCGAAAACTCCCCGGCGCTCGGGCACTTCGTCTCCCAGGGGTACGACTGTACCCCATCCTTGTCTTCTTGGCGGTGCTTCTTCATCCACAGCGTCATGGCACGGCGGAACACGTACTTCGGCGTCACGTCGGCCAGCCACCGCCACTCAGGCGTCTCGGGCGCCAGGGTGGTGTCGGGGTTGCAGGTGTTGTGGACCACCACTTCGTTCTTCAGCGGGAACTTGTCGGCCAGGTGGGGGGCTGGAGGCGCTGCCGCTGCTTGTGGCCCTGGCGCGGCAGGGGGATCGGCGCCTTGGCCCGTACCGAGTGCCCGCAGGCAGTCCTGCAAGGCCTTCCCCAAAGACTCGGGGTCCATGGTGCAAAGGCACCTGAGAGAAGCACATAGGATTTTATGACGTCCGAAAATCCCAAAACCTGCAGCATCAAAAAAAACACCCTTTTAAGTAGTTAGCATGCTGTAAATTGTGTTTGGGCGATCTGTGTGCCCGTACAACATGCTTTTTTGCATCCAGCACCCTCAAAATAGGGGTGGGGAGGTTTTCAACTGCTTTGCTGAGGCCAAAAAACACAATTTTTCACCAAAAAGCGGCCATTTTTTGCCGTTTTTTCCATGAAAAATGGCAAATTTTGGTGCATACGCATGCTGTAAATTGCGTTTTTGTGATCTGTGTGCCCCTACAACCTGCTTGTTAGCATCCAGCACCCTCAAAATAGGGGGGGGGGGGTCTTCAACTGCTTATCTGAAGCTAAAAAAAACTCAATTTTTGGCCAAAAAATAACCATTTTTGGCCGTTTTTTTCATGAAAAATGGCAAATTTTGGTGCATACGCATGCTGTAAATTGTGTTTTCGTGATCTGTGTCTGCCTAGAACCTGCTTTTTCGCATCCAGCACCCTCGAAATAGGGGGGGGGGTCTTCAAATGCTTGTCTGAGGCCAAAAAACTCAATTTTCGACCAAAAACGGCCATTCTTGGCCGTTTTTTCATGAAAAATGTATGCTGTAAATTGTGTTTTCGTGATCTGTGTCTCTCTAGAACCTGCTTTTTTGCATCCAACACCCTCAAAATAGGGCGGGGGGTTTTCAATTGTTTGTCTGAAGCCGAAAAACTCAATTGTTGACCAAAAAGCGGCCATTTTTTGCCGTTTTTTCATGAAAAATGGGAAATTTTGGTGCATATGGATGCTGTAAATTGTGTTTTCCTGATCTGTGTGTGCCTACAACCTTTTTTTTCGCATCCAGCACCCTCAAAATAGGGGGGAAGTCTTCAACTGCTTGGCTGAAGGCAAAAAAAATCAAATTTTTGACCAAAAAACTCCCTTTTTTGGCCGATTTTGGAACGAAAATGGTCTTCAACCGCTTGTCTGAGGCCAAAAAACTCAACTTTTGACCAAAAAACGGCCATTTTTTGGACGTTTTTTCATCGTTGGGCAAGATGCGAGAAAAGTGCACGTAGGCGCCGGCATGGGTTCGATGAAACATTGGGTCCGTCCGACCTGTGCAGACCACACTGCGATGCAGAGGCAACGGAGATGTGGGATGGACACCTGGGTTGTTGCGTTAAGAAAAGACAAAATAAGTTGCTGGCAAAATGCAGTTTGGGCATCTGCTCAATACACCTGTGTGTCTGCAGGAGTGGGCAGCGGACCACTGTACGTTGGGTAGGCAACAGGCGCATCATATGTGTAAACAGGTGGGGGGCCATTGTATGTTGGGTACTGCACAGGAGTCACTGGGGTGTTCCATGGTGCTGGCAGTGCGTAGGGCACACTGCTACCATAAGCGTCCTGGACTTCAAACTCTGTGTCTAGCCCCTTTTGAGGGGCAACCTGCCCATCTGCAACAAACCACTTGTACCAGAAAATGCCATACAGAAGGGGGTTGATGAGGTTCATGAGATGTCCCAGAATGGCGCTGACGAGGTTCAGATTGTCAGGGTATTCGCTGTTCGACAGTCCGAAGCCAATCAGTGGGATCCCAAGGACCCACCCGCAAAGGAAAACAAACCAAAAGCCGAGAAGACCGAAGCGGACTGTCTTTGACAAACCACTCCGCTTGTAGATCTGAACATAGAGGAGCAGGACACCGAACACACATGGAACCATGATCAGCAGCCACAAGACGCAGTGTGTAACATCTCGGTAATCAATGTAACAGAACCCATCGTACTTGACATAAGAGGCCACCCCAATGAGGGGGAGCATTGAAATCAGACCAGAGAGCACAAAGATGGCCAATCCCACAAGCGCGACGTATTCCCACTTTGGCACCGTAGAAAACACGATCCGATACGTCAGGTATGCAATGAGCAGCGTGGCCAGTTGGCTGGAGTATGTGGCGAAGGCAGAATAGAAACCCATGACGTCACAGCCAGTGGAATCGCCCCAAAATGAGCCCTGGATGGCCGTACCAATACATTGCACCAGGCAGGGAACGCACCTGATTATAGAACACGGTGCGTGCAGTTTGAGATTATGTTCCCCATCATTGAGAGCTTGAATGTTTTGCTCTATCGGGTGAGGATCCATTAAAGTACCCTCGCCCATCCCCCAGAATGAAACCCATATATTTGGAGAGCAGCCACACGGAGCAGGAATATAGGTTCAGGGAGGATCTGAAGCACGTACGCTGGGCCCAAGCTTGGGAAATAATGCAGCAAGTGTGAAGGCAAGAGCACCACAACTATATGTCTTGTTAACATCTATGATGTCAGCAGGTAGTGCGTGCACTGTGCACAATGCGTGCGTGCAGCGTGCACAATGCGTGCGTGCAGCGTGCACAATGCGTGCGTGCAGTGTGCACAATGCGTGCGTGCAGCGTGTACAGTGCGTGCGTGCAGCGGGCACAGTGGGTGCGTGCAGCGGGCACAGTGGGTGCGTGCAGCGTGCACAATGCGTGCGTGCAGCGTGCACAATGCGTGCGTACAGCGTGCACAGTGCGTGCGTGCAGCGTGCACAGTGCGTGCGTGCAGCATGCACAGTGCGTGCGTGCAGCGTGCACAGTGCGTGCGTGCAGCGTGCACAGTGCGTGCGTGCAGCGTGCACAATGGGTGCGTGCAGCGTGCACAGTGCGTGCGTGCAGTGTGCACAATGCGTGCGTGCAGCGTGCAAAGTGGGTGCGTGCAGCGTGCACAATGCGTGCGTGCAGCGTGCACAGTGCGTGCGTGCAGTGTGCACAGTGCGTGCGTGCAGTGTGCACAGTGCGTGCGTGCAGTGTGCACGGTGCGTGCGTGCAGCGTGCACAATGCGTGCGTGCAGCGTGCACAATGCGTGCGTGCAGTGTGCACAGTGCGTGTGTGCAGCGTGCACAGTGCGTGCGTGCAGTGTGCACAGTGCGTGCGTGCAGTGTGCACAGTGCGTGCGTGCAGTGTGCACAGTGCGTGCGTGCAGCGTGCACAATGCGTGCGTGCAGCGTGCACAGTGGGTGCGTGCAGCGTGCACAATGCGTGCGTGCAGCGTGCACAATGCGTGCGTGCAGTGTGCACAGTGCGTGTGTGCAGCGTGCACAGTGCGTGCGTGCAGCGTGCACAATGCGTGCGTGCAGCGTGCACAGTGCGTGCGTGCAGTGTGCACAGTGCGTGCGTGCAGCGTGCACAATGCGTGCGTGCAGCGTGCACAGTGGGTGCGTGCAGTGTGCACAGTGGGTGCGTGCAGCGTGCACAGTGCGTGCGTGCAGTGTGCACAGTGCGTGCGTGCACCGGGCACAGTGGGTGCGTGCGTGCAGCGTGCACGATGCGTGCGTGCAGCGTGCACAATGCCTGCGTGCGGCGTGCACAGTGGGTGCGTGCGTGCAGCGTGCACAGTGCGTGCGTGCAGTGTGCGCAGTGCGTGCGTGCAGTGTGCACAGTGCGTGCCTGCAGCGTGCACAATGCGTGCGTGCAGTGTGCACAGTGCGTGCGTGCAGTCTGCACAATGCCTGCGTGCATGCAGTGTGCACAGTGCGTGCGTGCAGTGTGCACAATGCGTGCGTGCAGTGTGCACAGTGCGTGCATGCAGTGTGCACAGTGCGTGCGTGCAGTGTGCACAATGCGTGCGTGCAGCGTGCACAGTGGGTGCGTGCAGCCTGCACAATGCGTGCGTGCAGCGTGCACAGTGCGTGCGTGCAGCATGCACAGTGCGTGCGTGCAGCGTGCACAATGCGTGCGTGCAGCGTGCACAGTGCGTGCGTGCAGCGTGCACAGTGCGTGCGTGCAGTGTGCACAGTGCGTGCGTGCAGTGTGCACAGTGCGTGCGTGCAGTGTGCACAGTGCGTGCATGCAGCGTGCACAGTGCGTGCATGCAGTGTGCACAGTGCGTGCGTGCAGTGTGCACAGTGCGTGCATGCAGTGTGCACAGTGCGTGCGTGCAGTGTGCACAATGCGTGCGTGCAGCGTGCACAGTGGGTGCGTGCAGCGTGCACTTTGCGTGCGTGCAGCGTGCACAGTGCGTGCGTGCAGCATGCACAGTGCGTGCGTGCAGCGTGCACAATGCGTGCGTGCAGTGTGCACAGTGCATGCGTGCAGCGTGCACAATGCATGCGTGCAGCGTGCACAGTGCGTGCGTGCAGCGTGCACAATGCGTGCGTGCAGTGTGCACAGTGCGTGCGTGCAGTGTGCACAATGCGTGCGTGCAGCGTGCACAGTGCGTGCGTGCAGCGTGCACAATGCGTGCGTGCAGCGTGCACAGTGGGTGCGTGCAGTGTGCACAGTGGGTGCGTGCAGCGTGCACAGTGCGTGCGTGCAGTGTGCACAGTGCGTGCGTGCAGCGGGCACAGTGGGTGCGTGCAGTGTGCACAATGGGTGCGTGCAGCGTGCACAGTGGGTGCGTGCAGTGAGCACAGTGGGTGCGTGCAGCGTGCACAATGCGTGCGTGCAGTGTGCACAATGGGTGCGTGCAGCGTGCACAGTGGGTGCGTGCAGCGTGCACAATGCGTGCAGCGTGCACAATGCGTGCGTGCAGCGTGCACAGTGGGTGCGTGCAGGATGTGAATTGATGCAACAAACTCACGGACCCAGGACTCCTCTCTCTCTCTCTCTCTCTCTCTCTCTCTCTGTCTCTCTCTCTCTCACTCTCTCTCTCTCTCTCTCTCTCTCTCTCTCTCTCTCTCTCTCTCTCTCTCCCTCTCTCCCTCTCTCTCTCTCTCTCTCTCTCTCTCTCCCCGTAATGTGCATGTGCTGTTGTGAATGTTTACATTTGCTGAATACGTTCAGTGGTGTTAGGCGGCACCCCCCCCCAGTCCCCCCACCCCCGCAGCCCCATTCTTGATGTTACTGATTCCCATGAAACAGTCCCCTTGTAGCCAGGTCCCAAAATAATGCGGTACATACACATGTTGTATCTTGGACACGCGGCACCTTGAACAGGAGGGCCTTGAACAGGAGGGGGAGGAAGGCCGCCAAGGCCTCTTGCACACGGTGCATACCATCAAGAGCCGAGGCGTGATACGTTGCTACTTCTTGTTTTCTCTTGATGCGTTGCTCGCAAGCTCCAACATCTCATTGCTCAGGAACTCCAACACAGCAGCCACATGCACAAGTGCTCCCTTGCCAACACTGGAAGAGTACCGCCAATTTGCGGGATAGACGACATTGCTTTGAGAAGAGAAGTGGAGCATCATGCATCATGCATCATGGATTGCAACCGCAGCAGAATCATCAACCACCACAACGGCAAGCCAAACCACCACTTGAATGGAGAGATGGGACAGGCGGGCAAAAAATGACCGACACAACTGTGATATTTCCTCTCTGATGTTTCAACTATGTGCATAGTGTGTACACTTAGCTATTTGGTTGGGGACGTATGAAGACAGCATGTCACGGGAGTTCGGGCCGAAGGTTGAGTTGGAAGTAACAAAGACCATAGCTTCAAGAAAAGGTAGGCGTGGTGTTAAAGCTTCCAGCGTGAGGTTCATACGGATAGTTGCAGTAAGTCGGCGCAATACCTGTGCAATACACTCGTTCACGGATGTGTGTTGCAGAAAACTCTGGAGAACCAAGACCAGGAAATTATCCCGATATCTAACAATGGAGGGTAGGGAAGAAGAGTTCAAGTCAATTTCTTTTTTAGCTACGACCATGGAAGCGTATTGGGCGGAGGTGGACCCACCAATAGCAGTTCCCAGGGCTTGTGCGAAAATTGACGAGCACATCACAAAAGTGTCGTTGTACATGAGATCCCAGAAAACGAAATGCAAGACGTTGTGGAACGAAAATTTGTAGAAGCCAGGACGGGATTGGTCGCTGGCTATACAGTCCAGGCCCTTGACACCACCCTTGTGTACGAAAAACTTTACCCGATCCTCGCGGATACTGTGGGAGTTGTCTTGTTGGGTTCCACAAACCGCTCAGGTTGGTAATCACGACGAAATCACAACAAAATCACTCTAATCCACATTTGTGGCTTCAAAAGTGCAAATATGGCTATTCAGGGGCACTTTTTGCACCCTCCGGACGATTATCTTGAGTAAAAGGCATGTAGGGTCACAATTTGTTGCTTGGCAAGCCTAACCGAGCTCTAGGGAAAAATTTCATTAATGCCAAATCACACGAAAGCACAACGACATCAATGAAATCAACCATCGCGGGTTCAAAAGTGCAAATACAGCTGTTTGGGAGATTGTTGCCACCAAGTGTTTCTAGCACATTGCCTAAGCCGGCTCTTTGGGTTGCCATCCAACGCGCGTTGCAATGCACGGTTTTTGCTTTGCTAGTTTTGGTGTGTGTTGTGTGTTGTGTGTGTGATATTTCATCTGCCCATAACGAGACACATGACATGGGCAACAATCCAATTTGAAACCGGATGAAAATTTCCCCATACCTCGTTAGGTCACAAACATGATATGAGTGCAATGTGGGCAATGAAGCAATGGCAGCGCAAACACAAAGCCAGGCGATGTTCTCAAACTGCCTCAATTACGTCAATTATTACGGGTTGGAAATGTGGCAGGTTTGAGGGGGCTTTAGCACCCTCCGATCATTTATCTTGAGCAAAGAGCATTTGGGGTCATAATTTGTGGTTTACCAGGCCCAAACCAACCTTAGGGACGAGGTTGAACAACTTGAAATCTCATGACATCTCCCCTAAATCTACCAATACTAGAATTACTCGTTAGAAGGGGCAAATATGGCTGTTTGGAGGCAATTTTGGCACCCACCGTTCATTAATCATGAGCCAAGAGCATTTAGGGTCACATATGGTGGTTTGCCAAGGCCGAACTAACCTTAGGAACAAGGTTGAGCAATTTGAAATCTCATGATACCTCCCCTAAAGCTACTTACACGAGAATTACATGTTAAATAGGGCAAATATGGCTATTTTGAGGCAATTTTGGCTCCCGCCGTTCATTCATCTTGAGCCAAGAGGATTTAGGGTCACAAATGGTGGTTTGCCAAGGCCCAACTAACCTAGGGAACAAGGTTGAGCAATTTCAAATCTCATGACACTGCCCCTAAATCTACTTATACTAGAATTAGACGTCAAACAGGGCAAATAAGGCTGTTTTGGGGCAATTTTGGCACCCACCGTGGATATATCTTGATGCAAGAGCATGCAGGGTCACATATGGTGTTTTGCCAAGGCCAAGCTAACCTTAGGAACAAGGTGGAGCAATTTGAAATCTCATGATACCTCCCCTAAATCTACTTATACTAGAATTAGACGTCAAACAAGGCAAATATGGCTGTTTTGAGGCAATTTTGGCACCCGCCGTTGATACATCTTGATTTAAGAGCATGTAGGGACACATATGGTGTTTTGCCAAGGCCAAACTAACCTTAGCAACAAGGGTGAGCAATTTGAAATCTCATGATACCTCCCCTAAATCTACTTATGCGAGATTTACAAGTTAAAAAGGGCAAATATGGCTGTTTTGGGGCAATTTTGGCACCCGCCACTCAATTATCTTGTTGCACCACCATTTAGGGTCAAATATGGTGGTTTGCTAAGGCCAAACTAACCTTAGGGAGAACCTTGACCCATTTGAAATCTCATGAGACCTCCCCGAAATCCACTTATGCCACTTTCTTCGTGAAAAAGTGCCAAAAAAGGCCCGAAAAGGCGGTATTTTGGAAATATCTCCCCAAAGGTTGATGGGATGAACATGATTTGATCACAGGAGCGGGATGTGGTTGCGATTGGCAGATTGCGCTTCTTGAATCTGCTTAACTGCGCACAGAATTGGCACAAATCTCGCAAAATGAGCCAAAAATGCTTGCGGCGGCGGCAAAAATCGCGACCGCGGCGGTTTCTGCGATAGTCCGGCAACTGAATTTTGGGATCTGGCGACATCGTAAAATCCTATGTGGCAGGGGTGAAACCGTGGGGAAGCCGGTTCAACCGCGCGGATGAACCTCCTGAACCACGGTTGAACCACACACACACCTCCTAGTTGCCAACTTCCAATTGAGCGTGCACTACGTGCTCATCTTCCCGTCGCCGCCGCCCGTCCCATCGAGGCATCTCCTTGTAGAGGAAGGTGCGCTCGTGCGCATGGCGGAGCATTGCCTCATCCTTTTCCTCCTTGGTAGCCTTACGACCACCTCCCCGGGAACTTGTGGTTAGAAAGTTGTCTTTAAAGACATAGTTAAGCGACTCAACAATGTGGCCCCCCCCCAAGGTTGCAAATTACCCAATACGATGGCCCCCTCGTTGCGGAGCCAAAGCAAGTAGGGGGATCGTTTATGGGGACATATAGTGTTTTGAAACCTCTTTGCAATTCGTGCACACCCTTGGACGAATGGATCATATGTCCACCGATAGATAGCGGTTAGCAATTTCCCCATGTCCTCAACGGTAGTGGTGACATGTGGTGTTAGACGCAAACTCTTTGCAATGGGCAACCAATTGGCAAACAAGTGCCATGTCTCTTCCCCATCGGGGAAGGACCGGCCTTTCAAAGAAACATTGGTCTTAGCGTCCTTTAGGAGGCTTTGAACCTTGGATCGTTGTGGTACCGTCAACATTGTGGCTCGTGTGCGCACAAACGTTGTTAAGTATTCACCACATCGTATCACAAGATGAAGAACACACATGATGACACACCCTATACGGTCATCCACTTTCAATAATGGACTTTCGATGCACCCTTTTGCACCAACACAACTAACTCCTTGTTTCCTATACTTTAGGAATTTTGCTTCAAGTCTTGTACTTCGTCGCCATTCACACCCTACCCATCTTTCTTTCTCCCTAGACCATGTCGCAAAAGAATAAATTGAACCAATTTCATAAAATTTTGATAGACCAAGTATATGACGAAGCCAAGGGCTATCGCCTCCAATAATGACAACCGTTCGCACCCAAAACCCTCGGAGCAACATGTAGCCACGGTCAATAATTTGTTGTATTTTTTTTAGTGTCTCTCCAAAGAGGACACGCACAAGATCCGTTTCATGCTCACTTACGAGAGCAAGGTCAAGGGTCCAATTGTAGAGCAAAGTTCGTGCTTTTTGCATGTGGTTTGCAAAACCACATGCAATTTGGCACCATGACCTTGCTCCACATGGAAACCCATCACCACGCACTATAAGTACATAGGGGTGATCATCCCTAAATCTTGGAAAGTGCATTTCTTCTAGCACATCCCTTTGATCACCTATATATTGTATCCAATCATCCACATCCCAACGAACCCCAACTCTTCCATCCTTTATGGTCGTTTTTAGTACTTGTCTCTTACTTAACGTGGACCAAGCTTTATCCATCGTTGCATACGACGGAAAGCAATGTGTCCATGGGACGGTGCTTGCACGGGTTTTCTTCTCTTTGGCATCAGCCCACGAAATAAGCTTCTTAAGGAGAACAACCAGAATGACCAGAACAAGGACAAGGACAAGAAGGGTAAGAAAGGGGGAAGGAAGAAGGGCGTCAACGAGGTTGATGCGGAGGAGAACAC